>JAMPIV010018771.1:0-517500 GCA_024509875.1 Oreohelix idahoensis | reverse complement strand
CACTGCTTCGTTAGTGCACTTATGTGAGGAATGAAACACCATAATGTGTAACGAGCAGACGCAATGTTCACCTTTTTTTTTACAATTTACTGCAGTAAACGACACAGTATATATGTTATCATCACCATTTTTATTTATCTCCTCAAGGAGCAGAGGCCTTCAACAAACTCATGGCTGCATGCCTGTCTTCTGACTGTTCGCTTTTCTCTGAATTATTAAACGCGCAATTACTAGGGGAAACACCTGTGCAACTTGCACAACTTAAGTGTCTAGGCACAACTAATACACAAGAGTACTTGGTCTTTTATAATTGGACATGCGCCCTAATATAACCAACGGGCCCTGTGTCCAGGCTGAACAGGACACTTTTTTTAACCATTTATATGCAGTAAACAACACAATATATACCTTATCATCATCATTATTAACTTTCAGCTCCCCAGGGGCAAAGGACTTTAACTAATTCATGTCAAGCTGTCCTGTCTTGTGTTCAGGGACACACTTCAAGTACTTGGCACTTGGGCAGGTTTTACCTTTCCCAATAAAGAAACACATTTGCAAGTAAATTGTTAACAGTAAGTACTGTTATAATAGTGTCAGATGGAATCACCGCCCACAGCTGTCACCCGGGGCAGAGTTCTACCCCCTTGCATACCCATGCTTGTGTTATCCATTTAAGGTCATTGCGTGTAATTTGTATTCCGTTCATTGTCTGCCTCTGGTTCCATTTATTCATATATTTTTCGATCTACCTCTATTTCACTGTAGAATCTCTCTCTCTCTTGTTCTGTCTCTCTCATTCTCTCTCTCGTTCACTCTTTCTCTCTCTCTTTCTCTCTCTCATTCTCTTTCGTTCACTCGTTCTCTCTCTCTCTCTCGTTCACTCTTTCTCTCTCTCTCTCGTTCACTCTTCCTCTCTCTCTCTCTCTCTCTCTCTCTCTCTCTCTCTTTACCCTCTCTTTTAATATTTCTCCTTTAACAAAGATTTGTTGCACAAAAATGTATGGAACACGGCCTGGACTATTCTACCCATCATTTTGAGATGCATCTGCCATCTAATGCTTTATATAAATAATATAACAACCTCATTTATTTATTACCCCTCATTACCCCAAGGAGCAGAAGCCTTAAACACAAACCACCTGCCAAGTCCTCCTGTCACGTGCCACCAGCTCAAGGCCTTTGCATCTCTTCCTCATCACTTTTATTTCTGTCTCCACTTCTCTTCTCCATCAAGCTTTCAGTCTGCCTCCACTTCTCTTCTCCATCAAGCTTTCAGTCTGTCTCCACTTCTCTTCTCCATCAAGCTTTCAGTCTGCCTCCACTTCTCTTCTCCATCAAGCTTTCAGTCTGCCTCCACTTCTCTTCTCCATCTAGCTTTCAGTCTGTCTCCACTTCTCTTCTCCATCAAGCTTTCAGTCTGCCTCCACTTCTCTTCTCCATCAAGCTTTCAGTCTGCCTCCACTTCTCTTCTCCATCAAGCTTTCAGTCTGCCTCCACTTCTCTTCTCCATCAAGCTTTCAGTCTGCCTCCACTTCTCTTCTCCATCAAGCTTTCAGTCTGCCTCCACTTCTCTTCTCCATCAAGCTTTCAGTCTGCCTCCACTTCTCTTCTCCATCAAGCTTTCAGTCTGCCTCCATCTCTCCTGCCCTATGGAATCCAGAATAAGTAACCTTTTTTTTTTAATGCTGTCAAAAGGTTTCCTCAATGTGTGTCCAATCCATCGTCACCGCCCCCAATCTCATTTCTGGTTTCATTAGCACAATGTTCGATAGTTCTTGTCATTAGTTCCATCTTGTCACACCACTTCACTCATATGCTACGCAAGCATCCATTGATGAACGTCTCTAACTTCTTGGTGGTTGGTTTTATTGTTGTCTGTGTTCTCAGTGAACGTGCAACTGACAGAGTGGTTACAGCACTGGTCTCTCGCGGCAAAGGTGCCGGGTTCGATTCACGGTATCGACACGCTTCAGTCTACCCAGCTGTAAATGGGTATCTGACTTTGCACTTGAGTTAGGGAAAGAAAAGACAGCGAGAAAGGGAACTGGTCACCCCACATCTCCATGCTGGACCTAGTATAGTGAAGTATTTAACACATCACTCCTCTACGGCAGTATGTGCTTTGGGACTACCTTTATGTTCTCAGTACAAGTTAGTTGCTTATCCTTTACAGGACGTGGCAATCAACACCAGCTTTTATTGGCTGTTTTGTGATTTTTCTAGGCAATTTTTTGTCATTCAGTAGTTTGCCATTGCTTTCTGAACGGTACGGCGCTTATACCATTGTTAAAAATCCACACAAAGCGATCTGCTACAAAACCGCCTGCAGCAGGTTTCGAACCTGGTGTATCTGGATTATGAAACTGCGTTCATATCCATTAGGCCTCTCAGTACAACAAGTTAAATATTGCACATTTGTTAATTAGTAACAGGTCATAGAATGTGACAGTCCTTATCCTAAATATAACTCAAGTTTGGGGGGTATACAATCGCAAATCTAGCGAGCTAGAAACCTTTCTCTACAGCTAAATCTGAGTGACTGTCCAACGCATTCATCATCATCATTTTGTGCGCTCCTTACAGATGATGGAACCACCACTGCAGCTGGTCACCTTGGCAACAAGCCCACATCAAGCAGTCACGTGCTCTTGTAGTTGTAGTTTTTGTGGTAATGTGTTTTACATGATGAGGTTGCCAGCCCCATGCACAATCACGTATGAGTCGCCTTGTACGACATGCCTGAGGATGCAGTCGTCCTATTCTTTATGTGTCCCTTCAAAGAACCCGCGACTACACGGGGCTTTCAATGCTGTCAACAAAATACGTAAAACTGGAACTATATATCTTCTTCTTCCGTCCTTAGCCAACGACCGGCAAAGCAGTCAGTGGCCATTACGCCTAGTGGCGTCTTAAGGGCAACAGCAAATAGATTTTCTTTGCCGTTGTTCCCATCACGCCTAATGGCGTCTTTAGGGCAACGACAAATCAATCCGCTTGTTGTTGTTTCCGTAATCAAAGTGACTGGCAAACGGGTGATCAGCCCGTTGGGGGAACTATATATGTCTATTTCTTATCACATAAAAGTTACATTAATTAAGCATGCACTTATTTCTGTGTTGGATTATGAAAGTTCAATTAATCAAAAGAAATACAAACACCAAGCCACAAACAGAACCACTGTAAGGCAAGGTGCACATGTCTCTACACTTATCAGTTTAGTGTCCTTTCTACATTTTGGCAAAACACTTATCGCCTCTAGATTCTTAGCTGGGCTATTTCTGTTCTCGTAATCTCACTCCCAGCGCGCCTTCTTAATTATCAGTTCAAGTGTTGCTTGATGAAAGTCAAGAACGAGAACTACTATTGATGTTGTTAAAGAATTAGTAGGGGAAGATTTATCTTTCAGTGACAACGTAGATGTCTCAACACACCTGGTGGCAGTTCCACATATTACACAATATTAGTTACTCTGTTTTACCATTCTGTGACCAGCTTGTAAGTTCGTGAAAGATAAGATTACGTTTGTTAAGTCATCGTGCGACTTCACACGGTTTGAGAGTTACACCTGGAAAGTTCAGCCTTTGATGATATAATTTGTTGCGCAGTTTACAATTGTTTTTTTTTTTTTTCCTTGTTAAAGACAATTCTCGAATAGCTTCTTTTTTTTACGCGTTTTCTTACAAAGGTTAGAAACGTACTTTTACACTAGTGTATCATGAAATATGGAGTGAAATGTACATTTTGATGAATTACTGAAGAATGACGTTTGTTAGTTGTTAACACACAACAGGTTATGGAAAACTAACATGTAAATGTTAATAACAAAGAGATAAAATCAGGCAATTAATTTAATTATTTCGCACACATTGGACTGGTCACTATTAGCTGTTTTCGCTCGTTATGGTGCATACGTCTACCCATGCAGATTGCCCACTTTAAGAAGCCCACGTCAAAAAACATGTCACGGGTTTTCTCCCCTTGCTCTGCAGTAGTGGTCCAACAGTGGCCAAAACCTAGAGTATCTAATGTGGGTCCTCAAAGTTGTCTACCTTCGCACAAGATTACTCTTGGCAGAGTTGTAGACAGAAGGATAATGATGCTTCTACCTTGAGGTAGCTTTCACAAGATGTTTCAGAAGTCATATTTGTATTTGTTTTCCTGATTTACATCAGGCGGCTTTCCCCGTTGTCCCTCACCGATTTTTAAAAATCCGAATTTGTACTCTCCCTGATATAACTCAGTGGATGTGATAACTAAATCACCATTCTTTTAGGTAATGTAATGAAAAAATTTCAACTGGACAGCGGCAAGTGGCTTGTGCCTGAAGGAACAACTTTAAACATACATACAACTCATTACAAATGATAATATACATATGATGTCATCATGATACACACCCTTTCTCCATTTGGAGTCTGTAATTATGTCTGCTTTTGGTTCTTCAGTGAGAACTAACATGAAGCAATCACCAGCACTTGCTGTGATGGATCATGAATGTTCCCTTTTCACATGCGCTGAGGTTGCCAGCATCGTATGAATCTTTAACTCCTAGCTAATATAAACCAGTAAAATTCAAAGTATAAAAATGTGTACAACGCACCCTAGTAACTAGGCAAATCTTAGACGTCTTGCTCAGGTAAATAGTCTTGGCAACTTAACACAGATGCCTCGAACAGACGTCTGGGATATTATTTCTTATTGTGGAATTTCTCTTTGACTTGTGAGTAGTTTCTGTAGGAGTCCGGTTCCGTATTAATATTGGCGAGATTTCTTTTCCAGTGGATAAAAGATGCTCTAATACGTTTTTCCGTTCCTAAACATTCAGAATCCTGACTTTATTTTTTCTGTAGCTAGGTCCGAGCTGTCTACTTTGACGATTTCAGGAATGCAGTATCGTATGTCAAACTTTTCCTACGTTATATCGTAGCTCTCGGCCCAAGCTTCCTCGATGGCGTTTTCTAACAAACTCCCTATCAGCGTGGTTGTTTATTGGTGCCTCAGAAGCCAGCCAATACATTCAAAGTTCATATTATGAAACCTTTTCCTCATGCAGTATTCTGAATGACTCATGCGTTTGAAAATTTCAAACAGTCATCCTCAGTATATAGAGTTGCTACATCCGACAATTGTTGGTAGTGTTTACGTTACAACTTCTTACATTTTTCCTGTCGAATCTTAGCAAACACGTCGTGCTCGCATTTACCTGGAGTCAATGTAGTATTATCATGTTTTAGGGACTCAATTAATCTCTCAGGGATGGGCGATACGCTTTTCTGGCCCGGTCACGCATCGAAGCGTGGAACGTGAACAATTACAGTAGGGAAAAGAGGGCGCTAACAAAAGAATAATGCACCTAATTCAGTACGCACAACAAATGTAGTTTAATACTGCCGGAGAAGAGAAGAGAGCACACGAATTATGTCACAGACCCCTATCCTAAGATATTTGTTGAATATCCAGCTTTGTGCGGTCACTTTTCCGTGGATTTTGCTGTCCACTTGGTTCTCTCTTTTGACAGTGTTCCTCTCCTCCAATCCCTTACATCGTTGGCTAGCGACTGAGTTTCTTGCTTAGGCAGTGTGTGCAGTTTTGAACGTAATTACGAACATCTGCCCACCGTTTGGGCCAAAAGTAAACCTCCTTAAGGCTACTCATGGTGGTTCCCACTGAAACATGTTCACCAGAGGGTAACACATGTTCTGATTTTATAATATGAGGCCTTAGAGGGAGTGGGACGACTAATTGTCGAGTTCCCGGCCTCGTTCGTCGAAATAAGATTCCATCTTCAGTGTGGAAAGTTCCAGCTGAAGCATGGGTTGTCGTTATCTGACGCTGTTCAGAGTAAGGCGCCAGGGTTATATCGTCCATCTGCGCTTGTCGTAACTCTGTTTTACTACACAGAAGTGGTGAGTAGAGGTACGAGCTATCCAATTTTGGGTGTTGGATGCTCTGCTCAAACACGTTCTTAGTAGTTTCATGGTTTTCACCGATCTGGTTTCTCCGGTTATGGTGAACAGAGCAATCTCGCACGAACTGTCGAATGTTCTGTCGCATGGCTGGCCAAAAGTGGGTCAAAGAGATATGCCTACTTAGGGCACGCGCACCTTTAAGTGGGTGGGACAGGGTGGAATTCATTTTTTGCATTAGGCGGGTGCGATAGGGTAGTTGGACAACTAACTGTCTTTTGTTCCCCACCCGTCTATGTATCAAACCTTTATCCCTGTAATATGCTCCCTGCGAAGTATGGGAGTAATTGCCATACAACTTTGAAAAGCAAGGCTTTAGGGATTCATCATCCCTTTGTGCATTCTTCAGCTCAGAAATATTCGGGCTGATTAGAGATGATAACTCAGGGGCCGCTTGGGCGTGTCTTGGGTTCTCTCTTTTTTGCGTTGGTCTGGAGTCGCACGAATGATCTCCAAGAAACACATAATTCCTCCCTAAAATGAGAGGGTAGACTAAATCGTCTAAAACTGCGGCATTGATTTTGCCCCGTACATATCGGGTTGAAACATCAATTTTCGCAACTGGAAGAATCATTGGTTCTATGCATTTCCGGGGCCCGTGTATCTTTACAGTTTCACCTGTGTACTGGTGGTCCTTCACCAAGGATGGTAAAACTAGAGCTGAATATTCTAAGCCCGAATCATGTAAGCAACGTATTGTTTGGTTACGAACAGTTACTTTTTTCACTAATTGAGGGGGGGGGGGCGGGGAGAATGACTGTTGTTTTGTTCATATGTCCGGAGGTCATAGTTCCCTTTCGACTCCGTGAGCAGGCAGGCGACCTTATAAGGGCCTGTTTTTAACTTCTTACAGTCCGATGTGAAATGTGTGTCATTTTTTCACACTTTGCACCATCACCTTCCAGTTCCCTGAGCTGAATTGCTCTGTTTCTGCCTGGTGCTGTTCTGTGGTTGTTGCTGGGTCGTTTTGTGTGTTGTGATGTTCGTTGTTTGTACATCCGTAGATGGACGATCTATTGGGTGGGCAACTATCGTGGCCGCGCTTCCTGACAGGGTTAACTTCCGCCTTAGCGCTTTGATACCGATCAGCAAACAGTCTCATCTGTTCAAGAGTTTCGGCCCCGTGCTCTGCCAGGAACCGTCTCTTGTCAGGGTTGAGCGAGTCGTTGAACTGTTCCATGATAATCATCTCATGCAGCCCTTCATAGGATTCATCGAAGAGTGCTGAGGGACCCCCACTTCTCCAGGTATGTTTCTAGCCAGGTAGCAAATTGTCTAAACGACTCATCTTTCTGCCTCTTAGCCTCACGGAACTTGCTACGAAACGACTCTGCGTTCAGATGAAAACGCTGAAGTAAAACCGTCTTCGACATGTCGTAGTTGTTCTGTTCTTCCGTGTGCATTTTGAGAAATACATCATAAGCAGATCCCCTCAGACTCTGGGAAAGCTTCATGTTGTACCTCACCCTCTCCAAGCCATAGGTAGCTGCTAAGGATTCAAACCTCGAGAGATAGATGTCTATTTATTCAGAAGCTTCTGAATACACATCTAGTTGAAAAGAGGTCACACTAGGGGCCACCGCCTGCCAGATGTTTCCCTCAGCGCTAGAACTAGATTATATCCTTCTTCTTCGATCTCTAATTCTTTCTGCCTAATCTGGTGGGCCTTGTCGGCCTAATCCCTCTTTTCTTGGAATGCTCTCTCCTTTGCTCTTTCAACTCTCTCCTTCCTTTTCTCTTTCTTCGGCTTCATGCTTCCTTTGCGCTTCTTTCTCTTCGGCTTGGGCCTTATCGTGCTCTCTGGCTATCTTTCTTTCCTCTTTTTCAGCCGCGTTCTCTGCTTTCTCTTGTTCGGATTTAACCGAATTAACCACAAAATCTGTCAGAGTTTGACCGGTCATGTCCAGTTCCTTAGCGACATTCAGATAAAAAATGTGGAGATTTTGGGACTCGACCATTCTGAGCAAGAAGGCTGTTTACAAAGCTACAGAAAAATACAATTGCTACTTAACTAGTAAAACTTAATCACAACATCAAATTAGCCACCACAAGTGAACTTCTTATTTCGCCTTACTTTTGTTACCAAAAAAAATTGTTTCTTTTCAATTGTTCACTTATTCTTGTCAAAACTATTTTTACTGTTATTTACGAATAACAGATTTATATCTGAGAATATGCTCAGATTTAACAAAACATACACTCTGAAAATCTTCTTTCAGTAATTCAGAAATTTATGCCGATCACGTCTAGGTGAATAACTAGACAGGTTCTATAATCTGCGACGAGGTCTGCAAGTTATTTTATCAAACTTGTGAGTCCGAGTTCAATACCGGAACGAGTTTCTAAATTTGTCACGGGTTGCCTCCCCTTAGCTCTGCAGTAGAGGTCCAACAGTGGCCACAACCCAAGAGTAACTAATGTGGGCCTTCAAAGGTGTCTACCTTCGCACAAGATTACTCTTGGCAGAGTTGTAGGTAAAAGGATTATGATGATTCTACCTCCAGGGAGTAATCACGAGATATTCAGAAAAGCGAGAACAATGCTGCATTGGCTGATCACGTTAACTCTAGTATCTGTCGTCACCTTTTGTGAAGGATTATGTAATATAATTGTAGCTCGTACAAGCTCCCAACTGAGTTAATTCAGCGAATTTCCTCGTATTATTATATAGCTGTGCTTACGTGTATTTAAGAAATAATATGAGACATACGGATGTAGTAAATTCAAGATAATTAAATCAATTTAGATTTGTCTTTAAATAAGTAACAAATTTAATGATCAATTATGTTTCAACAGTTTTAACAAATGAATAATTTTTTTAACAAAAATGCTCATCATCAACGATGTTATGGAAGTTTGGGTAAGAGTTCACTTGGCAGCTTTTTTGTTTCTACTTAGCTACCAAAGAGTTTGTTTGTTCTGCTCCAGCAGATATTTAGGGTCTTTGCAGATGGAGCACTGAATCACTCACGTCCCTGATCAATGTTGAAGGGCCCAGAATGTTCACAGAAGCATCAGGGAGTGTCTACAACGTTGGCCCAGCGTCTCCAAGACGCGTCTGATGATGGTGTCTAGCTTCGACTCCAATCCACTTATACCCTCACTTGCTCTAGAGATAGTACCCTCAACTGGTACCACCAACTAGTGTCACAACAGAAGAGAAACAAATATCCTCTGAGTATTGGGTTCCCGTCACATACTTATATACCCCCTTTTTTAATTTCACTGTCACATCTACCTCAGAACTTTTACCCTCGCTGAGAATTAATATTAATCCCATTGAGCGTAAAAAGATTCATTGCATTTAAATTGATAGATGTATATTTAATTTTACATTTTACATGAGTTGAAAAGGTTCATAATAAAAATTGGATATGTTTTCCTTTACCTCTACGATGTTTGAAAATGTTAACAATATCGATTGAATGTGTTTACATTTACATCTACACTGGTTGAAAATGTTAATAATATAGATTATGTACATTATTTCTTTCATCATTCACTCCCTGCTCCCTATGGAACTTGGGACTACCTCTGCTTTTGGTTCTCTGTAGGAAACTCGCAAAAAAGCAGTCACGAGCCCTGGCAGTGATGGTTCATGAAAGCATTATTCTATATGCTGAGGTTGCCTGCCTCAAATGACTTGGACATCCAATAGCAATTTTCACATATTAATATTCACCTGTCACTATATACATAGTTGTTCGCAAGTTAATAATGCAAAATATAGAATTTGAAATGCTCAACGTACGTCAATCTTTAGGCTCACAGACTGTTGGCTCAGAGAAATAGTTTAAGGCAGCTTGACGATGCCTCTTACAAGTGGTCTGGGGTGTTGTTATTTTAGCAATAAATTCCCACTTTTGACTTTGTGTTACAGTTTCCTCAGATTCTTGTTTTCCCGTGTTAAAATGGTAGTGTTTTCCTGGGTTCTGTCCTCAATATGCTCCAACAAGATCACGTCTGGTACTATTCTTAACTCTGGCAAGGTCTGGTTGTCCTCTTGGCGCGAGGTGAATTTTCACAGTGCTATAAACTAACTAAATTGTCATTTTATATTGCCATTTTCGTTCCTGGCACGTGTAGTTTACTATTAGACCAGGCCCCAATCACAAATGTGGTTATTCTCGAATGCCGGCCAAAGGTGTAAAAACCTGTGTGTTTTGGTGGTAATTCAAAATATTTCCACTAGGAAATTTCTGTGCAATAATGCAAAGGTCATGTCTTCCAAATATGGAGGTGAGATTTCCGTACTATTTTCGTCAGTGATTACAAACAACTCCTTACTTTTATCTCAAGTAATATGTTCGTAATAATTTCGCGGGATGCTATTACCTCACTCCGACTTTCAAGTGCGTTTCTGTAATCTGTCCACAGACGGGTAATTGATCTCCCGGCACGTCTTAGGTAAACCCAACGCTCGGTCGCTGACCGGCCCATCTGAGTTTTTACCGGTGCCTAATCTTAGCAAAGCTGAGAAGCTTAAAGCAAACTTGACGAATTATCCCCGAAGGGAGTGTAATATGACTTGAAAATACCAAATATCTACTTGGCAGCAGAGAAAGAAATGTTGACGATTACGGAAATGGCATGTAATCAGTACTCACAAAAAAATGTAAGTGCCTACTGCCGGAAAGGAGAAGAGATCGACCCAATATTTCTGTCACAAAATGAATGAAGACAAGTCGGTCAGGGTAACGGCAAGCCAATAGATATCAAGTAAAATTAATCACAGCTACAAACTGTTGCTACGGATACATTTACTTTACAGCTTTTCGTGATAGCAGTGTAATATGACAGCAACTTTATGTCGCCTGTGCTTTATCAATTTGATCAAATAACCTACTTTCTTCTATTTCTCTGAGGGCTTTCTGCTTTTTTTATTTTCTGGCCGTTTAAATTATCCCTTTCATCCTGCATGGGAAACACATCACTGCTATCTCCGATTAATTTCCATGTGTTAGTTTTGTTTGATTGTTCGTGTTTTCCTGTTCTCAAATACGTAACGACATTAAGGTCTATACAGCATCGTACATTTTCATCTTCTCTGTTCATGAGAGTTTGTGTATGTTATTATTTTGTAATAATCTGTTTTAGGAGTATTTCATATTTTGACGAGGCGCGACCAGTTTAGACTTGACAAAAGGTCCATCAGTTATATTTGGGTGCATGTGAAAATATAAACGGCTTTGTGATTTCGATGGTATTTGTAAGAATGTTTTTTTTTTTTTTGGAAGAAGAGAATTTTTTGCTTTTCCAAGAAAAAGCTCACTGAATCATTACTGTTGTTATGTACCTTCAGAAAATAATGTCTGTTTTCAGGTATAAGAGAATTTAGAATAAATGCAACCTATTTGCAATTTGAAGTGGCGGAAATTCAAATTAAACGATACTGTGCTGAATGTTAACATCGCTTCATAGAAGAACAAAAATGAGTCGCTTTCACATATAGTTTAGGATTTAAGGTTTTATTTTTTGGTCAGCTTGCTCGTGAGTTTTCACTGGGGACGTGGGAAACGTATATTTAATCCTAGAGATACATCGCTTTTACATGCATGCATATGTAGGCTAGTCCTTAATGTCTCTAGCTTTAAAATTCTTTCTCTTTTTCGTCCTCTTTCATTAAGAAATCTACCAAATTATCCCATGTGATCTACCGTCAGACAGAATCTACCTTATGCCAAAACCCACTTTAATGCTGTCGCTGGCGTATATGTATGTATGCGTGCGTGCGTGTATATATATATATATATATATATATATATATATATATATATATATATATATATATATATATATATATATATATATATATATATATATATATAGCTTAATTTAGTTTCCAATACAGATATATGAATGCTTGCATAACTAAACGCATGCAAAGATACTTTCATTCAAATTAACATAACAACATCAGTCCACAAGATCTTTTATATTTAGACTTACGCCCTAATATAACCAATAGACCTTGTGTCTGTTGAACGGAACGGGCTTTACCAAAACGAGACAAATATTTAAAAAAACAAAAACAAAACATGAATACAAACTCTTTTCACTATAGAAATCATTTTGTACGAAATTCTGAAGACTGAAGCCATGGTCATTTACATCGACGTTATTGACAAACATCATCAGGTCATATTCTGGTAAACCAGCTACTATAGAGGTCAAGTGAAGTCTGTTGTAAGTGTCGTCAGACGTGGTGCGTAAAGTGGCAACTAGCAGCAATATTTTGCTGATAAAATCTCAGACTGGAAAATAAAAACACACTTTAATTGGCACAATACAATACAGAGAAATCCTGCACTATGCACTTATCACCAGCTAAACATGATTTTCTTCTTGTTTTAGTGCGTTCTTATTACACGAAATTCAAATTAAATTGAAAAAAAATTAGATAAAAGGCGTATGATTTTAGTTATTACGCATAAATGGGCAACTCGTGGAACAAGTCAAGAGTTTCTAATATTTTGGTTGTATAATAACAGAAGATGACAGATGTGAAACAGAAATCAAGAGGAGATTCGAAATGGTCAAAGCTACATTCAACAACATTAGAAATAACAGAGAAATGACATCAAAACAATGAAGTCACATATTAATAATGAGAATTATCAAATTATATATATATATGTATCGTGAGGTGGCTGAAGAATATGACAGAAGGCAATTAAATTGCGCGTCAGATGTTTGACAGTAGACAGATATAGTTTCACAAATATAAATGGATATTGGTATATGATAGTCAGGAGAGAATATACTCGTATATATTACATCTCTTAAGTCATGCCACACTTACGGTTTAAATGCCATCCATACACATACACTCCTTTCTCACATGTATATATATATATATATATATATATATATATATATATCTATATATATATATATATATATATATATATATATATATATATATATATATATATATATATATATATATATATATATATGTGGGAGCCGCGCTGGTGTAATGGCTTCGGCGTTGTACTGGCGACCAGGTGTTCATGGTTCAAACCCGGGCGTCAGCGTTTGAAGAAATGTTTACGGCCGGAAATTTGACTGAATAGCCTGAACGGCTCCTGTGATAAACCCTCTGTGGATGGGAAGGAGCGAAGCTCCTGACCGGGTTGTAAGGAAAGTCCTCAGGTTCCCCAGCCTCGCAATATATATAATATATATATATATATATATATATATATATATATATATATATATATATATATATATATATATATATATATATATATATACAAAACAATTACGCCACCAGCCTACTGATATGGAAACACCTGTTAAAGATAAATTAGGGAATTCAATAACAACAGGAAAAGAACAAATGAAGAGATGGGCTGAGCACTTCATGGAGGTGCTTAACAGACCACCACCAACAGTAACACCTGATTTTAATAATGAAACACTCACAACCACCTTGCCAATAACTTGCGATGAATTCACGCTAGACGAAATTAAACAAGCCGCTAAAAGATTAAAAAATTTTAAAGCTGCTGGAGTTGACGAAATTGCAGGCGAAATGATTAAAGCAGTTAATGACAACAACCTCTTGAGAATTTTAGATATTATAAATGAAGTATGGAGAGAAGAACAACCACCGCAACAATGAAAAGACAGTATTATTGTAAAGTTACCGAAGAAAGGTGATCTATCAGACTGTAATAACTGGCCTTACCTTACCTCTAGACTGGAGAAAGTAACAAGAACGTATGGGATGGAAATTAATATAGAAAAAAGCAAGATATTGGTGAATAGCCATAAGAAACATGTTCCGACCAACATTACGTTAAATGGGCAAACGTTAGAAGAAGTTAACACCTTTAAATATCTCGGGTCCACTATATGCAGTGATGGAAGATCAATTAAAGAAATCAAGACAAGACTTGAGATGGCCTCAGCTGCCATGACAAGGTTGAATGTGATCTAGAAAAGTAACATCAGTTTTCCTGTGAAGATCAAATTATACAAATCACTTGTATTATCTATTCTCTTGTATGGGTGTGAGAGCTGGACACTCACTGCAGATAGGAGCGAAGGATTCAGGCTTTCGAGCATAAATGTTATAGAAGAATTTTGCGCATTTGCTATAAAGAGCACAAAACAAATGTCTATGTTAGAGAGAAGATAAACACCTATGCAGGCCACCAAGAACCACTTTTGTCAACAGTGAAACGTCGAAAGCTTGCCTGGTTTGGGCATGTAACTCGTCATGACTCCCTTTCGAAAACGATCCTTCAGGGAACAGTCGAAGGTAAACGGAGAAGAGGAAGGCAGAGAAAATCCTGGGCTGATAACATCAAAGAATGGGCAGGACACGGTTTTTCCACACTTGTACGCATTGCTGAGGATAGAGAGCAGTGGAGGACCCTGTCTGCTGATGCTTCCACCATGGCACCCCTACGACCCATGACGGGTTACGGGCTGAGATGATGAATAACTGGCGTGGTATATCTCTATTATCAGTACCTGGAAAATTATTATGTTGCATGATGTTAGAAAGACTGAAATTGCATGTAGACGAAAAGATCAGAGAAGAACAAGCGGGTTTCAGGCCGAAACGATCATGTATTGATCAAATATTCACACTAAGAACAATTATAGAAGAATCAGTGGAAATGCAATCACCACTTATTATCACCTTCGTCGATTTTCAAAAAGCCTTTGATAGTCTACACCGCCCATCATTGTGGAAGTTACTTACAATCTATGGTTTTCCAACAAAATATGTGAATATAATCAAAGCGCTATATGACAATGCAAGATGTTGTGTTAGAACAAATAAAGGGAATACAGAATGGTTTACAGTAGAAACAGGGGTGAAACAAGGCTGTATTATGTCACCACTACTTTTTGGAATAGCTATTGATTGGGTTATGAAAAACTATACCCACAACGAACAATTAGGTATAAAATGGACAGATGGAAAGTCCCTGGAAGACCTTGATTTTGCAGATGATTTAGCATTCTTAAGTCCAACACCCGGACAGGCCCAAGAAGCAGTAGATATTCTGTGTCATCTCTCAGTTAAAATAGGTCTCCAAATAAATGCCTCTAAAACTAAAGTTATGAACTTTTCTAACGAGACCTTCGATATCATCCTGAACGGGGAAAAACTACAGAAAGTTGAAAGTTTCAATTATTTAGGCAGTAAAATGACTCAGGATGGTGACACAACAAGAGAAATTCATACTAGAATTGCTTTGGCAGCTAGCGCCTTCAATAGATTATCTAACATTTGGAAATTACGATCACTGAATATACATACCAAGCTTCGTCTGTTTAATTCGAATGTTATCTCAGTGTTAACATACGGCTGTGAAAGTTGGAAAATAACAAAATCATTGGAGAACAAGCTGAATACATTCGAGAACAAATGTCTTAGAAAACTCATGAACATCAGTTGGAAAGAATTCAAGACTAATCGACAAATAAGAGAAGATTCTAAGCAGAAATATGTCTCCGACTATATAAGGAAAAGACGATGGTCATATATCGGTCATGTCCTACGAATGCAAAACAACAGAATACCACTACAGGCGCTCACTTGGGTTCCTGAGGGTAAGAGGAAAAAAGGAAGACAAAAAGAAACACTTAGAAGAACAATAATAAGAGAAGGAAGAACGTTGGTCCTAAATAATGTGCAAGAGTTAAGAGGAGTGGCGTCACAACGAACAACCTGGAGAGCACTGGTTTCTGCCTTATGCGCCGTGTTTGGTGCTTAAAGAATTTATTATTATTATTATTATTATATATATATATATATATATATATATATATATATATATATATATATACATACATACATACATATATATATATATATATATATATATATATATATATATATAATATATATATAATATAATATATATATATATATATATATATATAAATATATATATATATATATATATATATATATATATATTATATATATATATATATATATATATATATATATAACTTCTTCTTCTTCTTCCTCGTTCGCCCTGAAAAGGACGGTGGTTGCGTTGTGTCTGTTTACGCCGTAGCTGTGATATCTGCACCTTTCGGTCGACACATCCGACTTCAGCATGGCATTTTTTGGGACCGGGTTTGCTTTCCCTCTTCGATCCGTACTCGCTCAGCCAGACTGCACTGCTGCAGACTCTTTCCAGGACCACCACGTGGAGGTCGAGTACGGTCTTGGTCAGCTCTGGTTCGCTGACCCTGATGCAAGCAGTCAAGCTATGGGCCGCTGGCTGCATTCTCTATTGCTGCATCTTTTGGTCCCATATATAGTAAGGAACCCTTTTGATTGGTTTGCAGCGTTTTCGTCTTTTTAATTGCAGGGGCACGCTGATTGGTTAGTTGCGTTTTAGTACTTTTCGTTTTACCGAGTTCCGAACCAACAGTGTTTTATGCCTAATTTTTTCTGTCTGCCGCCATCTTGCGTGACCGTGACTTCGTGTAATTTATTCTGTCTCAAAATCTGCCAGCCATCTTGCGTGACTCCTTGAACGTGGATTGGCTGTGCATATTTGTCTATCGACATAGTGTATTAACAAAGCTTCGGGTTTAACACAACTTTACGACATACATGAACAGTTTGATTTAACTGTATAATGGAAAGAAACCAAACATACTCTAAGAATGTACTTCTATCTGCTCATCCGGGAACGGAAACAGCACACTATAATTAAAAAAACCGTCACGTTTGACGGGTTATTGCTAGTATATGTATAATATCACAGTAAAAGTAAGTCAGCGTTAAGGTGACAGATGAAATAGTAAAGTCATTCTGACCGCTATAAAATATATATTTATTAGTCATGCACAAAAACAAACTATTTATAAGAACAACAATTAGTCCTCGAAAATATATATATAGATAAATATCAATGATTATAATCACACAATCGCTTTCCATTGTCATTGTGAGTATCTTCTCCATATCTTCCGATAACTCCACCCCATCTAGCATGGTCATTTCCAACTCTGGCATTGAAATCTCCGAGCATGATAATTTCATCTAGGTAGTCATCCACTGTCCTTTGAAGCAGCTCGAACAATTCCTCCTTGACCTCTGCTCTCTCATCCTCATTTGGCCCATACACTATGACCAGGTTGACAATGGTTTCTCCTTCTTTTAGTTTTACAACCATAATGCGCTCCGAGACAAAGTTCCATCCCTTGATACTATTTTTCTGGTTTTTGGCCACAATGCAACCCACGCCCCCTTTAGCTCTTTCAGACGTGGGTACACCACTGTAGAGCAGCGTTTTGCCATCGAGATCCACGACTCCTTGTCCCTTAATCTTTGTTTCCGTTATAGCTAGGATTTCTAATTTTGCTTTTCTCATCTCTTCTACCAGCTCCTCTTCTTTCCCATTTATACTTCATGTTTTCCATGTTCCATAAGTCGTAGTCCGTAGTCCGTTCCAGTTCGTCGCCTTTAGAATCAGTCCAGTGTTCTCTCTTGTATTGCTCGTAATCGTGTTTTAAAGCAAACAGGTGATTGGCCTGTTGTGCCTTTGCATGGTGGAGGGGCTGCCTCCTTACGGCCTCCATGCAGGCCGCCCTCCTCCTTTTTCAGCCGGGCTTGGGACCGGCCTAGGCGGAGTTGATATGTCTTTCACATGAAGTAATATTACACCATTTTTGTTCTTGGTACAGCTTCCTCCTTGTGCAAACCGCGACCTTTTTGATAATTTCTTTATTTCTTCATGCATATCTCTTGTCATGTGCTTTGCTTCCAAGTCTTCTATTTCCTTGCATTTTGTTTCTATCCACCGTTCTTTTGCTTGTCTACACATAGTACGTATGTCATTGTCTATTGTTTCATATTCTGGAGTGTTTTTTGCTTTCTTTCTTTCTGCTAATTTACTCAAGATGTCGTCTGTCATCCAAATTTGATTTTTCTTAGGCTCCTTTTTAGGTAAATTTGCATTTGCTGATTGTTTGCTTGTTTTTAAGCATTCCCATTTTGTGGTTACCAACGGGCTGATCACCCGTTTGCCAGTCACTTCGATTACGGAAACAACAGCAAATGGATTGATTTGCCATTGCTCTAAAGACGCCACTAGGCGTGATGGGAAATAATGGCTAAGAAAACCTATCTGCTGTTGCCCTAAGACGCCATTAGGCGTAATGGCCACTGACTGCTTTGACGGTCGGTGGCTAAGGACGGAAGAAGAAGAAGAAGATTTTGTGGTTACTTTTTCTTCTGGGTTTTCTCTTCTATAATGCTCCATGCTTTCTGTCAGTAACTGTTGATATTTATTTTTGACATCGATTAGGTATTTTTGTTTTATATCTGGTTGTTTCAGTGCTGATATTTATATCTGGGGTTTCTCTTGTCTTCTGTTTCCTGTTCTTTTCAGCTTTATATTTACTTGGATGACAACCGGATTGTGATCTGAATTCATGTCGGCGCCGACATATAATCTTACTTTCACTTATTCTGTCCACAATTTTTGTGATGCGGCATGGGGTATCCGAGGTTTTCGTTCTTGAGCCAAATACGTCGCACTATAGTGCGTTTCACAATGTTTGCCGAGATTTAATATTCAATATCTCTGCAACCACTTGATCGTAATTGTTGCAACTTTGCATATGACCTAATGGTCGCTATGTCCTGAGGGGGACATTTTTTTCCTCGTTAACAAACTTATGGTTTTAAATTTTCTTTATTTAAAGTATAAAAAATCGACCACCTCCTAGTCCAACCGTGTATTGAAAGGGCTTACCCCTTAATATTTGTGAGCTATTTCGATTTAACATCTTGAACGTATTTTACGTGATTTTCCCCGTGTTTCAGCTCACCACCGCACTGTTTTGAACATTACATTGATCCTTCCGGTGCGTTCAGTTACAGTGGCGTATCCTGGTAATGCGAGCTAGGCGTGCTGCTACTTAAAATGAATATGTACGCCTACTATTTACCCCTTCCCCTCTTAATTTAAAAACAAACTATATTCAATTACGCAACGATAGTTATTCGGCTGCAAGAAAAACATTAACTAAATAATACATATTTTCACCTACATGTTTCACTTGAAGATGAGATCTATTCTTCTTTCCTTTTGCAGAAATTTCTCTGTTAACAGCATCGTAAAATGTATTCTTCAATCTAACCTTGCTCAAAATTTCCTTTTCAATGGACAATAGGCTGAGACTGGAGAGTTGATCTTGACCTTTTGTAGATCTGTGAACTGTGGATTCGCTTTAAAGCTGATAACGATCTTTCTACAGAAGCAGTATTTGCTGGAATTTTCATTATCAATTCTGCCAGTTTGAACACTTCTTTAAAGCCTGAACTGAGATCATTTTCAACTAAGAACTCCAGTAACTCATGAAGTGACTTGTTGCAGAACTCATCCGAACAATAAAGTACAACAAGTTCATTCTTCAATCTTACATAGTCGAACATTTCTCCATAAACATCTTTAAATTTGTTGATGAGGTCCTCTGTAAAATTTTTCTTGTACTCAGTGGAAAAGGACAACGTCTGATAATGGCACATGCAGGCAGCAGACATAATGGGCTAGTGAAAAATGCTGAACTTATTTTCACTTCCAATTGAAAATAAAACTTTCAAACTATACAATATGAAAGAACTAACATATGCCGCCCTCTCGCAGATAGACAAAGATTATTGGTGTAAATGAGAAGACCATGTCTTAAAAGAGGAAAATGACTATTGGAATAAAGATGGACTGTCGTTCGTTCAGCCGAGAGTAGTCATCAATATGTTAGACTCGTCTGACTCAGAAATAGTGTATAAATATACTACTGGACAAAGGTTAAGGGCCACCATTCAGTTTAGACAAGGTTTATATAATTGATTGGCAAGCTGTAAAGACAAGTGAAAATATCATTAAAACTGAGCTCAGAGAAATGTGTATACATTTCTGTGTGCACTAGGTTAATTTTTTTTAAATGTCCAAAAACTGGGTCACTTTAACCTGCACGTGAAAATTGCTATTGTTGCTGCAAAAACTCGTGGTTTTTGCAACACGCCCCACTAGTTCAAAAGGTGAAAAAGTGAGTTGAATTTGAATGCACGTGGAAAATGATCATCGGTAAAGAGTGTTCACCGGTGGTATGCAATAAATCAGTATGACAAGTGGTCGAAATGATCACTGCATTAGCCATGCCACCAAGGAGAAGTCTCAGCACTGTAGACAGTGGTCGAGCCATGGCATGGATTCAGGATGGTCATTCTGTTCGTCATGTTGCAAGACGTTTAGCAGTGTCCCACTCTACCATTCAGAGACTTCTTGAGAGATTTCAAGCTACCGGACATTTGGAAAATCGACCCTGCTCAGGAAGAATTATATAAACCTTGTCTAAACTGAATGGCGGCCCTTAACCTTTCTCCAGTAGTTATACCTTATATGTTTTATATGTTTCCTCCTCCATCTATGTGAATTTTATAAAAACTTTGGGACATTGAAAATATAAGACCACATGCAAAAAATCATGTTTATCAGTGAAAGGAATATGGAGATATTTGATGTAGGATTCCTGTAATATTGGCTATCCATCTGTCTCGTTGTGCTTCCCGTAGCCTAAAACCAGATCATCTGCTGTTGTAGGCACATAGCTGTAATTGATCGGGCTCCAATCTCATGAGATGGCCGAACCACTTAATTTTTCTTACTCTCTCCATGTCTGATGCAGGATGTAGTTTCGACAACTTTTCTGATGTGATCATTTCTCACTCTGTCTCTCCTGGTAACTTTAATGGCTGTTCTTAAGCATCTCATCTCACAGGATGTGATTTTCCTCTTCCGTGCTCGAGTCAGAGATCATGTTTGATACTGCCAGCAAAGAGATGGTAAGCATATTCTATTTACCAAGTCGTTTAGTTTCCGTACTGATATTCTGATGTTTGAGTAGTGTTGACAGTTGGTAATCCCTACAGTTGCTTTTTGAGATCTTGTTTGAATTTCTCTGTCGAATCTCTTCCTTCTTCTTCTTCTTTGATCCTTAGCCGCCGTCTGTCAACGCAGTCAGTGGCCATCACGCCTGGTAGCGTCTTGTAGGGCAGCAAACAAACTGTTTCCATTTTGTTCGGTCGGCGGCCATCCTTCGTACAGTGCCCCAGCTCTGGTTCATTCTTTGCACCTCGGCCTCTACAGTTCTTCGTCAAGTTGTTTTTGGTCGGTTGTCGCTTTCCTTCGGGGGTCCATAGCATAGCTGTTCTTGTGATTGCATCGGGGTATCTTCTGATCAGCTGAGCACGTGACCAACCCAACTCCAGCGTCTGCCAGCTATGATGGTGTGCGTGTCCTCTTGGTTACTCCGAGTAAGTGGTTCTTGGTTAGTAATAGTATTGTCCGTTATCTGTGAAAATTCTTCCAAGATGTTTCAGATCTGGAATTTTGATTACGCTTAATATTAGTGACCAATTTAACTCGCATACAATTACAAACATGAAACAATATATACCCAACATCCAACACAGAGTGATGCACACAAATACATAAAGACAGGCATACATGCCCAAGCGCGTACACCACACACGCACACTCGTAAATGCACATTCAAACGTAACATCTGTAGCGGCCTTGAAGCTGCTGAAACAAAGTTAGTACTTGAAGCCTTCTCTCTTACTCAACTAAGCAAACTTGTCCTAGCCTTTAGGAATGTTGAGTCACTCACGGGAATCTACGAGCAAGGGAATTCTGCAAATTCCGCCGCTAGAACATTATCAGTTTGTATCTGAAATAAACGTTTATGAGTCTAGTGCATATATGCAGGCACGGGGCGGTTTTATAATTTATTTATCTTTGGTTCGCAGGGCTCGGGGGGAATGCAAATTCGAAGATTTAAAAAAAAATAAATGTTTGTATGGGGAGAGGATGGTCGAAAGAGATAGATGTGTTTTATGTATTTGGAGGTAAGATGAATTTGATAGCTGTGTGTTTGTATGAGTGTTAACATTAAATGGATAACACAGCTGTGTTTGTATTTTACGAACAAAAAGAGATGGATAATGCAACTGTGTGTTTGTCTATGATTGGTGAAATAGTTGCTTTTTATATCTGTGTATTTGTTTGCTTTAAGAAAAAGAGGATGAGGCCGTGTTCTTGTGCTTGAATTATGTAATTTTACTTTGGTATATGTAAATACCATATTGCACTTGAAGAAACACCAAACAAGATGTATAACCACGTAATTGTTTATCTAGGCAGCAATATAGACAGTTGGAAACAAACATGTTTTATCTAGGCAGCAATATAGACAGTTGGAAACAAACATGCTTTATCTAGGCAGCAATATAGACAGTTGGAAACAAACATGTTTTATCTAGGCAGCAATATAGACAGTTCGAAACAAACATGCTTTATCTAAGTAGCAATATAGACAGTTGGAAACAAACATGTTTTATCTAGGCAGCAATATAGACAGTTGGAAACAAACATGCTTTATCTAGGCAGCAATATAGACAGTTGGAAACAAACATGCTTTATCTAGGCAGCAATATAGACAGTTGGAAACAAACATGCTTTATCTAGGCAGCAATATAGACAGTTGGAAACAAACATGCTTTATCTAGGCATCAATATAGACAGTTGGAAACAAACATGCTTTATCTAGGCAGCAATATAAGCAGTTGGAAACAAACATGCTTTATCTAGGTAGCAATATAAGCAGTTGGAAACAAACATGTTTTATCTAGGCAGCAATATAGACAGTTGGAAACAAACATGCTTTATCTAGGCAGCAATATAAGCAGTTGAAAACAAACATGTTTTATCTAGGCAGCAATATAGACAGAGTTGGAAACAAACATTTTTTAACTAGGCAGCAATATAGACAGAGTTGGAAACAAACATGCTTTATCTAGGTAGCAATATAAGCAGTTGGAAACAAACATGTTTTATCTAGGCAGCAATATAGACAGTTGGAAACAAACATGCTTTATCTAGGTAGCAATATAAGCAGTTGGAAACAAACATGTTTTATCTAGGCAGCAATATAGACAGAGTTGGAAACAAACATTTTTTAACTAGGCAGCAATATAGACAGAGTTGGAAACAAACATGTTTTATCTAGGCAGCAATATAGACAGAGTTGGAAACAAACATTTTTTAACTAGGCAGCAATATAGACAGAGTTGGAAACAAACATATTTAATCTAGGCAGCAATATAGACAGAGTTGGAAACGGAAACATCAAAATAAGAATACAAAAGGCAAGGGGAGTTTTCATTTTGCATTGTGAAATAAATAAAGATCAAGCGTAATTATGTCCAACACAAAGATCATAATCTTCAACTCAAATGTCAAGTCAGTCCTATTGTAAAGCTCTGAAGCACGGACAGAAAAAAAACAGCCATGCAGGTACATACTTTAAAAAAGGCGTTGGCGTTAAATAGGTGGGTTTGAAAAAAAATCGAAAAAAGGTGATTCGTCTTACGAGGACAAAAGACAAAGAAAGTAGTCTACGTTACGGCCACAAGGCCTTCGTCAGGAAAAGAAAGAAAGTGAAGGCTAGACAGGAGACATAAGAACTTAAAGAAATATAAAAATAAATAATAATAAAAATAAAATCTAGGTACTTCCCTGAAGGCGAAGCATGGCTGAAAAGGAAGTGACTTCTGACCCCGGAAGTACACAATATATACTAAGAAGCTAAAAACTAAAAAACGAAACTGAACAAAAACTACCCAAATATAATAAAAGTGGGGACTGGAAATAGAAGAGGACAGAATAAGTAGGAGATAAATGAATATGAAATAAAAAATCAAGACAAATTAGAAAACATGTACATCCATACATATTATGGAGGATGGCATAAAAATAGAAGAATAGGATAAGAGTGGAAAGAGTCCAAATAGAGCAAGAGAGGAAAGGGTGACCTCAGACAAAGGTGTGGAAAGTGTTGAGACCGGCTGGTTTTAGACACTCCATGCGGTGGATAAGACGGTTCTCAAGCTGTTCTCGGCTGGCAGTGTCAGAGGAGCAGGATCGGATCGCAGTGACCTGGATGTCGATGGGACCCTGGTGGTCAGGACTATTGAAGTGTGTGACAACTGGTGTGGACTTTTGCTGAGAGATGTCATTTAAGTGCTGGCTGAATCTGTCCCCAAGTCGTTTGCCTGTTTGGCCAATATAGGTTTTGCAGCAACGTTTACATATGATCGTATAAATGACATTACGCGATTCACACGTGAAGCTACTAGTGATGGTGTACGTAGCCTTAGGAAAGGACACCTTCTGGGTTGAGATGACATACTTGCACGTGTTGCATCGTGTCCGACCACAGGGTAGTGTGCCAAAGTGAGTGGCATTCTCCTTTGGGAGACGGCTGTGAACAAGAAGATCCTTCAAGTTCTTGTCGCGTCTATATGCCACCAAAGGTGCTTCACCGAATACTGCTTGGGTCGCAGGCTCTGCTTGGAGGATAGGGAGGTGGCGGAAAAGGATCCGTTGGACAGCAGTGCTGTGAGGGTGAAGAAGGATTGAAATGGTATGGAAAGATCACTAGTATGGAGCTGGTGACATGGAACTGCTGGCACAGAACTAAAGACACGAACCAGATAGGTGTCAGTGGAACAAGAGATTAAAAGAAGATGCTGACGATGAATATGGCACACGTTAAGGAAACTTGCAGATAGCATTACAATGCAATCCTTGTTCTGTAATCCCCAGGCTAATAGAGGTAAAGGTGGACCGAAGAACATATGGAGAAGAGAACTGGTGGCAGAAGTGAAAGGATGATGAAAGACATAGAAAGAACTTGAGCTGATGGCACAAAACAGTGGGGCTTGGCACACGTTTGTTGAAGGCCTATGCTCCGTGTGGAGCTGATCGGAAATGATGATGATGATATGTATGTACAGTAACGGTTTACAATACATGGACAAAAGAGGAATGAGAGTTTTGCTGTTGCGTTTATATTTTTTGTTGTTGAGAGGGCTTGAGGTGAATATATATGTGTTTTGTGTACTACTTCGCAGGCCACTACATTCAGCTGGATGTGTTTTTCCTGATTCACCCGGTGTTACTCAGTAGTGCAAAGCATAGTCACATCGTGAAAAGAGGAATGCGACGTCTGTTCGCTCGTATAAATGAGGAAGCTGTGCTTTTATTGATGGAAAGGAATCGTCTGTTCTTGTTTTATAATTGCTGCAGTTCTTTGCTTGCGTGGCGGAATGGATGCATTGAACAGTCGTGTGATTTCAAACGTAGTTAATGGGAAAATTATTTGCATATACCGAACGAAAGGACTCTTTATTTCGTTAGGGTAAAGAAATAGGCATTATTGCCTTTTTTTACAGTTCTGCATTGCAATATGTAGTTTAATTTCTGGGTTTATTAACCAGGCGTGAGTGAATATATTCTAGGGGTCCGTGTATATAAACTAAAGTTTAAAATGTAAAATTGGTTCTGACGCTTTTAGGTACATTTTTTTTCTCCCCAAGAAAAAGTCTATAGCCCTCACTACTCAATCAAAGGGGTCCATGGCATACAACAAAAGTTAAGAAACCCTGGTTTAATTGAATAAAATAAAATGAAACAAAAGAATAATATTAAAATCAAGGCAGAAGGAAAAACGTAATCTAGAGAAAATTAATGACAACGAGAAATGGGTGCTTCTTTTACTTTCACAGAACAACACTTAGTAGCTAACAATTTAAAAATATACGATAAATTATCTGATATAAGAAAATATTGATCTGATTGATAATGACAGAAGGTAAAAGTAAAGGTCAGCGTCTAATTAACAAATACGACAGAAGAAATTTGTCATTTTCAAGCAAAGAAAATTTCCCAGAATATATCATCCAAATATATGGGACACTTCTGAAAACGATTCATGTGTTTAAATACCTAGGCACATTAATGAGATACGATGTTTGATTTTACCAGAAAATAAAAGTATCCAATGCATCGAGGTTTACATAGTTCAAATAAAGGAAAAAACTGCCCAACCTATCCTATCCTTTCGTACTGAACCGAACTATGGACTAAATATGTGTGTGTGTGTGTATGTGTGTGTGTGTGTGTGTGTGTGTGTGTGTGTATATATATATGTGATAGGGTGGGCGAGAAGATGATGATGATGATGTATTGTGATGTGTGATCACTCTCTTGCTACACTCGCACCGACCCGAACAACAATAAAACTCTTGATTCTAGAGGCAGGGACTATATTTATTTTTACAGCCCATTCAGTGACAAAGCAAATATTAAACAAATAAACTAGCGAACATAACACCAAACCAAACAAACAAAACAAAACACCCAACAGTGCCCGATGCTAATCTGAAGAAGCAAACAAAGCACAGAATAGTTAAAATCATAATATAATACTGAATGAGAAACACCACGCTCTCACCTGTCAAACTGTCCTACGCCGCCACCTGACACACTCAACTATCACACACACACACACACACACACTCATGTGTGTCATCCAATGCGACTAGTAAGGTGTTGTGCGTGGGGCTGGCAATCTCACCATGTAACACAGGTTGCTACGGAAACCACTACTGCAAGAGCACACACTCAGCTATCACACACACACACACTCATGCATGTCGTCCAATGAGACTAGTAAGGTGTTGTGCGTGGGGCTGGCAATCTCACCATGTAACACAGATTGCTACCGAAACACTACTGCCCTAGCATATGAATACTTAATATGGAGGCAAACCACACTGTTGGCCCCATGCTCCCTCAGGAGCGGAGAAGAGAAATATATACCTTGAAGTGAGCCCACGTGCTCTCACAACCATTCCTCACATAACCATAATTAAATAATCATAAAATGGACATAAAATAATATTCAATTATATGTACAACAAATACTCTCAATAACGAGAATAAACCACCACCTCACAACTGGTCTATCTCAATATTCGTTACTGCATTCGGAAGCATGTCGTATGTGACGACTGGTGCGACTGAGAATCTCATCACACGAAACACATCGTTACCGAAACAAATCACTGCCATAGCATAAAAATGCTTCTTGTCGGCTTGTGATAGACACCAGCCACATTGGTGTTTCCATGCTCCGCCGGGAGCAACCAGAGAAACACATGTCTCAACAAAGGAGTGGCCTCGCGCTCTCCAGAAATCTAAATACATATTCTCACCTCACAGTAACCCATTAAATATATACAGTAGAATTATGATAAGTAGGCTATCGTGAAATACACTCAATTACTTTTACATTAGAAAAATAAAATATAATTATTCTCGACTTAAACCAAACTGGAACTAAATACACAACGTGTCACATGGCGTAACATTATAGGTTTACCACGCGGGGCGTGTTATTCGCCGCTTTTTATACAGTCCTCGCCACGTGGCTACAATCTTGCTATTGTTAATCTTATCTACATTCCCGTGAAATAGCTTCATACTATATCTGCCTTTCTGATAACATTTCTGTCCAGTTTCATGTATAAAATACTCTCCTACTAAATTTGCCCGGTCTGATGGATGAAATACTTGATACTAAATTCTCACATCTGGATTTAGGCTTTGCGTGCCTAATAAAACCTATCAAACATTATTTTCACTCATCTATCATTCTTCAAGACTAAATCATAATGTCCTAAAAAGACATTTCCTTTGGAAACACATCTATCTATTTCACTAAACATTAAAACAGACTCGTGCTGAATATAATTCTAGAATTATATAAAATTAATTCTAATTTAAATTAACTCACGTGCTCAATGCATTTACAGTTTGGCTCTGTCGTCTGTTCTCTCTGGCGGCTGATACTAGGAAAGGTCCGCTGGTAGCTCGCTATCTCTTTTTATAGGCACTAGGCTAATCACTCACTTTACTGCGCTAGGCGTATTAATCTTGACTACTTAAATATCACACGCGATTATCGCTTAGGAATAGCGAAAACACAAATAAAACCTACAGCTATTTAATATAACACAATTCTACACCACAACTTAATTTAAATGCATTATTATGGCATTTTCATCAATCTTCTACTTCAGATTTTTCACAACCCAGGCTCGCGCCGTCACGTGATCTGACAGTCACGTGGGCCGACCGAAAATATATGGGCGACAAACATGCCTTGAACTGAAGTGGGGGTGGGGCCTCAGGGGTGTCTTCCCGGCCCATCACATATATATATATATATATATATATATATATATATATATATATATATATATATATATATATATATATATATATATATATATATATATATATATATATATATATATATATATTCAGTCATTTCTGACTATAGGAGCGTATCCCCGAAACAAAGTCTCGGTGGCACGAGGTTGGGCACTTGAATAAAGTGGTGTACTCATGCAGCATGCCTCTGCTGGTGAAATTAGAGGAACGGCGCAGCCTTTACAGTCTGACACCAGAGTATTAAAATTTAATATACCTCATGTCATGATTTCTATTTTGATGCTATACTTCATGTTCTGTTTGAACTAATAAAAGCGCTCTTTCCACGAGGGTCGGAGCTTGGTAAGCATGTATTAGCTCTAGAAATGCCACAGTTGTCCAAGTAGGATCGTATCATCTGTGGTAAAATGGGAAGTTATAAATATTTATAGGGGACTTAGTGTACTGACTGAGATCAGCTGTGAAGGTATCTGTATCTAATAGGTGTAGTGTTTTACAGATAACCTTACTTGCTACCACATTTATACCTCAGTCAGAATTATTCTGGAATATTGTGATGACTGCGTTAAATGTCTAGGGTTATGTAAATGATGAAGTGTAAGTCACAACAACAACAGACAGATAAACAATTTAATTTATTCCACCACACTTGACAACACTGTGACACTCACACACATTTAACACTCTATAAGACTATCTTAATTGAGTCAATGGTAAAAGTTCAAATATATATGTATTAATTACTTTCACTAATATATTTCCTGATTCAACTACACAGTGAACCAGGAATCACAATCAAATGTAATCACAATTTATATGTACATAATTTATAAATATGAACCTTGTAGTGACATATTGTATTAGTATTATCCTATGTGTGTCAGTTGTGTAGTAGTACTATGAGGTAATACTGGTTTTGTTTTTCAAGCTATGTTGTTATTTGTCATCATGACTTCAAGTGTTTGTTTATCTTGGAAATAGTATGGGGAATCTTCACCGTTCATATCAATTTAAACAATGTATTGACCCTCAGTTTTATTATAATGTCAAGTTTTGAGGGGGACACATAATGTTGAGCTCCTCTGGCCACAGAGGCTTAACTTTCGTGATGGCGGCAGGAAAAGACTCCTCTGCTCGATTGCTTCCTGTGTTCTGGAGACACCTCACTGGTAACTATCTGGACCCAGGAGTATGCTGTCAGCCTCTAGATTCAGCAAAGCTCAGACCAGGTGCTGCTTCAATAACATAGGACCACAGTCGCTGAAACAAGAAGGTTGTACCTCCTACTTCATAACTAATTTATAATCTATTTCCAGACTGAACACAATACATAACAAACACTGAGTTCAGAGCGGTAGGCCAACTGCTATCTTCATCTGAAACAATTTACACCAGTAAACTCCTCCCTAATGGTTACTGTAGCGAAATGTTTTTTTTTTTGTTTAGAGGGAGAAGGTGTAGTATGACAGACTTGATGGAAGAATAAAAGATAATCTCTAGAGGAAACTCTTCCAGACTGCAAGTTGAATGCACAGTCTCTCCTCGGGAATTAGTCCACTAGAAAACTTTCTAAGAGAATTCTGGTGAAACTAAACAGGATATTCTCTAGGCGATAAATTCTATATCCGATATCCTACAAAGGACTATGTATAGTACATATAGATGGATAAGAGATTTGGTGCCCAGCCACATTAAAAATATCCCGACCCAATAGTGTTATTTAATTTTGGCTCTGCCCCCAGGGTGTAGATTTATGTTACTAAAACTATACAACCCAATTAAATATTACAAAGAAAATAACAACAGACTCGGTTATGTAAAGTTTACAAAAATGAAAATAGAATGTCACAATATATTCAAATAAACAACTTTATGTTCCCTAATCTATGAATGGTTCTGATCCATGTCAGAATTAATTTTTAATCATAGGACAATAGGAATATTCTGTAGTGGTTCTGCTGGCATGTTCAGATACTCATCTCAATTGCTGATGTAGTCTTGTTGCCAGGGGTTCAATATGTCCCAGCACTCCAGGTCCCGCAAGTTCTTTTTAGGGTTTCGGAGGATGGCAAGCTGCTTTCTCCGTCTTGACTCAGGGCGCATCACCAGCTGGGATGGATTAAGTCTGCCCTTGAGAACACTGCTTATGGTTTAGTCTTCTGGTATGACAACCTGATATGACAACCTGGTAGGACTGGATTGACAAACAATTGAAGCTCCATTAGTAATAATGCCAGAGAAGTCATTTCCCATATCTGCTGGACGCTAATCGTCCATCAGAAATCTAACAACATTCATAGTTAACATCAATACCAAACAAAGTGCTAGCTATTATCTATAAAGTACTATAGCATAACTGATGTTATAAGCATACAGGTGGGTCTCAACCTATATCTGGCTTCCAGCTTGTTTACCGCAGTGATTTTCAACGTGTGGGCTGTTAGCTTCACCAACTGTGAAGTTTGGGGCAGTGTCATCAAAAGTTTGAGAACCACTGGTCTACCTTGTGCCCACAGAGCAATAAAATCAATTTGGGGTCACTGTCAACAATGGTTTGAGAACCACTGGGTAATAGTTTTCTATTCTGCTGTACCATGTTCGGGTGTCATTGCTGCTAAGGTTTGAGAACCACTGAATTACAAGTCAGTCAACGTATTCATTTATAAAATTGGCTACAGTGCTGTTTCCCATCCTTACATAGTTCTATGTTTATGTGATAGGCATTCATATACCTTGATAATACCATCATAACATAGGAACATGCACATTAACACATTAAAATATAATAAGGATATTTGCAGAATCATTTCAGGATTAAAATATGACAAGGATAATCATGGCTGAAATCATACAGTATAAATTTAGTAGAAATTATTCAGTATAAAACAGGACAAGGGTAGTTCATACATGAAACTTTCAGTATACATAATGTTGTTGTCTCCTGTACAAAATCAAGGATATTAATTTCTGTCACAGTGAAAAACAAAAGATACTGACATGATATGTTGTAGATAAACATGATTAATTCATGTTATTCATATAACAATATAGATCACTTACTCGCTCAGGCAAGATTCATTGCTGTTTAAATGATCGGGCCCCTCTGTATTTCTTAGGAGCAACCATTTTGTTCCCGGTCAGTCTGCCGGCTTGCGAGAGAAAAGGCCTGCGCTTCGAGAATAGCGCCAAAATCCTCCAGGTTTCCGTTTGGTTGCTGAGGTCAAAGGTCAAAAGACAATAATCCGCGCTCCATATCCATTGGCTGAACTGCGCTTATTCAGGGCGCGGTGTAAAAGTTCACAGCGGTAAAAGGTCACAGTGGTTTTGCCAGTCAAACGTAGAACAAAGGAATTTATTTCCCGCAGCAAATGGGAGATCTCCTGATGTGTAGTTACGCGTGGTAGATTCTAGAGAATTTAGAGAGAAGGAATGTTTTGGTATGAAAAAAGATTGACAGAGAAAAAAGAAGGCAAATACACTTCGTGACATAGGCCCCCTTTTAAAAGTTATGCCTATGGCTAACTTAAGTTGAGCCGACTATTCTCTTCTGTCTGCTAATACCATCCTGTTTCATATCTCTTGTTAATTCAATCCCATTGTTTCCTCTTTTTCCTCTGTCGAACGGAATGCCTGTAATCAACACATGTCTATCCGTTTCCTCATTGTCAAGGAGTTCAGGTATGTTAAGCAATCCTGCTCGTATGATCTTCCCTCTCTTATGTTCCTCCTTGTGGACCCTACATTGTAGCTTGCCTCCTGGCAAAGAGCTTGCATGAAAGCCTACACTCTGCTTGCAATGCGGTCTATCGCAAATAGTTTTGCATGATGAGGTTGCCAACCTCATACACAACCTTATTTTTGTCATATTACTTGACCTGCCTAAGGACACATACCTATCTCCCCAGGTATGAGAGCATGTATGTTCCTCTATCGCTGTTTCTCCAGTGACAGAGAAAGATAAGTCTATCAGTTGTTCCTGCCCACCAGGTACCAAGGAAATTTGAACCCGCTTCACTTTCTGATCCCAGAGAGTTGGTGAGGTTATCGGAATTGACTGAAGACTAAGTGCTTGAGGTTCATGTTCCTCTTTAGCCGTTTCTCCCGTACTAAAGGAAGATATTCCTGAAACATGTTTCATCCTACCAGGTACCAAGAAACTCTGGCCCGGCTTCACTTTCTGCACGCAGATAGTGGGTGAGACTATCAAAACTTGTTCAGAATTAAGTGCACTGGGGTGGTCATCCCCTTTGCACTCTTCCAACTTTTCAGTGAAAATGTTGGAAGATGAGTTAGGCATTGGAGTCTCCATAGCCTGTTCAGTCACGCCGTCTCTGGGTTGTGCTGAGTCTCCTAAGATGATATATTTCCCTCCTTGAGGTATCGGGTAAATTCGTTCATCTAATATTGCGGCCTTTACTTTGCCGTTTACAAAGTTCGACCTAACTTCTACATAAGCTAAAGGCAAAATCATCCTTCTGTTGTTTATCATGGGTGCGGTTACCTCAACATCCTCTTCGGTGACTTGATCAAGGTCGATGACAGAGGCTGAGACAAGGGCATCACACCCAAGACCTTGATAATACAAACAGGTGATTTCTTCTCCATTTACTGTGGCAGTCTCCACATTTTGAGAATCCCTGTATCCACTCCGGGCCTTTGTCAAGTTCCCATCCATGGTAGGGACCTTAGCTTTGTATGAAGTCTGTGGGTTTGGGTCTCGGCGCCTACAGTCTAACTGATGTAGGGTGGCCGACAGGTGATGCTCAAGAACATCCCTTCCCTTCCCATAGGGTTGCGTAATCCTTTTCCGTTGAGTGATCCTATTTGGTTGAGTGATCCTATTTGGTTGAGCGATCCTATTTACCAGGTTTTTGGTGCAGTTGTTTTTGGTATGCCTGTTGTGAGTTTTTGCTGAGGATGCAGAAGGTCTCTTCAGATTATTTGCACAGCTGTGCTTAATCTTGTTTTCAGGACAGTCTAGAGGTCTCTGTTTAGATATCCTAGCCTCTGCTCTGTCTGAGCCTGAATTCTGAGACATAGACTCGGCTTTATGTGGTGCAGTTATATTTACCGCGGAGGGTGGTGATGCAACTAGCAAAGGAGTGGCATGATAAGTATTCCTAGAGTCCAGTTTATCCCTGGATTCCATTTCTGTAGGTTGAATTTCCATTTCTTGCAGTTCTTCCTTACACTGGAGGGATTTTTCTTGTCTTTGTCTCTCATGTTCCACATTCTCTTCCTTGCATTTTGCTCTCCATTCGTTCTGTTGCCCCATTATGCTCATGAAACATTCTACCTGTTCCGAGACATAATTTTCCAGCAAACTTCCCGAGAAGCCAGATAATTTTCCAATCTTATATGATTGCGCTGTCCATTTCTTCAGTCCTTCTATCTCATCCATTTTAACAGCAGTGGTTTTGCTGAGCGAGTATGAGATCTCTAACTCACTATCAAATAAATACAGGCCTAAATACTTTCTATAGCCGTAACTAAACTAAAGTATTTTAACAACCTATGTTATTTAAAACCAGCATACATAAAATATAACATAAATATTAGTTAACAACATGTAACTAATAACCAGCAGTACCACCAAGAATAGTTTTCATAACATAACTTAAAATCTGTTTTTCTTGTAAAAATTTATATGTAATTTAGTCTAGGGTAATTTATATGTCCCCTCTTTAATCTAATCCTAGACTTGGACACCAATAAGTGACAAGTACCTACAGCAGTAGTGGTCTAGGAAAGATAAGAGTTTTCATATCTCAGACAAGTGTCTAAATATGAAAAAAGTAAATCCCGGACACGAGCGTCCCAGTGTAGCGAAATGGTTTTTGTTGTTTTGAGGGAGAAAGTGTAAGTATGACAGTCTTGATGGAAGAATAAAAAAATAATCTGTAGAGGAAACTCTTCCAGACTGCAAGTTGAATGCACAGTCTCTCCTCGGGAATTAGTCCATGCAAAAAACTTTCTAAGAGAATTCTGGTGAAACTAAACAGGATATTCTCTAGGCGATAAATTCTTTATCCGATATCCTACAAAGGACTATGTATAGTACATATAGATGGATAAGAGATTTGGTGCCCAGCCACATTAAAAAATATCCTGACCCAATAGTGTTTATTAATTTTGGCTCTGCCCCCAGGGTGTAGATTTATGTTACTAAAACTATACAACCCAATTAAATATTACAAAGAAAATAACAACAGACTCGGTTATGTAAAGTTTACAAAAATGAAAATAGAATCTCACAATATATTCAAATATACACTATATGTTCCCTAATCTATGAATGGTTCTGATCCATGTCAGAATTAATTTTTAATCATAGGACAATAGGAATATTCTGTAGTGGTTCTGCTGGCATGTTCAGATACTCATCTCAATTGCTGATGTAGTCTTGTTGCCAGGGGTTCAATATGTCCCAGCACTCCAGGTCCCGCAAGTTCTTTTTAGGGTTTCGGAGGATGGCAAGCTGCTTTCTCCGTCTTGACTCAGGGCGCATCACCAGCTGGGATGGATTAAGTCTGCCCTTGAGAACACTGCTTATGGTTTAGTCTTCTGGTATGACAACCTGGTATGACAACCTGGTAGGACTGGATTGACAAACAATCGAAGCTCCATTAGTAATCATGCCAGAGAAGTCATTTCCCATATCTGCTGGGCGCTAATCGTCCATCAGAAATCTAACAAACATTCATAGCTAACATCAATAACAAAGTACTATTTATTATCTATAAAGTACTATAGCATAACTGATGTTATAAGCATACAGGTGGATCTAAACCTATATCTGGCTTCCAGCTTGTTTACCGCAGTGATTTTCAACATATGGGCTGTTAGCTTCACCAACTGTGAAGTTTGGGGCAGTGGTCATCAAAAGTTTGAGAACCACTGGTCTACCTTGTGCCCACAGAGCAATAAAATCAATTTGGGGTCACTGTCAACAATGGTTTGAGAACCACTGGGTAATAGTTTTCTATTCTGCTGTAACATGTTGGGGTGTCATTGCTGCTAAGGTTTGAGAACCACTGAATTACAAGTCAGTCAACATATTCATTTATAAAATTGGCTACAGTGCTGTTTCCCATCCTTACATAGTTCTATGTTTATGTGATAGGCATTCATATACCTTGATAATACCATCATAACATAGGAACATGCACATTAACACATTAAAATATAATAAGGATATTTGCAGAAATCAGTTCAGGATTAAAATATGACAAGGATAATCATGGCTGAAATCATACAGTAGAATTAGTAGAAATCATTCAGTATAAAACAGGACAAGGGTAGTTCATACATGAAACTTTCAGTATACATAATGTTGTTGTCTCCTGTACAAAATCAAGGATATTAATTTCTGTCACAGTGAAAAACAAAAGATACTGACATGATATGTTGTAGATAAACATATGATTAATTCATGTTATTCATATAACAATATAGATCACTTACTCGCTCAGCTAAGATTCATTGCTGTTTAAATGATCGGGCCCCTCTGTATTTCTTAGGAGCAACCATTTTGTTCCCGGTCAGTCTGCCGGCTTGCGAGATTTTGCCAGTCAAACGTAGAACAAAGGAATTTATTTCCCGCAGCAAATGGGAGATCTCCTGATGTGTAGTTACGCGTGGTAGATTCTAGAGAATTTAGAGAGAAGGAATGTTCTGGTATGAAAAAAGATTGACAGAGAGAAAAGAAGGCGAATACACTTCGTGACAGTTACCACGCCTCTGCAATTCCAGCATTAGTTCTTTCTAGTCAATAAGATAGGTGTCAGTGTACTGTTTGGCAATTCCATGCAGTTTTACTTTTCTCCGACACCTTCTGTTCAGGTTGGAGCACTATATAGGCCTTGCCTCATGTTCGCTACTGAACCACACACATATACAGACATAAATTATCAATTTACATTCAATTTTCATTAAAAACATATCAAATATTTCAAGCTTACCACAATTCATGGAAATAATACACAATTACGTTGACTGGCAATGAATATGGCACAACATCCGACCTGCCGCTGTCTCAGGCTTTTATTTAGAAAAATACAAGCTGAATCTCAACGCACTGTTGCTTTAGAAAGTTTATTTGAAAATGTGGTGCTGAACTGACGCTTCTAAGTGACTATATTGGCGGGTCTAACCAATCGTGCCATGTTTACACAAGCGTTTGAAAAAAAGTACCCTTCCTTCCGTCTCCCCTAACAACAAAAAATAGTATTTATTTTCCGACTAATCGTGTTTAGCCTTACATTTACTGCGCTCCAATCAAATAGGATTTAACATGGGGACCTATTTCCCGTACAATGGTGGTTTCAAAATCTGCCACTGAGCGATTCTGATTTTGGTGTTGTCTGACACCCTCACTATTTCTTTTGGCTATAATTTGGTAATTCCTAGACTATTTGCGTAACACTTAACATATTATTTGTCAGCAAGTCCTAAGGAACCCAACTATATAAATTTTATGGGGCTAAGGGGCTGCGTTCAAAATATGCCTTTTCTTCTACCCCCCGTTCACTTCGATCGATGTGGTGTCTGGGTACTGTCATGCTTTCAAACGTAAACCAGTATAATGTCATGTTTCCTAATAAGCGTTTTTCAGGTTTTTAAAACCTAACTCTCGTATGGGTAGTGTTTTTTATCACTGTCTATCTGAAAAAAAGTATTGCTTCTGGCCTTTCGCTTGGGGAGGGTGGCATTAATTGTATATCGCGAGACGCGTGTTTAGTGTTGCATGCGTTTCTGCTTTCAGCCCTCCCTTCTCTCTATCCTAAGTTCATCTGTCTTTTCATCACGCCGTGTATAAAATGAAATTAATGGAAGTATTAATTTAGGTCATTACGCAGGGTGCCTAGCTCAAGGTTTTCTTAGAAATGCAGTACACGTTTTATTGAAGAAAGCGTGTAGTGATGCAGTAGGCTTTTACTATCAACGTGAAACGTTACAATTTGCAGACGAAGTAGAAAACAAGGGGGATTTCGAGTACAGTCATTGTGACAGCACTGTTCTTTACCATTCTTCTTTCCTTTTATTGAAGTTATTTGTTAGGCTTTACATTTACTTTTTAATTTATATATGTGGATTAGAATTTCATACGACATCATCTAAGGAACCTCGACTGATTAAATGAGCCATTCGCGGTTTCACCGTCAGACAGTGTGAACTTAGACATACATGGCTTAATCTTTGAGACAAGCATATGACTACTGGCATGATAAACTAGATAACTGTCCGGACAGACGTGAGTCTTCTTCGACCTCTCGCACGGGGAGGGAGACAGCGCTCTGTGCAGAGCGGATCCCGGCGGCCCCAGCGATTTTATTCTTGCGAGAACCACTGGCCGCCTGCTGACAAGACGTTCCCGTAGTCGGACTGGACGGGCCGAAAGCGACACCAGCCTACTGACTGCCGGCCCACGACTCATTGCGAGAACGGGTTTTTTTTTCGAGACCGTTGTCGAGCCACGATACGAAAATGCGACGGCTTGCTCACATCACGATCGGGGCTGCGATTTAAAGACACAAGAGCCAAACACACACGAAACCTCTGCCTTGCTAACCGATGAACTGGGAGGGCCCGTTACCGGTATCACCACACGCAGTCTTTGAGACAGATATCTTCTTCTTCTTTGATCCTTAGCCGCCGACTGTCAAAGCAGTCAGTGGCCATTACGCTTGGTGGCGTCTTGTAGGGCAGCAACAAACTGCTTCTATTTTAATCGGTCGACGGCCATCCTTCGTACAGTGCACCAGCTCTGGTTCAATCTTTGCATCTCGGCCTCCACAGTTCTCCGCCAAGATGTTTTTGGTTGGCCTCTCTTTTGCTTTCCTTCGGGGGTACATAGTATAGCTATTCTTGTGATGGCATCGGGATCTCTTCTGAGGACGTGGCCAACCCAACTTTAGCGTCTGCCAGCTATGATGGTGTGCATATCTTCTTGGTTGCTCCGAGTAAGTAGTTCTTGGTTAGTGATAGTATTCGGCCAAAAGATTCAGAGAATTTTCCTTAGGCAGATTGTGTGGAAGGAGGACAGTTTCGACATTTCTTTCTCTGCTACTCTCCAGCATTCCGCACCACAGAGAAGCACAGAAAGTACACAGCTCTCATATAATCTTAATTTGGTGTTTGTGCAGTACTTGGAAGACTTTCAGATGTTGTTGAGACTAGCAAAGGCTGTTCTCGCTTTACTCATTCTGCTGTTGATGTCTTTGCTTGTTCCGCCGTATGGAGTTACTATGCATCCTAGGTATGTAAATGTGGCTGTCTGGTCCAGCATCTGGTTACTTATTGTTATGGGCTCAGGACTGCCCACATTGAATGTCATGACCTCTGTCTTCTTTAGACTGATGTTCAGACCCACTTGCTGGCTAAACTTATTCAGTCTATCTGTTTGTTCTTAGATGTGTTAATGTGAATGTGCGAGTAGTGCAATCGTATCTACATATTCCAGATCTTCCAGTGTAGAAAGCGTTGTCCATCTAATTACTCTTGGACTACCCTCTGTTGTCTGGCGCATCACCCAGTCTATGACTGTCAAAAATAAAATTGTTGAAAAGGGGAATCTCAGTGGTACTCCTGTCATCACCTCAAAAGATAGATTGCTGAACCCAACATTGCATGTAAAGTTAGCATAGAGGCTTTTTTATGATGGAAACAATGCAACTGGGAATTCCATAAGCCCTCAGTATTTTCCGTAGGCTGTCCCTGTGTATGCTGTCAAAAGCCTTTTCAAAATCAACAAAGTTAATGTACAGCTGTCTCTGCCATTCCGAGCACTGCTCTATAGTGTTCCTAAGGGTGAATATATGATCTGCACATCTTCTGTTCTTTATGAATCCTGCTTGTTCTTTCCTCAGTTTATGGTCTACTGCTTTTTAAATTCTCTGAATAATTATCCTGCCTGGTATTTTACTGGGAACTGAGATGAGAGTATTTCCTCTCCAGTTGTTGCAGTCTGCGAGGTTATCCTTAGTGGGCAATTTGACAATTATTCCTTTACGCCAGTCTGTTGGTGTTGTCTCTGTTTTATATATATATATATTGAGAGAGAAACTATTTTACTTATATATATGTTTAAACTCACACATATAGTCATGAAAATAACTGCATAATGTGAATTTTAAAGGTCTGCATCAGAACTTTTTATAACAAATGGTGCGGAGAAGACGCTGAGCTTGGTTTAGGACACACATTAAGAACACAACCTGATAGCATTACAATGCAATCCCTATTGTGCAATCCCCAGTGTTAGAGAAATTGAGAGACCAAAAACACATGAAGATGAGAACTGGAGACGAAAGAAATAAAGACGATATGGAAAGGACTTGAACCGTTGGCACAGGCCAGGAGGCCTTGGCATGTTTTTGTTGAAGGCCTATACTCCACCGGGAGCTGAAAGGTATTACTGATGATAATAACTGTTTTCACATCTGCCCGTTGTCTTTTCGGAGAACTTTCAGAGCTGACTTTTGTGTCAACCACAAGCTGTGATGCTTGTTATATATTAACATAGTCCATTGAAAACAACTTCAATCCACTCACTATGTATCAGAATGGAATATGATAAAATAGACCACCAGAACAGTTTCGTTTGTCCTAATTTTTTGTCGCAAACTGAAGTCGTGGAGATCTAACTTTTTGTTTCTTTTTTTTTTTTTCAAAAATATGTTTCCTCGGCTAACATCAGATCAAGTTTCCTCATAATAGTGCTACTGTCGTTTGTTAACCTTCCTCTTGAACGTCTGTTTTTTCTGGATGTGGATATTCATTCTTCTGTTATAGACGTGTGATAGTATATGAATTGGATGGATTCTACTAGGCCAATTTTATATGTGTCATTGATTGATAATGTTGTACCCTCTAACTTCTTAATGTCTGTATAGCTCACTCAACCTTCTATTATAACATCAGTAACTGTTCTCAATCAAGCCATGAATCTTCCTTTCGTGTGTTTTCCTCAAGAAACATTTCTGACATTTGTAGCAGTTAGTATAAAATATATGCATTGTTTATCTGCTTTCGCTTTGATTATAAAAATGTATAAAAAACCCTCGTTCTACGCGATCTTCGAGTAGGAAGGTTTAGATTCTAAACGGTTCATTCTTAAACGGAGTAAAGTTAATTTAACTTCTACTGATGCTTATAAAATTTAAACGATTTTACCGTGAGAACATACCGCTGGGTATCCATTTATGAAAGTCCTTTAGTTTATGGCGATCAGAGCAGGCCGTATATTAACAGAAGGAATGAAGAAAGAATTTGCTTTGACATGGATTGCCCTAACGACAAAGAAAACTGAAGGAGTACCAAATAAGACAACAAAACACATTTACATGGATATGGACTCATTTCTAACTGTTTAGTTCTTAAGTCAAAAGGTGCGAAGACTCACAGTAACACACATTGTCGAATGTCGCTGAAAACTAGATTTGCATTGCAAACTCAGGGCTTCACAAGGCGGGGGAAAAAGTAAGGAAAAAGACGGAATAATAAACTTTAAAAAATGAAGTTGAGAGGAACAAGACATGAATTTTCTTCTCCTGCGTTCAGGTCTCTGGTCATGCTGGATCTGCACGTCTGCCGCCAGGAGGAAGTCCACCATCTTCTCCAGGTCTACGCTGCAGTCTCATAGCTTCTGTCTCAGTCCTGAACCCTCTGGCCAAGTCTAACCATTTACCTATAATGTCAGGTATGAAAACGTTTGGTAACCTCCGTATAATGAATTTGAATCCAACTACCATTATAGGCCTGTAACGGCAGAAAATCTTGACCCCGAGCAAACAAACACTAAAGAGAAGAATAGAAAGAAAGTATTAACTAAATCTGTTTGATAGAAGAGAAGGATTGAAATAGTATGACAAGATCACTAATGTGGATCTGATGACAAGAATGCCTGTGCAATAAGAGGTGAGAAGAAACATTGGCATTGGATAGTAGACACTCTGGGAAACATGCTGATGGTATTATCAGCAGTCCTTGTTCTAGAATACACAAGGTAAGCGAGAGTGAGACCGAAGAACACTTGGACAGAGAAAATTGGAGACGGACATGAAGTGAATGAGTGTGACGAAATCAGTTGTGCACTTTTCATAACTGTCGTTCTCTCCGGCAGAATTCGTTTCTTCATTTTCCTCACTCATCGTCCTATTATTAAGCAAATTGTATGCACTTACAATTTTTGCTCTGACCTCTCCCGATACTTGTTTACGTTTTGCCCTGTGAATCGTAGTAATACAAAGCTAATTAGACAGGTCAGCTGATATTACTTTTATAACTTAAGTCGTCTAACTACCTTTGATAGAGACGATCATTGTTGACACACAGGTGGTCTCGCCGGATCGACAGAAAGAAATCCGGCAGAGAGATGTACGCGTAAACAGAGTTGATATATGTAATCGCTTCCGCTGGACCATCTCTGTATCAATATTACAGACAACATGTCAGAGAAGACCATGTGGGCGGAAGGTATTAGTCAGGAAATAAGTTCGCCGATGTGTTTGTGAGTTTGTACAAATACAATCGGAAGTATTACTGCCATATTTGAAAGAGGTCACGAGTTAACATTTTTAAATTTGATATTTTAAAACATGCAGGGGATAGTAAGGAGTTAACACCCCGACCCACATAGTTCTAAAGAGCTTACCATTGGTTTAATTCTAGAGCCGGAATAGAATTTCGCTTTCATTGGCAAGTTGGTCTAAGAATACAATCTGGGACTTGAACTGAGAAATGGAAATATAATCTAGCGAAATCGGAGACACAAATCAGACTGCATCGTAACGTCAAATTAGCAACTCCCAGTAGCCAGAGAGAAGGGTCGGACAAAGTATTCCAAAATTAATAGTGACATATCAAAGTAAGTGGGCGTCTTCATAACTTAAAAGAGAACCCGCAATTTTAAATACCAAGACTGGAAACTTGAGGAATCAGAGCACCCGTCATAAGAGGAATACTAAAATTTCCCCAACCAAGTGTTCGAGGCATCTAATCAAAGTTGCTGTGTCCATTCTACTGTGCCAGGAGATTGTATATCCCATAGGGGTAAGTTGTAAACATATAGTCTAAAATGTGAATTGTGACATGTCTGTACTTGCTAAGTGGTTATACCAGTCATATACCTACAGTGGACATGTTGTGAAGACACCCACCTTGACATTAGGAGTGAGGTTCCTCTAGATGCCTCTAGAGAAGAGTCCTCATCACAAAAAAACCTGACAACGACCCAGTGCAGTACTCAGTAAGATAAGTCTTTTGTAACAGGCACACAAAGGACACTAATAACCATCAGTCTCCAATTAAATCTCAATGAATACTCGAGAAGCACAAGTCTTCAACAAACACATGCCAAATCTTCCTGTCCTGTGCCATCCGCTCAAGTTCTTTCCATGTTTTTCTCATCATTTTCCCCTCTGTATCTAGTTCTCTTCTCCATGTGTTTTTTTGGTCTACCTCTGCCTCTCTTTCCCTGTTATTCCAGAACAAGGACTGCATTGTAATGCTATCAGCAGGTTTCTACAATGTGTGTCTTATCCATCACCAGCGTGTTCTTCTCAACTCTTGTTCCACTGGCACTTGTCTGGTTCTTGTCATCAATTCCACATTTGTGACTTTGTCATACCATTTCAGTCCTTCTATTCTACACAAGCACCCGTTTATAAAAGTCTGTAGCTTTTTGGTTATTGTTTTAGTTGCTCTCTATGTCTCAGAGCCAGTCAATAGGACTGACATGACATTTGAGTTGAAGGTTCTTATATTCGTGTTGGACTTGATTTCTCTTGTTTTCCATATGTTTCCCAATGCAATAAAAGCTCCTCTTGCTTTTTGTATTCTTATTTTGATAGCAATGTCCCTCCAACTTTGTCTATATTGCTGCTATGATATGTGTACGATTCAACATAATTTAGTGGTGTTTCTTCAAGTTCAACCTTGTTATAATTTCTTGTCTCAGTGAAGAGAAATTTTAAAACCTCCTAAATTCATGTTCATCCAAATTTATTTAAATTTGTTAAAGACTAATTGATTATTAAATTTGTTATATGTTATTTTACAAATTCATAGTTGATTCAGTTCTTATAGACAAGAGAGCGCATGTATGATTGACAGTCTTTAATATATATATATATATATATATATATATATATATATATATATATATATATATATATATATATATATATATATATATATATATATATATATATATATATATATATATATATATATATATATATATATATATATATATATATATATATATATATATATATATATATATATATATATATATATATATATATATATATATATATATATATATATATATATATATATATATATATATATATATATATATATATACAAATATTTACAGCCATAGAGCCAAAATAACTATAAAAGGAATTTCGCTGAATTAACTCAGCTGGGGGCTCGAACAAAAGCTTAAAATCATTGCTTAAAACTTCACAAAATCTGCCTGATCAGATATAAGTTAATAGTGCTCTACCATATGCAGCATTGTTCTTGACTTCTGAATTATCTTGTGAAACTCCCTTGAGATAGAAGCGTCATTATCCTTCTATCTACAACTCTGCCAAGAGTAATCTTGTGCGAAGGTAGACACCTTTGACGACCCATTTTAGATACTCTTGAGTTTTGGCCACTGGTGGACCACTACTGCAGAGCAAAAGGAGGAAAATCCCGTGACAATGAGGAAAACGTGGACAGACCTTGAGCTGATGACTAGGGACAGGGATTCCTGGCATACGTTTGTTGAAAGCCAATGATCCTTGGGGAGCTAAAGGGTGACTATGATGATTAACAAAATCCTGCGTAACTGTTGTCTGTTGCCACTCAAGGCAACACGTCGTGGGCTAGAATGTTCACCATGCACCATCATGACACAACGACTGCTTAAGCTGAAAGAGAAAGTAAATCTATAGACACACACTCTTCACACACGCATATTCACACAAACACACTTACACACTATTAGTATATTTGTTTCTCTTATAACGCTGTATATGTGTTCCTAAAGACATTGTATTGCTACATTTTACGGTAACAGTGTAGTAACATATATCAGTGCAGTCTGAAGAAGTTGATCTGCTTCCGCCAAAACAACAAGAACTTTAAACTTATGTTATACGAATGTGTCCAGGTGCAGGAAATGACGCTTACTGCCGACAGCCGACACCTGGATTTTCACGTTTTGTCTATTCGGCAGTTCTGTAAAATTTTCATGCTCTGTTTTTACAGGTGTAGGTTCAACGAGTATGCCAAGACAGAAAAACATAATAACAGGTAAACGGATAGAAAAACTAACATACAGACAGACAATCACATAGACAGACAGACATACAGGCCGGCATCATATAGTCAGACAGGCAGACAAACAAGCAGGCATGCTGTCGAGCAGGCAGGCAAACAGACTCGTAGATATGTAGATAGATAGATAGATAGATAGATAGATAGACAGACAGACAGACATACAGACAGACAGATAGATAGATAGATAGATAGATAGATAGATAGATAGATAGATAGATAGATAGATAGATAGATAGATAGATAGATAGATAGATAGATAGATAGATAGATAGACAGACAGACAGACAGACGGACGGACATAGATAGATAGGTAGGTAGGTAGGTAGGTAGGTAGGTAGATAGATAGATAGATAGATAGATAGATAGATAGATAGATAGATAGATAGATAGATAGATAGATAGATAGATAGATAGATAGATAGATAGATAGATAGATAGATAGATAGATAGATAGATAGATAGATAGATGCTGTGTATGTTTGGAGTTTTATGATGAAAACAAAGAAAAATAACAAGAGAGTTTGACGAGACACAATGCGAGTGGGAGATAATGCTGGATTCCATCACAAACCTCAAGACGACAGTAATTGATCGTTTCTATCTTGAGCGGATCAACCACACAATGCAGACGGCGTTAAATGATATAAAAATCTACTAAAAGGTTGCTCTTTTTTAGCTTTATTATAATACTAACATCTAAGTTTCCAATTGGCTAAGCGATTAGCGCACTTTCCCGTCGTGGCACAGTTACTGGGATCCGATGTCGAAACCTGGTAGCGTCACGCTACAGCCTACGCAGCTGCCAATGGGTACCTGACTTTGCTCTTGAGATAGGTAAAGCAAAAGACAGCGGGGAAGGGAACTGGTCTTCCCACTTCAAATAAAAAGAAAATCTGGTCCTCTTCACTCCCTTTCGGCAGTATCTGCTATGGAATACCTTTACGATACATCTGCTACAAATGCACGTAACGAGATCTAATCTCAGAGTACCAGTTCTAAACACAGCTTCGTAACAGCTTGTGAGCTTCTTATTAAGACCCGTTTCCTGTTATTTTCAGTTTGTTTTCGTTTGGTTTTTTTTTTCTTTCTATTCAGTTTGTGTTTGAAAATAGCCTTGAGTTTCGCCGTATCCTGCGAGATGGTAAGCTTCATTACTTTAATGATTGGACTGGCCCGTCCTTGAAGATGTTGCATGTCGTGAATGATTAGGCCAAGATGTGCGTGAGTACAGGTAAATCTACCCATAAATCAGCAGACACACATTCTGTATTAACCGTAACCTTTCAGCGATAGTAGTCCTCTTCAGAATACGATGTTTTTCAGCGCTGCTCAAGAGGGCAGGTCTGGTAGTTGATTATTTTAAAGCACTAAAGATCGGCCGGTGAAGACCTCTAATACGGTTTGGTACTTAGTTATAATATAATCTACTTGGATTTTAACATTGAAATAATTATATTACCAGGCGATAACACCTTGTATATTTGGACGTGCACACTAATGTAACCGACAGATCTTGTGTATAGGTTGAAGATTGCGGTCTTCCTAAAACGAGGCACACGTTCTTTAAAAAAAACGTGTAAATTAACGGACTGTACGTCACCGTTAGAGCGTCCGATTGACAGAGTGGTTAGAGCGTCCGATTGACAGAGTAGTTAGAGCGTCCGATTGACCGAGTGGTTAGAGCGTCCGATTGACAGAGTGGTTAGAGCGTCCGATTGACAGAGTGGTTAGAGTGTCCGATTGACAGAGTGGTTAGAGCGTCCGATTGACAGAGTGGTTAGAGCGTCCGATTGACAGTGGTTAGAGCGTCCGATTGACAGAGTGGTTAGAGCGTTCGATTGACAGAGTGGTTATAATAATAATAATAGCCCCTTCAGTCATAACTGACTATGGGAATGCGCCCCTGAGGTGGCAGCCCTCAGCTGCTTATTTTCCTGGTGCTCCTTTCGACGTTTTCTCCTCACCTCTGCTTGTTGTGTGAGCCTCTCTTCGCCCAATCTGAGGTGGTGCCGTAAATAGCATCGCCACTTAGTGCGATCGGCAGCTTCATCCTCCCATGTTGCTGGATCCATGTCCAGTGCCCTCATATCTCTCTTGCACACATCTTTGAACCTCAGCTGTGGTCGCCCAACTGTTCTCTTGCCATCTGCTAATTGTCCGTAGAAGATATCTTTTGGAATGCGACCATCTTCCATGCGGCGAACATGGCCAAGCCAACGAAGTCTGCGCTGTCTAAGCAGCGTATACATACTTTGAAGGCCAGCACGTGACAACACCTCGACATTTGTCACTTTATCTTTCCACGAGATGCCGAGGATGCGGCGTAGACACCGCAAATGGAAGGTATTGAGCCTTCTTTCTTGCTTAGCATAGGTCGTCCAGGTCTCGCTGCCATATAGGAGTGTGCTGGTGACGCAGGCATTATATACCGCAGCTTTGGTCTTCATTGTGAGTTTAGAGTTTTCCCAAACACGCGATGTGAGGCGGGCAAAGGAAGCTGCAGCTTTGCCAATGCGGCTGTCGATTTCTGTATCCAGTGAGAGTTTGTCATTGATGGTAGACCCTAGGTATGTGAAGTGGTGCACCACTGCCAATTCATAGTTATCGATGGTGATAACTGGTGCAGCATCCACATCCTGACTCAGCACATTCGTTTTCTTTAGACTTATTGTGAGGCCAAAGTCCTTGCATGCTTTAGTGAAGCGATTCATCAAGCTCTGAAGCTCCTGTTGGCTTTGAGTGACGACTGCAGCATCATCAGCGAACAACAAGTCTCTTATAGTGACCCTTCTGATTTTTGTTTTTGCCTTCAGCCTTGAAAGATTAAACAGAGGGCCATCTGACCTAGTGTGAAGGCATATTCCTTCAGTTGCATCTCTGAATGCATGTTTCAAGAGTAAGGCAAAGAAGATTCCGAAGAGGGTCGGAGCCAGAACACAGCCTTGTTTAACGCCACTTCGTATATCAAAGGGCTGTGACGTGCTTCCAGCATATTGGACTGTTCCCTTCATGTCGTCATGGAATGACTTTATCATTTCCAGCATTTTAGAAGGGCAGCCTATTTTCAGGAGGATTTTAAAGAGTCCATCCCTACTAACTAGGTCGAATGCTTTTGTGAGGTCTATAAAGGCGATATATAATGGTCTTTTCTGCTCTCTTGATTTTTCCTGAAGCTGGCGGAGAGAGAAGATCATGTCTGTTGTTGATCTGCCAGCTCGGAATCCACACTGTGCCTCTGGATATATGCGCTCAGCTAACTTGTGTAGTCGCATTAAGATGACTTTGGCAAAAACCTTACCAACAATACTAAGAAGAGAGATGCCTCTGTAGTTATTGCAATCACTTCTGTCTCCTTTATTTTTATACAGTGTTACAATCTTGGCATCTCGCATGTCTTGAGGAATAGTTGTCTCTTTCCAGCACTGGCACAGAGTGGTTAGAGCGTTCGATTGACAGAGTGGTTAGAGCGTCCGATTGACAGAGTGGTTAGAGCGCTGGTCTCTCGCGGCAATGGTGCCGGGTTCCAATCACGGTACCGATACTCTCCAGTCTACCCAGCTGGAAATGGGTACCTGACCAAATTTGAGAAGTAAAAGGCAGCGAGGAAGGAAACTGGTTACCCCACTTCTCGATACTGGACCTAGTACGGTGAAGCCTCTAACACTTCCACTCCCCTACGGCAGTATCTTCTATGGGAATACCTTTTTTAACATCACCGTTAGTCATCATCATCCTTGTCCTCTGCGTTCCTTACAGAGTGTGGGACCAACATTGGAGTTGTGTCTCCTTGCTTGAGTGTGTAGTAGGTCTATTCTTGAGTGTGTAGTAGGTCTATTCTTGAGTGTGTAGTAGGTCTATTCTGTCTTTGTCTCTTCAGTTGGAACCTGGGAACTAAGACGCGTCATCAGTGAGGAATGCAGTCAGCGAACCATAGCTTGACTGCTTGCGTCAGGGTCAGCGAACCAGAGCTGACCAAGACCCTACTCCACCTCCAAGTGGTGGTCCTGGAAACAGGCTGCATCACTGCAGTCTGGCTGAGTGAGTAGGGATCAAAGAGGGAAGGCTAACCCGGTCCCAAAAAATGCCGTGCTGAAGTCGGATGTGACGGCCGAAAGGCGCAAAAATCGCAGCTACGCTGCAAACGGACACAACGCAACCAACGTCCTTTTCAGGACGAACGAAGAAGAAGAAGGAGAAGTTGGAACCTGAATGTTAATGTAAGTCTGAATCAAAACATGAGAATGTTAATGTAAGTCTGAATCAAAACATGAGAATGTTAATGTAAGTCTGAATCAAAACATGAGAATGTTAATGTAAGTCTGAATCAAAACATGAGAATGTTAATGTAAGTCTGAATCAAAACATGAAAATGTTAATGTAAGTCTGAATCAAAACATGAGAATGTTAATATAAGTCTGAATCAAAACATGAGAATGTTAATGTAAGTCTGAATCAAAACATGAGAATGTTAATGTAAGTCTGAATCAAAACATGAGAATGTTAATGTAAGTCTGAATCAAAACATGAGAATCAAAACATGAGAATGTTAATGTAAGTCTGAATCAAAACATGAGAATGTTAGTTATGTGCACCTGATGATTCTCTTCTTCTTCAAGTGCCGTGCCTAGTGGTGTGGAAGATCATGTCTCTCCACAACTTCCTGTCTCCAGTACAATTTATCAGTTCTGTTGTTGACTCCTTTCCATGCCACGATGTCCCTTTGTCTTCCCCTATATCTTTTTCCTTCAATCTTACTTGTTGTTACGATGTACTCCAACTTTCCTCTTCTCATAACATGCCTTTAAAAAATGGATTGTTTCTTTCTAACTTGTGAAATAAGTTTCCTTTGCGCATTGGCCTCTTTCAGGACATCCTCATTACTTTTTTTGGCTGTCCTTTGTATTTGTAACATTCTTCTGTAAAACCGCATCTCTGAGCCTCCAGTGCCTTCCGTAATTGTTTACTAATTGGCCATGACTCACTCCCATATGTCTGGATTGGTTCTATATAACACAGAACTTTCTTGCTTACGTCCATTGAAAAAGAGCCGTTGCATAAAATGCTCTTCATTTTACAGAATGCTGTTTTTTTCCTGAGCTATTCTGCTCTTTACTTCTGAGATGCATCTTCCATCCGTTGTATTTAATATGACCAGGTATCTGATGGGTGATTTTAGCTGACCTAAATTAAAGGTTGCAAAATTGAAGGACTGATTGTGTCTGGGTTGAACGATGCGTGCTTCGCTAAAACGAGACGAAACTCCTAAAAAATTAAGTAATGTGCCGTGTACACTAGAACAATAGGATACAGGTGTTGCACGAGCAGCCCGGAGAATGCATGGATAGATTAACTGAAGTATATATGTGAAGTGGCTAAACCAACAATTCATGTTCAGGAGTATCACTGAATCTTTCCGTAAAATTTTACAATAAGGTCATGTAACGACTCTTTATGTTGACAGTGAAGAATCTTTCTACGAAACTTTATAGTGACTGTGAAGAATCTTTCTAGATTCTTTATAATGACAGTGAAAATTCTTTCCACGACATTTTATAGTGACAGTGAAGAGTCTTTCCACGACACTTTATAATGACAGTGAAGAGTCTTTCCACGACACTTTATAACGACAGAGACGAATCTTTCCACGACACTCTATAACAACAGTGAAGAATCTTTCCACAACACTTTATAACGACAGTGAAGAATCTTTCCACGACACTTTACAACGACAGTGAAAAATCTTTCCACGACACTTTGTAATGACAGTGACGAATCTTTCCACGACACTTTATAACGAAAGATGAGAATCTTTCCACGACACTCTATAACGACAGATGAGAATCTTTCCAGGACACTTTATAACGACAGATGAGAATCTTTCCACGACACTTTATAACGACTGTGACGAATCTTTCCACGACACTTTATGATGACAGTGAAGATTCTTTCCGCGACATTTTATAACGACAGATGAGAATCTTTCCAAGATACTTTATAACAACAGCGAAGAATCTTTCCACAACACTTTATAACAACAGTGAAGGATCTTTACAAGACACTTTATAACGACAGTGAAGAATCTTTCCACGACACTTTAAGATGACAGTGAAGATTCTTTTCACGATCTTTCTATGACACTTTATAGTGACAGTGAAGAATCGTTCCACGACATTTTATAATCTTCTTCTTCTTCCGTCCTTAGCCAACGACCGGCAAAGCAGTCAGTGGCCATTACGCCTAGTGGCGTCTTAGGGCAACAGCGAATAGATTTTCTTTGCTGTTGTTCCCATCACGCCTAATGGCGTCTTTAGGGCAACGACAAATCAATCCGTTTGCTGTTGTTTCCGTAATCAAAGTGACTGGCAAACGGGTGATCAGCCCGTTGGACAACATTTTATAATGACAGTGAAGAATCTTTCCAAGACATTTTATTATGACAGATGAGAATCTTTCCACGACACTGTAGAAATCTCGTGTTTGACTGGCCACTACTGTAGAAGACCCGATGTATATGTTTTGTGTGGGAGACTTCTATGTTCGGACAGCACTTGTCATCACTGCAACTGGTTTCCTTTGGGGCTCCAGGAGGAGCACGACATCTGCGTTACCACTGTAACAGTTATTGGGAGCTGCTGTAAAGTACTGGATCAGTCACAGTAAAGTATGATGAATTTCTTCTTCTCTTTACGCAGACCAGTGGTTGATTATGATGGGTGCTGCAGGTGGAGCAAAGGGTCAACCCAACCGACACAGGATCATACAGAAATGGAGTGAGAGTGTGAAGTGTAACACGAATGCTGGAGTGTTCGTGTGTTGACCAATATAATGCACTCATTCACTCAGAACTATAAGACACCGATACAGACTGCGGTGGTCGTTTTGTACTGTTTATTCAGGACACACACACTTGAACAGCACGGAAGACAGTCAGGAGCATGTTGACATAGCAAATCATTAGGTAGTAGAATGGTAGAACATCTTTCATGTGGTGTACAAATATAATGGGTGGCATGAGATAATCATAGAATGTTCTAGTAGACTATTGCCATACCCCAACTGACTGAACGCATCAGTGGGTGTGGGTGTGTAAATATATATAGCGTCCACTGGACGAACCTTTTCCTTCGCTAAGTTCTCCAGCGACATATATCGAATGTTTACGTAACAACGTTAAACCACGATAAGGGTTTTCATCTCAATAATACCTCCATGTCACTGTCCGATAATAGGTTTTGTAAACTGTTCTCTTGACAGCGATCTATAACGATGACAAGCATACAAAATGGCTACCTTCTCTGAGTTTTCGCTCACTCACCCAGCAGAAGGATAATAACAACGCAAAGTTAATTCACCATTTAAATACATATAACTTCATAGAGTGTTCCATCCAGCTCCACATAACTGAGGTTATTTTCATGTAGATATAAATACTGTTGGAACCTGTCATCTTCAACTGTATATATGGACGACCAACGATGCTCGAAATACGATTTCATCTAAATCTAACCAAATGGAGGTCATCGAAGAAAAGAGGGTCTGGCTTTACCTGGGATCCGAATTTAAACATAGTAAAGTACATGAGAAGAATCTCTGACACTATACTTTCGCAGAGACATTCCTTCCTTATGGAAAATCATCCACAAATCACTTTTTAACCTTAAACAGCACCAGCCCTAGAAAAACACACGCACGGCCATCTCGACCGGCAACTTCGGAACTCTTTTTAACTCAGTGGGACTACGAATACCTGCGCCGAACGTCGGCCGAAAGAATATAGTGCAACCTAAACATACGAAGATATACAATATAAGACAGAATCTTCTTGCACTAGACAAGTACTACATATGAATTCAGGCCCTAAACATTCCTGCAAAACCTTGAGCAAGAACAATCGGTTTCTAGCCGTAATAGACATAAAATGACATGAATTCGGTATTCATACGCTAAATTAATATTCAGCGAAGATACAAGGACCGGTAACTCAAAGAATAAATACACATAGACTATTCTGAGTTCCGTCCCATTACTAAGAGACGTAAATTCACAAATAAATATCTTTTTTAACAAACAGATAGATACATCTTACATCCGTATGCGTACACCATAAATATGTGCGCAACAGACTACCGCAACCCCCGGGGAAAAGAAATGAATTTTTTTTTTCATCTAAGAGCAACATACAATAGGCTCACAATGCACATATAATGCGCAGATGAGAAATACCAGGAATTTATAAAGCCAAATTAAGGCAAAGAATATATCTTATCATCTCAGATTATTTCTCTAAGTGCAGATATTTCCAGGGAGTTGCCACCAACGCATACCACAATACTGGCAATGACAGCATGCATATAGTAATTTCAATCACTAATTACATATAAGTTATTTAAAGTTCAAGATTGATCAAAGAGACAAATCAGATGATTAGCGGTGAATCAAAATAACTGAACCGCTAAGTGTTTATACAATCAGCATATCATATATTACAAATGTGTACATATTTTGATATAGAAAAAATAACTGTTGTAAAGTTAGACGCACTAGTAAAGTCCAAGATTTAACAGTTAGGTGGAATCATGTGGGCATCTAGACAAAATGTCTGCCATCACATTTTCTGACCCACGGATAGCTCGCGCCGAGAAATGAAACGGTTGAAGAGCAATGGCGTATCGAGTTGATCTCGAACTCTTCAAGTTCTTACTTTGAATAGCCGTAAGAGCTTTCTGGTCAGTTTCCACTATGAAATGCGCACCAAGAAGGAATCTTTGAAGTTTGAGAATTGACCAAACCATCGCCAATAATTCACGGTCTAAAACCGAGTAATTCCTTTCTGCAGCATTAAGTTTTCTGGATATATACATTACAGGATGCAGAGTTCCAGAGTACTCTTGCATTAGTGCCGCTCCAATCCCAGTGGATGAAGCGTCACTACGAAGAACAAATGTCTTATCTGTAGTAGGTAACACTAAAATAGGTGGTGTTGAGAACATAGTTTTGATCTTATCCAAAGAGGATTGACATTCTTGAGTCCAGCGGACTATATTAGGAGACCCTTTCTTTAGTAGTGTAGAGAGAGGTGCATGATAGAGGACAGATTCGGGATGAATCGTCCATAAAATTGTATGAGACCTAAGAGACTTCGCACTTGCTTTTAGTCTTAGGGATAGAGATGTTAAGTATCTTAGTGATATTATGGTCCTCTGTATTTAGGAAACCATGACCTACTCGATGGCCTAGGAAAGAAATTTCGCTAAAACCAATGCAAGCTTTAGATGGTTTCGCTGTCAGGTTATACTCGCGTGGAGTCGATAGCAATTCAACTAACCCTGAATAGTGATCTTCCCAAGTATCGCTGAAAAGACAGATGTCGTCTAGGTAAGCAATGACATCTGACCGATACGATAGGATTCGACGCATCATGCGCACGAATGTAGCTGGTGCGTTCATAAGACCGAAAGGCATAAAATTCCATTGGAAAAGGCCTCTAGGTGTAGAAAAAGCAGTAAGGGGTTTGGCGTGTTTGGATAATGGAACTTGCCAATATCCTTTAGATAAATCAAGTTTAGTGAAAAAATGAGATTTAGAAAGCCTAGTAAGTAGCTCTTCTAGTAAAGGCATAGGTTCAGCATCGAATTTCGTTATGTTTATTCAAAGGTCAGCCAATAATATTTCGTCTCACTTCAAATGCCACCCAATCGGATTCACTGTACTATCCTAGCCTATCTGTCACCTACTTTTTTCCCAAAAATATGCGATCCAATCTAAGCAGATATGACTTGACCTGACAGTATCTCTGATCTCTATGTATGGTTTTATCAAGAGTTGATTATTTAAGGGACTATTTATATAACTAATAACATATTCTTGGTCAGCAGGTCTTCAAGTACGCGAATCTACGATTTTTAAGGGGCTATGTGGGTTGGTTCAAAATTCTATCTTTTTTCCTATGTTGGTTATTTATTTTTTAAACTACCTCCTGTTCACTTCTTTTCTCATGTACTTACGAGATAATTACGAGAGCTTAGGTCATTCATAATAACAGCTTAACATGTTTACATGACCGTAGTGTCCACAGTTCTAACTTTTTCATTGTATTTGGGGAAACCCCTAAGGCAAGGCTTGCCCCTGTGCTAGTGTTGGCTTTTAGTTTAAAATCAATGCGAAACGAATTAGCATTTCATCTATCCTTGCCCCTCCTCGTTCCACAATGCATTTTAGGCAAATATTTTCTTAGAACTAGAAAAAGTGGGGTTTTATGTCAAGGACGAATTTGAAAAATTGGGTATCGTTTTGTTCGGCTATTCGTTAGGAAATAATAATCTGAAGGCGTAGGCGACAACAACCGTTTTAGCAGAAAATTGTTTTGTACTTTCTTATTTTTGCCTTTATGCCCTATATTGTTATATATTAATTTAGATATTGTATTTAGAAATCACTACAATGGACTCATTTCTAACTGTTTAGTTCTTAAGCCAAAAGGTGCGAAGACTCACAGTAACACACATTGTCGAATATCGCTTAAAACTAGATTTGCACTGCAAACTCAGGGCTTCACAAGGCGGGGGGAAAAGTAAAGAAAAAGACGGAATAATAAACTTTAAAAAGGAAGTTGAGGGGAACAAAACATGAATTTTCTTCTCCTGCGTTCAGGTCTCTGGTCATGCTGGATCTGCACGTCTGCCGCCAGGAGGAAGTCTATCATCTTCTCCAGGTCTATGCTGCAGTCTCATATCTTCTGTCTCAGTCTTGAACCCTCTGGCCAAGTCTAACCATTTACCTATAATGTCAGGTATGAAAACGTTTGGTAACCTCCGTATAATGAATTTGAATCCAACTACCATTATAGGCCTGTAATGGCAGAAAATCTTGACCACGAGCAAACAAACACTAAAGAAAAGAATAGAAAGAAAGTATTAACTAAATCTGTTTGATAGAAGAGAAGGATTGAAATAGTATGACAAGATCACTAATGTGGATCTGATGACAAGAATGCCTGTGCAATAAGAGGTGAGAAGAAACATTGGCAATGGATAGTAGACACTCTGGGAAACATGCTGATGGTATTATCAGACAGTCCTTGTTCTAGAATACACAAGGTAAGAGAGAGTGAGACCGAAGAACACTTGGACAGAGAAAATTGGAGACGGACATGAAGTGAATGAGTGTGACGAAATCAGTTGTGCACTTTTCATAACTGTCGTTCTCTCCGGCAGAATTCGTTTCTTCATTTTCCTCACTCATCGTCCTATTATTTGGCAAATTGTATGCACTTACAGTTTTTGCTCTGACCACTCCCGATACTTGTTTACGTTTTGCCCTGTGAATCGTAGTAATACAAAGCTAATTAGACAGGTCAGCTGATAATACTTTTATAACTTAAGTCGTCTAACTACCTTTGATAGAGACGATCATTGTTGACACACAGGTGGTCTCGCCCGATCGACAAAAAGAAATCCGGCTGAGAGATGTACGCGTAAACAGAGTTGATATATGTAATCGCTTCCGCTGGACCATCTCTGTATCAATATTACAGACAACATGTCAGAGGAGACCATATGGGCGGAAGGTATTAGTCAGGAAATAAGTTCACCGATGTGTTTGTGGGTTTGTACAAATACAATCGGAAGTATTACTGCTATATTTGAAAGAGGTCACGAGTTAACATTTTTAAATTTGATATTTTAAAACATGCAGGGGATAGTAAGGAGTTAACACCCCGACCCACATAGTTCTAAAGAGCTTACCATTGGTTTAATTTGAGAGCCGGAATAGAATTTCGCTTTCATTGGCAAGTTGGTCTAAGAATACAATCTGGGACTTGAACTGAGAAATGGAAATATAGTCTAGCAAAATCGGAGACACAAATCAGACTGCATCGCAACGTCAAATTAGCAACTCCCAGTAGCCAGAGAGAAGGGTCGGACAAAGTATTCCAAAATTAATAGTGACATATCAAAGTAAGTGAGCGTCTTTATAACTTAAAAGAGAACCCGCAATTTTAAATACCAAGACTGGAAACTTGAGGAATCAGAGCACCCGTCATAAGAGGAATACTAAAATTTCCCCAACCAAGTGTTCGAAGCATCTAATCAAAGTTGCTGTGTCCATTCTACTGTGCAAGGAGATTGTATATCCCATTGGGGTAAGTTGTGAACATATAGTCTAAAATGTGAATTGTGACATGTCTGTACTTGCTAAGTGGTTATACCAGTCATAGGGGGCTGGCAACCTCAACATTTGAAAATAGTATATTCATAAACCAATACAGCAAGCATTGGTGATTTCTTCTTGCTAGTCGTACAGAAAACGGACAGCAGAGGTGATCCCAGACTCCGAATGGAGCAGAAGAAGTGATGATTACATCACATGTGCCTAAAGTGTATAGTATCATTTTGTAAAATATATGAACCTTGTTCATTGTAATTCAGGCAAGCCTCATTTTCCCCATTAAAGTAACCAGAAGAATAACGGTGATTTCTAATCATATTCTCTGAGTTATACTGTGTAAACTCAGGGATAATAATTATTCAGAGAGGCTAATATTGGTCGGTGGACAGCGAGACAATGCGCCTGTTAATTTGCATCCCACAAATGTACTTAGCAGAGGCACTTGCTCTTTTATTTTTCCTAAAGTTCGTTGTTCGAAGCTAAAAGACGGTTCTTAGCACCAGACGAGTTTGAAGTAAGAATCTTCGCCCCTATCTTTGTGATTCAAGAGCTGTGTTCGACACCAACTACCTACAGTGGACATGTTGTGAAGACACCCACCTTGACATTAGGAGTGAAGTTCCCCTAGACGCCTCTAGAGAAGAGTCCTCATCACAAAAAACCTGACAACGACCCAGTGCAGTACTCAGTAAGATAAGTCTTTTGTAACAGGCACACAAAGGACATTAATAACCACCAGTCTCCAATTAAGTCTCAATGAATACCAGAGAAGCACAAATCTTCAACAAACACATGCCAAATCTTCCTGTCCTGTGCCATCCGCTCAAGTTCTTTCCATGTTTTTCTCATCATTTTCCCCTCTGTATCTAGTTCTCTTCTCCGTGTGTTTTTTTGGTCTACCTCTGCCTCTCTTTCCCTGTTATTCCAGAACAAAGACTGCCTTGTAATGCTATCAACAGGTTTCCTCAATGTGTGTCTTATCCATCGCCAGCGTGTTCTTCTCAACTCTTGTTCCACTGGCACTTGTCTGGTTCTTGTCATCAATTCCACATTTGTTACTTTGTCATACCATTTCAGTCCTTCTTTTCTACGCAAGCACCCGTTTATAAAAGTCTGTAGCTTTTTGATTGTTGTTTTTTGTTGCTCTCCATGTCTCAGAGCCAGACAATAGGACTGACTTGACATTTGAGTTGAAGGTTCTTATTTTCGTGTTGGACTTGATTTCTCTTGTTTTCCATATGTTTCCCAATGCAATGAAAGCACCTCTTGCTTTCTGTATTCTTATTTTGATAGCAATGTCCCTCCAACTTTGTCTATATTACTGCCAAGATATATGTACGATTCTACATAATTTAGTGGTTTTTCTTCAAGTTCAATCTTGTTATCATTTCTTGTCTCAGTGAAGACACATCTTAACACCTAAAATCATCTTCATCCATATTTATTTAAAATTGTTGAAGATTAATAGGTTATTAAATTTGTTATATGTTATTTTACAATTTAGTATATATGTATATTTACAGCCATAGAGCCAAAATTAACTGTAAACGGAATTTCGCTGAATTAACTCAGCTGGGGGCTCGAACAAGCTTAAAATCATTGCTTAAAACTTCACAAAATCTGCTGATCAGATATAAGTTAATAGTGCTCTACCATATGCAGCATTGTTCTTGACTTCTGAATTATCTTGTGAAACTCCCTTGAGATTGAAGCGTCATTATCCTTCTATCTACAACTCTGCCAAGAGTAATCTTGTGCGAAGGTAGACACCTTTGACGACCCATTTTAGATACTCTTGAGTTTTGGCCACTGGTGGACCACTACTGCAGAGCAAAAGGAGGAAAATCCCGTGACAATGAGGAAAACGTGGAAAGACCTTGAGCTGATGACTAGGGACAGGGATTCCTGGCATACGTTTGTTGAAAGCCAATGATCCTTGGGGAGCTAAATGGTGACTATGATGATTAACAAAATCCTGCGTAACTGTTGTCTGTTGCCACTCAAGATAGACGTCGTGGGCTAGAATGTTCACCATGCACCATCATGACACAACGACTGCTTAAGCTGAAAGAGAAAGTAAATCTATAGACACACACTCTTCACACACGCATATTCACACAAACACTTGCACAATATTAGTATATTTGTTTCTCCTATAACGCTGTATATGTGTTCCTAAAATTCATCGCGTGGTGGCAGTAAAAATGGCTTACGGGACAAATAGGATTAGGGGCCTTCTTCTGATAGATTTTGTAGCACTTGCAAATGCTCTTGCTAAACAAGGTTATTTTATTTTCGCCGCGTTGTTTCTGATGTAGCAAACAAACCTAATATATGTCTCAGACCTAACGGTCTTTTATATTTGGACATGCGCCCTAATATAGCCGACTAGGTTGAACGGGACGCGCCTCGCCAAAACGAGGCAAAACCTTATTTTTTTAAAAAAAATGATGTAGCAAAATGTGTATTCTTTAGTTCCTGTTGCTCTCGCGATATCACTTGTTATCTCGTTTCTTTCAAAACGGTTTTTTTTAAATTTCAAGCTTCTCAATACTTACATCTTTCTTTTTCTATCACTTCTTGGATTCTTGTAACTAAGCAGATTATGTTTGAGATGCTGTGTTAAATACTTTTATCAAGAAAAATACACAGGCTCGTGAGAACGGCAAGATACACACTCGTAGGGCATGAGGTGAAATACGTGTGTTTTATGTATTACTCCACGGGCCACTACGTTCAGCTGAGTGGTGTTTTTCCATGTTCACCCGGTGTTACTCGGTAGCGCAAAGCATAGTCACTTCGTTAAAAATCGCGTATGAGCTAACAACATTTCGCATTATGAAGATTTTATTCCCCAATTTATCGACCGCGTATGAAAAACAAAAATTACACATTACAGACACGCATTGTAACAGAAGACATTGTATTGCTACATTTTACGGTAACAGTGTAGTAATATATCAGTGCAGTCTGAAGAAGTTGATCTGCTTCCGCCAAAACAACAAGAACTTTAAACTTATGTTATACGAATGTGTCCAGGTGCAGGAAATGACGCTTACTGCCGACAGCCGACACCTGGATTTTCACGTTTTGTCTATTCGGCAGTTCTGTAAAATTTTCATGCTCTGTTTTTACAGAGATAGATAGATAGATAGATGCTGTGTATGTTTGGAGTTTTATGATGAAAACAAAGAAAAATAACAAGAGAGTTTGACGAGACACAATGCGAGTGGGAGATAATGCTGGATTCCATCACAAACCTCAAGACGACAGTAATTGATCGTTTCTATCTTGAGCGGATCAACCACACAATGCAGACGGCGTTAAATGATATAAAAATGTACTAAAAGGTTGCTCTTTTTTAGCTTTATTATAATACTAACATCTAAGTTTCCAATTGGCTAAGCGATTAGAGCACTTTCCCCTCGTGGCACAGTTACTGGGATCCGATGTCGAAACCTGGTAGCGTCACGCTACAGCCTACGCAGCTACCAATGGGTACCTGACTTTGCTCATGAGATAGGTAAAGCAAAAGACAGCGGGGAAGGGAACTGGTCTTCCCATTAAAAGAAAATCTGGTCCTCTTCACTCCCTTTCGGCAGTATCTGCTATGGAATACCTTTACGATACATCTGCTGCAAATGCACGTAACGAGATCTAATCTCAGAGTACCAGTTCTAAACACAGCTTCGTAACAGCTTGTCAGCTGTTATTTTCAGTTTGTTTTCGTTTGGTTTTTTTTTTTCTTTCTATTCAGTTTGTGTTTGAAAATAGCCTTGAGTCTCGCCGTATCCTGCGAGATGGTAAGCTTCATTACTTTAATGATTGGACTGGCCCGTCCTTGAAGATGTTGCACGTCGTGAATGATTAGGCCAAGATGTGCGTGAGTACAGGTAAATCTACCCATAAATCAGCAGACACATATTCTGTAATAACCGTAACCTTTCAGCGCTAGTAGTCCTCTTCAGAGTACGATGTTTTTCAGCTCTGTTCAAGAGGGCAGGTCTGGTAGTTGATTATTTTAAAGCACTGAAGATCGGCCGGTGCAGACCTCTATTACGGTTTGGTACTTTGTTATAATATAATCTACTTGGATTTAACATTGCAATAATTATATTACCAGGCGATAACACCTTGTATATTTGGACGTGCACACTAATGTAACCGACAGATCTTGTGTATAGGTTGAAGATCGCGGTCTTCCTAAAACGAGGCAAACGTTCTTAAAAAAACGTGTAAATTAACGGACTGTACGTCACCGTTAGAGCGTCCGATTGACAGAGTGGTTAGAGCGTCCGATTGACAGAGTGGTTAGAACGTCCGATTGACCGAGTGGTTAGAACGTCCGATTGACAGAGTGGTTAGAGCGTCCGATTGACAGAGTGGTTAGAGCGTCCGATTGACAGAGTGGTTAGAGCGTCCGATTGACAGAGTGGTTAGAGCGTCCGATTGACAGAGTGGTTAGAGCGTCCGATTGACAGAGTGGTTAGAGCGCTGGTCTCTCGCGGCAATGGTGCCGGGTTCGAATCACGGTACCGATACTCTCCAGTCTACCCAGCTGGAAATGGGTACCTGACCAAATTTGAGAAGTGTGTAGTAGGTCTATTCTTGAGTGTGTAGTAGGTCTATTCTTGAGTGTGTAGTAGGTCTATTCTTGAGTATGTAGTAGGTCTATTCTTGAGTGTGTAGTAGGTCTATTCTTGAGTGTGTAGTAGGTCTATTCTAGAGTATGTAGTGGGTCTATTCTTGAGTGTGTAGTAGGTCTATTCTGTCTTTGTCTCTTCAGTTGGAACCTGGGAACTAAGACGTGTCATCAGTGAGGAATGCAGTCAGCGAACCATAGCTTGACTGCTTGCGTCAGGGTCAGCGAACCAGAGCTGACCAAGACCCTACTCCACCTCCAAGTGGTGGTCCTGGAAACAGGCTGCATCACTGCAGTCTGGCTGAGTGAGTAGGGATCGAAGAGGGAAGGCTAACCCGGTCCCAAAAAATGCCGTGCTGAAGTCGGATGTGATGGCCGAAAGGCGCAAAAATCGCAGCTACGCTGTAAACGGACACAACGCAACCAACGTCCTTTTCAGGACGAACGAAGAAGAAGAAGGAGAAGTTGGAACCTGAATGTTAATGTAAGTCTGAATCAAAACATGAGAATGTTAATGTAAGTCTGAATCAAAACATGAGAATGTTAATGTAAGTCTGAATCAAAACATGAGAATGTTAATGTAAGTCTGAATCAAAACATGAGAATGTTAATGTAAGTCTGAATCAAAACATGAGAATGTTAATGTAAGTCTGAATCAAAACATGAAAATGTTAATGTAAGTCGAATCAAAACATGAGAATGTTAATGTAAGTCTGAATCAAAACATGAGAATGTTAATGTAAGTCTGAATCAAAACATGAGAATGTTAATGTAAGTCTGAATCAAAACATGAGAATGTTAATGTAAGTCTGAATCAAAACATGAGAATGTTAATGTAAGTCTGAATCAAAACATGAGAATGTTAGTTATGTGCACCTGATGATTCTCTTCTTCTTCAAGTGCCGTGCCTAGTGGTGTGGAAGATCATGTCTCTCCACAACTTCCTGTCTCCATTACAATTTATCAGTTCTGTTGTTGACTCCTTTCCATGCCACGATGTCCCTTTATCTTCCCCTATATCTTTTTCCTTCAATCTTACTTGTTGTTACGATGTACTCCAACTTTCCTCTTCTCATAACACGCCTTTAAAAAATGGATTGTTTCTTTCTAACTTGTGAAATAAGTTTCCTTTGCGCATTGGCCTCTTTCAGGACATCCTCATTACTCTTTTTGGCTGTTCTTTGTATTTGTAACATTCTTCTGTAAAACCGCATCTCTGAGCCTCCAATGCCTTCCGTAATTGTTTACTAATTGGCCATGACTCACTCCCACATGTCTGGATTGGTTCTATATAACACAGAACTTTCTTTCTTACGTCCATTGAAAAAGAGCCGTTGCATAAAATGCTCTTCATTTTACAGAATGCTGCTTTTTTCCCTGAGCTATTCTGCTCTTTACTTCTGAGATGCATCTTCCACCCGTTGTTTTTAATATGACCAGGTATCTGATTGGTGATTTTAGCTGACCTAAATTAAAGGTTGCAAAATTGAAGGACTGATTGTGTCTGGGTTGAACGATGCGTGCTTCGCTAAAACAAGATGAAACTCCTAAAAAATTAAGTAATGTGCCGTGTACACTAGAACAATAGGATACAGGTGTTGCACGAGCAGCCCGGACAAGGCATGGATAGATTAACTGAAGTATATATGTGAAGTGGCTAAACCAACAATTCATGTTCAGGAGTATCACTGAATCTTTCCGTAAAATTTTACAATAAGGTCATGTAACGACTCTTTATGTTGACAGTGAAGAATCTTTCTACGAAACTTTATAGTGACTGTGAAGAATCTTTCTAGATTCTTTATAATGACAGTGAAAATTCTTTCCACGACACTTTATAGTGACAGTGAAGATTCTTTGCACGACACTTTATAATGACAGTGAAGAATATTTCCACGGCACTTTACAACGACAGTGACGAATCTTTCCACGACACTCTATAACAACAGTGAAGAATCTTTCCACAACACTTTATAACGACTGTGAAGAATCTTTCCACGACACTTTATAATGACAGTGACGAATCTTTCCACGACACTTTATAACGAAAGATGAGAATCTTTCCACGACACTCTATAACGACAGATGAGAATCTTTCCATGACACTTTATAACGACATATGAGAATCTTTCCACGACACTTTATATCGACTGTGACGAATCTTTCCACGACACTTTATGATGACAGTGAAGATTCTTTCCACGACATTTTATAACGACAGATGAGAACCTTTCCACGACACTTTATAACAACAGCGAAGAATCTTTCCACAACACTTTATAACAACAGTGAAGGATCTTTACACGACACTTTATAACGACAGTGAAGAATCTTTCCACGACACTTTATAACGACAGTGAAGAATCATTCCATGACACTTTAAGATGACAGTGAAGATTCTTTTCACGATCTTTCTATGACACTTTGTAGTGACAGTGAAGAATCTTTCCACGACATTTTATAATGACAGTGAAGAATCTTTCCACGACATTTTATAATGACAGATGAGAATCTTTCCACGACACTTTGTAATGGCAGATGAGAATCTTTCTATGACACTTTATTGTGACATTAAAGAATCTTTCCACGACACTTTACAATGTCAGATGTGAACCTTTCTATGACACTTTATAGTGACAGTGAAGAATCTTTCCACGACATTTTATAATGAAAGTGAAGAATCTTTCCGCGACACCTCATATTGACAGGGGAGAATCTTTCCACGACGCTTTATACTGACATTGGGAGAATCTTTCCACGACACCTCATATTGACAGCTGAATCTTTCCACAGCACTTTACATTGAGAGGGATAATATTTTCACTACACTTTATAATGACAGTGAAGAGGTTTGCTTTCTAATGACATTGAAGAATCTTTCCACAACACTTTATGACAGTGAAATATCTTTCCACGACACTTTATAATGACAGGAAAGAATCCTTCCTCGACAGTGACGATGACAGCGGAGAATCTGTTCACGACACTTGACAGACAAGTCAAACTAAACACTATAGAATCACTATTTTTTATTTGCTGCGTTGTTGAGATAGTTCCATAAATTCGTAAATATTGCAAATATGGTAACTTGTTTTGCGCCTGTGCTATGTAACATACTGCTGGCATTAGCAACTTTTGAGTATCCAATAGTACCATCGGTAGAACTGAAGAGACACGATGTTGAATTTTATTTGTAACAATAAATGTTTGACTCGAATTTAAATATTTTACATTGCAGCTATCTCTCTTGCGCTCTCTCTTTCTCTGTCTCTTTCTTTCTCTGTCTCTCTCTTTCTCTCTCTGTCTGTCTGTCTTTCTTTCTGTCTCTGTCTCTGTCTCTCTCTCTCTCTCTCTCTCTCTCTCTCTCTCTCTCTCTCTCTCTCTCTCTCTCTCTCTCTCTGTCCTTCACACATACGAACGTAAAGAATCACATGCACATACACAAATATCCTTAACAGACACGGAGATACCAACGGGCTGATCACCCGTTTGCCAGTCACTTCGATTACGGAAACAACAGCAAATGGATTGATTTGCCGTTGCCCTAAAGACGCCAATAGGTGTGATGGGAAACAATGGCAAAGAAAATCTATCTGCTCTTGCCCTAAGATGCCACTAGGCGTAATGGCCACTGACTGCTTTGACGGTCGGTGGCTAAGGACGGAAGGAGAAGAAGAAGAAGAAGACACGGAGATGCCTACACTTGTTACAGGGTTAAAAAAAAGGTAGCCATATGGCAGATACTGCCGGAGGGGAGTAATGTGTCAGTGACTTTACTAGGTCCAGCTTTATGTGGTGCTGTAACCAGTTCTCTCTCTTGCTGCCTTTGCCTTCCCTAACTCAAGAACCGAGTCAGGTACCGATTTACATCTGGGTGGATTATTTTGAACCTGGAACCCGGTAACTTTGTAACGACAGGCAAGCGCTGTAACCACGCTGCAAATCGGACGCTCGACAGCTTGCATTGGTAAAATCTTACCTGGCACAGGTGTCAGCGCGTGTCGGAGACCACCTGACAATCTCTGGTATTATACTGGTGAGTTATAGCTACTCAGCCACTAGCTTCCCTCACCTGCTCACCTGTCATGTTTGGAAGTGCCGCCCTGCATTCACCTGGTATGACCTATATAGACTAGATTACGTCATGCGTACTTGACATAGTATCGACTCTCCGCGCGCGCACGAACTCTATGTACTAGCAGGTAAGCTGTTGACCTACTTTGTCCTCTTAAATATGTCAAATATTAAAGAGGTAGTCTTTATTTATGAGGACTGTAAATCGAAATGGTTTTTCAACGATTTCAAATTTTTATTCTACTCGCAAAATCTGAATTGCACAGGTCCAACTGAAGTAAAATAACCAGAATATTAATTTCTGATGTCCAGTGAGGCACTAGGAGTCGTCCACATAGACGTCACGCAATTTTGGCCATTTTGTTTACCCTCCCCCCTCCCCTTTGTCACATTTCGTAAAAAAAAAAAAAACAACCCAAACTGCTTCTTATGTGACGTCACAAATCTCTTAACCCCCACCCCTTTTTGTTTTGTTTTGGTCGCCTTTATTTTTTAGTAATACTGAAAAGAAACAATGTGATCGAATGTAAATTAGTTAACTAATCATCATCATCAACTGTTAGCCCCCTCAGGAGCATCGGCCTTATGCTAAATCTTATTGTCCCGTGACATCAACTCAAGGTCTTTTAACGGCTTCTTCATCCCTTTCACGTATGTCTCCAGTTCTCTTCTCCGTGTGTTTCTTGGGCTTCCTCTGCCTCTCTAACCCTGGGTATTCCAGAAAAAGGACTGCCCAGTAATGCTACCAACACGTTTGCTCAGTGGGTGCCCTATCCATCTCCAGTGTCTTCTTCTAATTTCTTGTTACACTGGCATTTGTCTGGCTCGTGTCATCAGTTCAACATTAGTGATCTTGTTATACCACTACAATCCTTCATTTCTACGCAAGCACTCATTTATGAGAGCTTCCATGGTTAGAGCGCTGGCCTCTAGCGCCAAAGGTAGTGGGTTGGAAACACGGTGGCGTCACGCTTCAGTCTTATTCTTCTTCTTTGGTCCTTGGCCAATGACTGACAAGGCAATCAGTGGCCATCACGCCAGGTGGTGTCTTGTATGGCAGCAACAAACAGTCTCCACTTTTCTCGGTCGACAGCCAGCCTTCGTGTGGCGCCCCAGCTCTGGTTCATGCTAAGCATCTCTGCCTCCACAGTTCTCCACCAGGTGGCTTTTGGCCGTCCTTGCTTTCGCTTCCCTTCTGGAGTCCATATCATGGCAGTTATGGTGATAGTTATGGTGATAGTTATGGTGACAGTTAAGGTGATAGTTATGGTGTTAGTTATGGTGATAGTTATGGTGATAGTTATGGTGATTCGAAGAATTTTCCTTACGCAGGTTGTGTGGAAAGAGGACAATTTGGACATTTCCTTTTCTGTTACTCTCCAACATTTTGCATCGTACAGAAGTACATAAATTACTCAGCTCTCATATATTTTTTAATTTAGTGTTTGTACTGTACTGGGAGGATTTCCAGATGTTGTCTAGGTTGGTAAAGGCAATTCTGGCTGTAATCATTTCGGCTACTGATGTCTTTGCTTGTTCCGCCATTTAGTGTTGCTATGCTTCTTAAGTATGTATATGTGTTTGTATTGTCCCAGCTCTTGGTCCCTGTATTTTTATGGGTGCAGGATTTCTTACAATTAGTGTCATGACGTCTGTCTTCTTGCGATTAATGTTTAGTCCGACCTGCTGGCAATGTTTTATTCAGTCCGTCTATTTTTTTCTTGAATGTGTTAATGTGAGTGTGCCAATAGTGGCAATATCATCTGCGTATTCTAGATCCTTCAGTGTGGAGAATGCTGTCCATCTTATTCCTCTAGGAGCATCCGCTGTTGTCTGGCAATTCATCCTGTCTATGACAGCTTAAAAAAAAGAGTGATTGATAAGGGGCATCCCTGCCTCACTCATATTTTCAACTCAAAAGTTAAGTTGCTCTGCCCAACAGTGCATGCGAAATTAGCATACAGGCATTTAATGATGGAGACCATGCACCTACGGATTCCATAAGCCCTCAGTATTTTCCAGAGGCTGTCCTTGTGCATGCTATCTATGCCTTTTCAAAGTAAAAAAAATTTAGCTACAACTGCCTCTGCCATTCTGAACACTGCTCTGTTATGTTCCTGAGAGTGAATATATGATCTGCACTGTGTCTGTTTCTATTTAATCCTGCTTGATCCCTCGTTAATTTATAGTCTTGTACTCCTTTGAATAATTATTCTGCTTCAATCTACCCAGCTGTAAATGGGTACTTGACTTTGTTCTGGAATCAGGGAAGACAAAGGCAGCGTGGAAAGAAACTGGCCACTTCAGCTCTCGAAGCTCGACCTAGTATAGCCAAGACCCTCACACTTCACTCCCCTACGGCAGTATCTGCAATGGGACTACCTTTTTTTTTTACTCGTTTAGGAAGGTCTGAAGCTTTTGTTTTGTTTATTGTCTTTGTTGTTCTCCATGTTTCACAGCCATATCATAGGACTGACATTTGAATTGAAAATTCTGATTTTTATGTTGGTTCTGGCTTATTTTGATCTCCATATTTTTCTGGGTGCAATGAAAGGTCATCTAGCATTTTGTAGTATAATTCTAGCCATACAAAAAGACATAACACCTTGCAGAAGACCATAATAGAAGGAAGAAGTTAAAGACAAACGTGCAAGGGGAAGACGATACTATAAGTGGGAAGATAAACATTAAGCGATGGACAAGAGTCTATGAGAGTACACCATCAAGACAAGAGACAGAAGACGTTTGAGATTCATTGCAGCCGACCTTCGTTGCAGAGATGGTAGCTGATGACGATTCTTATTCTGATGTTGTTATCTGTCCTTCCAACAGTGCCTATATTGCTGCTATGTATGATTCTACATCTTGTCATAATGTTTCTTCAAGTGCAGTATTGTTATCGTTTCCTGCATGTATTTTCACTATTTTTGTTTTCTCCCTGTGTATATTTAGACCCATCAGGCGTGACCTCTCAAGTATTTTCATTTCGTCATGTATCTGATTACGGTTATGGGACAGGAGAGCCGGTTCGTCAGCAAAGCTATTAACTGTACCTAAACTCGTGCAGAGAAAATAATCTTTTAAGTAAAAATAGTGTTTAACTAATCAGGCTTTTACAAAAACCTTCCCTTTCATGTGCCGCGTCCCAGCAGAAGACAAGGCCCATCTTGTGCAGTACACAACTAAATGCACTTGCATTTTATCCTTCCCACCCAACATACCAATTCCCAAACGATTGTGTCTTCCATATTATCAGCCTGAGTTCGCGATGGTGATAACTTGTTACAGTGTTTTTTTTTTTAAATCTAATTTCACACAGTACAACTTATTTAGTATGCATTTTGTATTTTAAATGTGTATTACATTTGGGATGCACCGAAAATCCGATTCGTGTTCGATTCGGTGCCGAAATGTGCATTCAATGAACTATTCGTATTCGGCTGAATAGTACGCTGTAATCGAATACGAATAGTCGGCTACACTTCAGACAATAGATGTTTTCTTTTGGCTGAGAATGTTGAGTGACTCGTTTATTTTGTTTGTTTGTTGTTGTTGCTAAAGCGAATGCATGTTTCATGCAGCAGTGACTTTTGAACTGAATTTAAAAACTGATTAGTGATTAGTAGCATTAAATAGCTCCAAGATATTTGCCCCATTTTCGTAATGCTGGAACACGTTGAAACGTCACGTGTTCGGTGCTGATTTCTTTATACAGTAATTAATAAAAATGTCAGTAGACCGATTGAACACAACTTTTTATACCAAACGTTCACTCACTTTTCGTGTTCGTATTCGTATTCCGTCGAATAGTTAAAGGCCTCTATTCGTATTCGGCCGAATAGTAAAAACCACTATTCGGTACATCCCTAATTACATTATTAAAAAAAAAGAAGTGTTTATTTAAAAAAAAAAAACAATTTAAAACAGTTAAATGTTATAAGAAGTATCCGATATTTCAACTTGTCACGGATTGCCTCCCCTACTTTGCAGTAGTGGTCCAACAGTGACCAAAACTCAAGAGTATTTTATATTGGCTTCCAGGGTATCTACCTACGCGCAAGATTACTCTTCACACTACTAACCACTCCTCACAAGATATTTCAAGAAGTCACGAACAATGTTGCATTGGACTGAACAATTGTTAACGCATTATATCTGGTCCGTCGCCTTTTGTGAAGGATTTAAGCAATGGTTTAGCCCGTTCAAGCCCCCAGTTGCATTTTATTCTGGCTCATACGTTTGCTTGCATACAAATAAAACTGAAGCGACTATGATTGTTTAATTTTAAAACAACATGTAACAATTTTAATAATGAATTAGTCTTTAACAGTTAAAATAAATATGGAAAGATTGGTGAAATTTAGATAAAAGTTTTCGTCACGGAGACGCAGGTGAGGATTTATCAAAAGCCCGTTGCTTTCGCCTATTTTACAAGAAACTTAACTGTAGCTGAGTCCTGCAGCTGTGGTTCATCAATTCTGTGATGACGAAAGCCTTCTCCACACTCTTCTCTACTGTAGGCTGTTAGGGTGGATGATCTTCTCTCACACTAGCGACGTTAGTACCACAAATCGTCTGATGGCTTGTAACCACGAACTTTAGAAAAATAGAAAAACAAATGCCTTCTGCTAAGTACATTTGTTTGGAGCACTCTAACAGGCTCACGTTCCCATTGTCCGCCCACCAATGTTAAACTCTCAGAAGAATTTAATTCTCGAGCACGCACAACGTAACTCTGAGAAGATGGTTAAAAGTCACCAATATTAGTCTGAGGATTAACGGGTAATATGTGTCAGGACAGTGATAATATGATTTGTGCCTGAACTAACATTAACGAGTTACATACATCTCAAAAATGATATGCTACACGTGAGGTACACATGATGTAATCATTCTCATTACTGCTCCAGTCGGAGTCCTGAGGTCACCTCTGCTGTCGGGTTTCCATACGACTAGTCAGAAACAATCACCCGCTCTTGCAGTAGGGGTTCATGAATATACTCTTTTCATATGTTGAGATTGCCAGCCTAATATATAACACTTAGCAAGAAACTTGTAAAATTTACATTAGTAAATAAATTGTTTACACTTACCCCAAAATGTTGGGAATACACAATCTCCTTGCACAGTTTTTTTAATGGCTTGGAAATCTATAATTTATGACGGGTGAAACACTTGGTCTGGGGAAAGTTTCTCTTATGACGGCGATCCAATTCCTTAGGACTCAAGTCTTCGTATTTATAACTGGGCGCTTACTTTTTTTAAGTTTTAAAGTTTTCCAAATACTTAGATCTGTCCTCGTCCTTTTAAGTTTCCAGTCTTGTATTTAAACAAGCGGATTTTACTTGTAAATTCCAAAGTTGCCCAAATACTCAATGTGTCACTTATAAATATGGAATTCTATGTCCGATCCTTCTCTTTCTGGCTTTTCTGGAGTTGTTCGGTTGAAGTTGCGAAGCTGTTTGTTCTGTGTCTCTGAGTTCGCTAGATTATATTTCTCACTTCTCAGTTCAATCACAGATTGTGTTTCCGCCGAATTTTCCAATGAGATGCATTGTATATTCCGGCCTCTCAAATCAACCAATCCAATCGAACCTCGTTCAGTACTACGTGGGTAGGGGTGCTTCAAATTCAAAAAATGCCCTCACGTGTTTCAAAATATTAAATTTAATATCCACGCGTGACATCTTCATATCGCTGCGTCAGACTTCCGCCGACATCTTGTGCTATCATCGCAAACAAATGTTGTGCACTGATACTGCCCAGATGCTATCGTCTGCAAATCTTGAGTTTCCAGACATATTTATATGTAATCTCGACACAGAACGTACACCAGAAACGATTACCTCATTATCTCCCGTCTTGTGCAAACACAGAGATAGTCACTATCCACCTGGGGTCAAATGTTGGACGGTCACGTTCAAAGAGATCAATAGAGATGACCGTCTCTATCAAATGTGGCCAGTCGGATGAAGTGAAAACTTATCGGTCGCTGATCGATCAAATTACATGCCGTTATTACAGTTCTGTCTGGGATCGGCTCAAAACAAACATGTGAAAATTAAAGATAGTCCCGTGGCGATACTTCCGTAGGGGTGTGGAGTGTTAGAGACTTCACCCTACTAGATCCAGCATAGAGAGTAAATAATGGTGCATAAAATATGTCACTGTGGTAAAATGGGATGTTATAAATATTTATAGGGGACTTAGTGTACTGACTGAGATCAGCTGTGAAGGTATCTGTATCTAATAGGTGTAGTGTTTTACAGATAACCTTACTTGCTACCACATTATACCTCAGTCAGAATTATTCTGGAATATTGTGATGACTACGTTAAATGTCTAGGGTATGTATATGATGAAGTGTAAGTCACAACAACAACAGACAGATAAACAATTTAATTTATTCCACCACACTTGACAACACTGTGACACTCACACACATTTAACACTATAAGACTATCTTAAATGAGTCACTGGTAAAGTTTCAAATATTTATGTATTAATTACTTTCACTACTATATATATATCCTGATTCAACTACAAAGTGAACCAGGAATCACAATCAATTGTACTCACAATTTATATGTACAGAATTTATAAATATGAATCTTGTAGTGACATATTTTATTAATATTATCCTATGTGTGTCAGTTGTGTAGTAGTACTATGAGGTAATACTGGTTTTGTTTTTTCAAGCTATATTATTATTTGTCATCATGACTTCAAGTGTTTGTTTATCTGGGAAATAGTATGGGGAAAAAGTTCACAGTTCCTGTCAATTTAAACAAGGTATTGTCCCTCTTTTTTACTAAAATGCCAATTTTTGAGGGGACACATAATGTTGAGCTCCACTGGCCACAGAGGCTTAACTTTCGTGATGGCGGCAGGAAAAGACTCCTCTGCTCGATTGCTCCTCTGTGTTTGGAGACACCTCACTAGTCGCTATCTGGACCCAGGAGTATGCTGTCAGCCTCCAGATTCAGCAAAGCTCAGACCAGGTGCTGATCAATAACTTTAGGACCACAGTCCCTGAAACAAGAAGGTTGTACCTCCTACTTCATAACTAATTTTTAATCTATTTCCAGACTGAACACAATACATGACAAACACTGAGTTCAGAGCGGTAGGCCAACTGTCAGCTTCATCTGAAATAATTTACACCAGTATACTCCTCCCTAATGGTTTCTACGCCTCTGCAATTCCAGCATTATTTCTTTCTAGTCAATAAGATAGGTGTCAGTGTACTGTTTGGCCATTCCATGCAGTTTTACTTTTCTCCGACACCTTCTGTATAGGTTGGAGCACTATATAGGCCTTGCCTCATGTTCGCTACTAAACCACACACATATACAGACATAAACTATCAATTTACATTCAATTTTCATTAAAAAGATATTGAATATCTCAAGCTTACCACAATTCATGGAATAATACACAGTTACGTTGACTGGCAATGAATATAGCACAATTTCGATCTGCCGATGTCCCAGGCTTTTATTTAGAAAAATATGCACTGGCGCTCAACGCACTGGTTCTTTAGTAAGTTTATTTGAAAATGTGGTGCTGACCTGACGCTTCTAAATGACTATATTGGCGGGTCTAACCAATCGAGCCATGTTTACACAAGCGTTTGAAAAAAAGTACCCTTCCTTCCGTCTCCCCTAACAACAAAAGATAGTATTTGTAGCCCGACTAATCGTGTTTAGCCTTACATTTAATTTCCGCCAATCAAATAGGATTTCACATGGGGACCTATTTCCCGTACAATGGTGGTTTTAAAATCTGCCACTGAGCGATTCTGATTTTGGGGTTGTCTGACACCCTCACTATTTCTTTTGGCTATAATTTATTAATTCCTAGACTATTTGCGTAACGTTTAACATATTCTTTGTCAGCAAGTCCTAAGGAACCCAAATATATAAATTTAATGGGGCTAAGGGGCTGCGTTCAAAATATGCATTTTCTTCTAGGATAGTCGTGCTGTTGCCACCTCCTCACCTCCAAACTTTATGGTGTCTGGTGTACTGTCATGTTTTCAGACATAAAACAGTATAATGTCATGTTTCCTAATAAGCGTTTTGTAAGTTTTTTAAAACCTAACTCTCGTATGGGTAGTGTTTTTTATCACTGTCGATTTGAAAAAAAGCTAGTGCTTGTGGCCTTACACGCGTGATGACTTTAATTGTATAGCGAGACGCGTGTTTAGTGTTGTATGCGTCCCGGCTTTCAGCCCTCCCTTTCTTTCTATCCTAAGTCCATCTGTCTTTCGTTTATGGTAACTTAGTGTATAAAATGACATGAATGGAATATTAAATATAGGTCAGCTTGCGTATCTCAAGGTTTTTCTTAGAAAGGCAGTACACGTTTTATTGAAGAAAGCGTGTAGTGATGCAGTAGGCTTTTACTATCAACGTGAAACGTTACAATTTGCAGACGAAGTAGAAAACAAGGGGATTTCGAGTACAGTCATTGTGACAGCACTGTTCTTTACCATTCTTCTTTCCTTTTATTGAAGTTATTTTTTAGGCTTTACATTTACTTTTTAATTTATATATGTGGATTAGAATTTCACACGACAGTCACATCACAATGACAGGCACTCTTTCATGATATTTTACATGATAACGGTGCCAGTCCCCTACACGACTTCATATTAGTCGCCTTGTACGACATCCTCAGACTGCAGTAATCGTGTTTTTTTTTTTTGTCTCATCAGAAGCCCCCCCACCCCCCAATCCACACGGTGCCTATATTTAATAAGCTCTAATTCGTTATGTTATAAATTTTTCAGGATATATATATATATATATATATATATATATATATATATATATATATATATATATATATATATATATATAAATATATATATATATATATATATATATATATATATATATATATATAATGTAAAAAGCAAATATCTCTGTAACATTTTGACCACTTTGATTAATTACTAAATCTTCATCGTCAACTGTTACATTAAATCCACAATTTTTCCCCTTTAAGGCATCATAAATATGATACTATAAAGAGTATAAAATCTTTCCTGAATCACCCGACACGATAAACCTAAATAAAGCTAAGATGCATTATGTTTATCTCCTTTATCCATTTCTGGCATCTTCGTTTTTTATTCTGTCTTGAGGAAGATCTTGTTGGACATCACCTCGACGTTTATGTGTTCTTGTTTTCCTGTAACTGTTTCTGGTATTGTTATGTTGTATATTTCCACGGCGATTATTCTATTCATTCCCATTCAGGTATAGCATACATATAGACTTGAGGTGGTAGGGAAGCAACCACGTAAAAATTGCTTGCTGAAATTGGATGTGTCGTACCGAAAGGCGCAGATATCGCAGACTAGTTGTAAACTACGACACAACGTACTTACCACTCTAAACTAATGGCCAGCATTGTAGGAGAGAGATATAGCTGAGAGCAAACGCAAACAACAACAACATTCAAGTGTGTGCAAGTACGTCTAAATGCCTCATGTAGTCCCCGTGGGTCGTATTTGAGACAAATAAATAATAGGACTTCTTTTTCCTCAAGCATGTCGTACAATGCGACTAATATGATGGTGTGCCAGGGGCTGACAACCTTATCATGTAAAACTAATTGTTACAGAAATTACTGCTGCGAGACCATATGAATGTTTGGTGCAGTCTTCCTGCAAGCAGATCAGCTGTAGTGGTTGCGCCTTGCTCTATAGATAGCGAAAGGGAAAACGATGATGACGTACACCTAATCTGTTGCAGTGAGCTCTACCCTTAAAACTAAGCGATACGACTGATAATCTAACACCATACACCAGTGGTGCCCCACTACGTTATCGGCGTAAACAAAGTCGGTGTTTGAAGTCTGTGAGAAAGACTGTATCAAAATATCGTTCTCACGTTTTGCTTCCATAAATTCATCATGCATTAATTAAGAGAACGTAGCTCGTTAAGGGCAACTCAACATTAACTTTAAGAAGGGCAAGTGGGCATGTGGTGTCTCGAACGAAAGTGTTATTAAAAAATATAATCTTTCTGTTTTATTCAACAAGATTCTTCCGTACCCCATACGGTGATCAAAGTAGATGATCAAACAAAGGAGTATCTAAATTTTTTCTACATCTCCCCTTATATACATACTTTGTTAACTGCATGTAAACAGAGGCCATAAAGCGCTTCTTTTTGCGGGTTGAGTACATAGTTCAAGAGGATTTGTTTATGTTTAACTAAACCTTAAGTCTTTCTGTTCCAGGTAGTTTTTAGCTTTAACCCAGACACAAAACGTTAACCTTGTATTACCAGGTCCCCAGTGGAGAGCCAATAAAAGTAACACTGTAACATACAATGCAGCTCGTAAAGGCCACTAAGGAGGGTTGGGCATATGGGACAGACTTCCCCATCCTGTAGAAACTTTAACCCACTAAAATTCAACAAACACTATGGACAAGTCAACTTAAGAAATTAAAACAAGACAGATGAAGGCTCTCTGTTAACAAAGTGCGAAACGCAACTCAGAGAACGCCGGTAAGGAGTCTGGATTGCTGAATTAACTTTTTTCCTTAGGAAGGTCTTCAGATTTAACTCCAGAAATGCTCATACATAGAATGAACAGAAAGAAAACTGTACGGGTGGCAGCAGAAATGAGGGACGACCTAGATGTACAAAACTATATAACTCACATTCTCTGTCTCCCATTACTGACAGTACTAATAATTAATTCATATTCTGTATTAGGGGGAAATTAGGGTAACGTGGTGAGTAGGCGTAATACAGTTATTTATTTAACGAGAAGAAGAAAGACGCGGGACGTAAACGTGTGCAGAAATGTGGACAGAAGAAGAGAAGGTAGAGACTATATATGTCAAAACTGTTATACTGTGGTTCTAAAAATTTTTACTTCCACAACCAATATTTCACAGCTGGTGAACTTAGCGACCTATGTACCAGAATTGACAAGTAAAAATTAATTATAGGAGTTCAGACAACGACATGAAGCTTAAAACTGTGAGTAAGATAATAAATGCAGCATCCATCTCCCGTACTTGTATGACACCTTAAGCAGGCTATATGCAGATGCTAGATTAAGTGACACAATTATCTCCTTAACAAACAAGAATTATGGTAAATGTTTACAAAATGTCTTAATCAGTATTTTTTCAAACACAAGTTCGCCGAGCTGTGTGTCAGAGCATTAATTCCCACGCACTGTCATGCACAAAACGTATTCAGTTATGCATAATGTAGTATGAAAATATAATGAAATAGTCCTACGAATACCTATAGTGATAAAATATGTGTGAGCTGGACAAGTCCCTAAATAAGTAAGTCGTAGATTAGCATCACAAGACTCTTCATGCTTGAACCATCATGGTAAAAGACAAAGTAAAAGGACAAAAAACACGTTTTATGGACCACTTTTATTATTGCTACTAGTATTGCACCAAAAAAAAAAAAACACACAAAAAACAGAAAATTAAAGTTCCATACGTTCTATTGTACTGAATAAAAGTGAATGGCCAGCTATCAGTAACCTGTAATTCGTCATAAAGTTTGCAAAAAGATGTAAATTTGTGAACGATATCATGAATTACTATTTAATAATAACTGGCCGTCCCCTCTTATTCTATGCAATAGAATGTATGGAACATTTCTGTCCTGTTTATTTTTGATGCACTCGATAACAATAAAACATTCATTCCTAAACCTATTTTTTTCTATTACATGTTTTATGTGTTATTGAATCTAGTCATAAATGAATAATGATTTTAATTTTCCCGAAGTCTGACATTCATCTTTGAATAAAATACACCTTGATAAGTTTAAATAACTGATGTATATCGCGTAAAATTGGTTATTACTATTATTGACCATAAACTGAGGAAAGAACAAGCGGGTTTTAGAAAGAACAGAAGATGTGCAGATCATATATTCACCCTCAGGAACATTATAGAGCAGTGCTCAGAATGGCAGAGACAGCTAGCTATACATTAACTTTGTTGATTTTGAAAAGGCTTTCGACAGCATACACAGGGACAGCCTATGGAAAATACTGAGGGCTTATGGAATTCCCAGCTGCATTGTTTCCATCATAAAAAGCCTCTATTCTAACCGTACATGCAGTGTTGGATCGAGTAATGTAACTTTCGAAGTGAAAACAGGAGTACGACCGGGATGCCCCTTATCAACAACATTATTTTTGACAGCCATAGATTGGGTGATGCGCCAGACAACAGAGGGCAGTCCAAGAGGTATTAGATGGACAACGTTTTCTACACTGGAAGACCTGGAATATGCAGATGACATTGCACTACTCGCTCATTCACATCAACACGTCCAAGAAAAAACCGAAAGACTGAATAAGTATGGCCCGCAGGTTGGCCTGAACATCATTCTGAAGAAGGCAGAGGTCATGAAACTAAATGTGGGCAATCCTGGGCCAATAACAGTAAGGAACCAGCAGTTAGAACAGACAGACACATTTACGTACCTAGGATGCATAGTAACACCTGACGGAGGAACAAGCAAGAACATTAACAACAGAATGAATAAAGCGAGAACAGCCTTTGCTAGTCTCAACAACATTTGGAAGTCTTCCCAGAAATGCACAAACACCAAATTAAGAGTGTATGAGAGTTGTGTGCTTTCTGTGCTTCTCTATGGCGCGGAATGCTGGAGAGTTACAGAGAAGGAAATTTCGAAATTGTCCTCTTTTCACACAACATGCCTAAGAAAAATTCTCCGAATCTTTTGGCCGAATATCATCCCCAACCAAGATCTGCTTACTCAGAGCAAGCAAGAGGACATGCACACCATCATAGCTGGCAGACGCTGGAGCTGGGTTGGCCATGTCCTCAGAAGAGACCCCGATGCCATCACAAGAACAGCTATGCTATGGACCCCTGAAGGAAAACGAAAGAGAGGCCGACCAAAAACAACTTGGCGGAGGACTGTGGAGGCTGAGATGCAAATAATGAACCAGAGTTGGGGCACTGTAAGAAGGATGGCCGCCGACCGAGCAAAGTGGAATCAATTTGTTGTTGCCCTACAAGACGCCACCAGGCGTAATGGCCACTGACTGCTTTGACGGTCGGCGGCTAAGTATCAAAGAAGAAGACTTACTTAGTCGTTCTTCTTCTACCGTGAGGTGTAGAGGTTTGGAAGAGAGAGCGCTATACTATCATATCGGCTGTCTTCCTCCTGGTCTGGTTGCATTCTAGTCCTCGGTCCTTTAAAGATTGTCTAATGTTGTCCTCCCAGCGGACTCTGGGTCGTCCTGGAGGTCTGGATCCCTGGGTCTTAGTTTCTCATGCTTGTCGTGGTAGCCAATCTTCTCCAATTCTGCAGACATGGCCAAACCATCTTAGTTGGAACTGTTCTACTTGGGTCTGCGGGGGTTGGATTTTTTATAATAACGAAAAGTTGTTTAAAAAAAAATAATTCCCAAACACATACGACAGAACTATAAATAGAGAGAAAGAAATGTGAAAGACTGGAAAAACATGGAAAGAACTCGAACGAAACTCAGAAATCAAGAAGTAGAACACTAGACAACAGAAAAACAACAGACATGAGTGGCTTACACAGGATTTGAACCCTGGACCTTCCGTGCGACAAACCCGCCTAGCTATGCCAGCAAATCACACTATCCTCCCTGCCATCTACGCATTACCAATAAATGATGCTTACGAGTGCCTGAAAACACACCTTTATGTTTGTTTCATATTAATTTACCTTTTACAATCCTCGGGTTTCTCTTCCTTATGTGTTATAAATGTTTATACAATACCAAAACCTACCCTCTGTCCTGTTCTTACTGTTCTAAGTCTACTTTCATGTACTGGACACAGTATTAAGGTCTCTTTGTCTTGTGTGGACTGGCCTATACTGTAGAATAGGGAAACAACAGAAGTGATTGCGTCATTAATAGGCTGTACTGCCCATGGTAAACTTCCGGTGTTATGTCTTTCGGTTCGCACTAATGACCTGTCATCGAAGCATCAAAGCAGTCAGTGGCCATCACGCCTAGTGGCGTCTTGTAGGGCAACAACAAATTGATTCCAGTTTTCTCGGTCGGCGGCTATCCTTCGTACAGTGCCGCAACTCTGGTTCATTCTTTGCATCTCAGCCTCCACAGTCCTCCGCCAGGTTGTTTTTGGTCGGCCTCTCTTTCGTTTTCCTTCAGGGGTCCAAAGCATAGCTGTTCTTGTGATGGCATCGAGGTCTCTTCTGAGGACATGGCCAACCCAGCTCCAGCGTCTGCCAGCTATGATGGTGTGCATGTCCTCTTGCTTGCTCCGAGTAAGCAGATCTTGGTTGGTGATGGTATTCGGCCAAAAGATTCGGTGAATTTTTCTTAGGCATGTTGTGTGAAAAGAGGACAATTTCGACATTTCCTTCTCTGTAACTTTCCAGCATTCCGCACCATAGAGAAGCACAGAAAGCACACAGCTCTGATATAATCTTAATTTTGTGCTTGTGCTGTATTGAGAGGACTTCCAGATGTTGTTTAGGCTAAAAAAGGCAGTTCTTGATCGCCTAGAAGAATAATTTCTTTGGCAAAGGTAAATACTTTATCCATCATAGTGGTGAAATCTTCATACCAGATGGCTCCTGCACTGGGATTTCTATAAAGATACCGGACTAGAAATTGTCCCTGAGTCGGTAGTTTTATTTCTAACCATATGCACTCGGTCTCTGCTGGAAGCAGGAGCAGAAGGCTCATTGATCTAATAAACTCTTGATTACTGTCAAATGTAAAACGTTCATACAGTCTAACATTTATTCTAACATTTAAAACATCTTCTTCTTCTTTGATCCTTAGCCGCCTACCGTCAAATCAGTCAGTGGCCATTACGCCTGGTGGCGTCTTGTAGGGCAACAAAAAATTGATTCCACTTTGCCCGGTCGGCGGCCATTCTTCGTACAGTGCCTTAACTCTGGTTCATTCTTTGCATCTCAGCCTCCACAGTCCTCCGCCAAGTTGTTTTTGGTCGGCCTCTCTTTCGTTTTCCTTCAGGGGGCCATAGCATAGCTGTTCTTGTGATGGCATCGGGGTCTCTTCTGAGGACATGGCCAACCCAGCTCCAGCGTCTGCCAGCTATGATGGTGTGCATGTCCTCTTGCTTGCTCCGAGTAAGCAGATCTTGGTTGGTGATGATATTCGGCCAAAAGATTCGGAGAATTTTTCTTAGGCATGTTGTGTGAAAAGAGGACAATTTCGACATTTCCTTCTCTGTAACTCTCCAGCTCTCCGCGCCATAGAGAAGCACAGAAAGCACACAGCTCTGATATAATCCTAATTTTGTGGTTGTGCTGTACTGAGAGGACTTCCAGATGTTGTTTAGACTAAAATAGGATGTTCTTGCTTTGTTCATTCTGTTGTTGATGTCTTTGCTTGCTCCGCCGTCTGGTGTTACTATGCATCCTAGGTATGTGAAGGCATCTGTCTGTTCCAGTTGCTGATTCCTTACTGATATGGGCTCAGGGTTGCTTACATTGAGCGCCATGACCTCTGTCTTCTTCAGGTTGATGTTCAAGCCCACCTGCTGGCTACACTTATTAAGTCTATCCGTTTTTTCCTGGATGTGTTGATGTGAATGTGCTAGCAGTGCAATGTCATCTGCATATTCCAGATCGTCCAATGTAGAAAATGTAGTCCATCTTATTCCTCTTGGATTGCCCTCTGTTGTCTGGCGCATCACCCAGTCTATGACTGTTAAAAATAGAGTGGTTGATAAGGGGCATCCCGGTCGTACTCCTGTCTTCACTTCAAAAGTTAGGTTGCTCTGCCCAATGCTGCACGTAAAGTTGGCATAAAGGCTTTTTTATGATTGACACTTTGCAGCTTGGAATTCCATAAGCCCTCAGTATTTTTCCATAAACTGTCTTTATGTATACTGTCAAAAGGCTTTTCAAAATCAACGAAATTAATGTACAACTGTCTTTGCCATTCTGAGCACTGCTCTATAATGTTCCTGAGGGTAAATATATGATCTACACATCTTCTGTTCTTTCTAAATCCTGCATGTTCTTTCCTCAGTTTGTGGTCTACTGCTTTTGAGATTTTCTGTATAATTATCCTGCCTAGTATTTTGTTGGGAACTGAGAGAAGAGTTATTCCTCTCCAATTATTGCAGTCTGCAAGATCTCCCTTCTTGGGCAATTTGACAATTATTCCTTTTCTCCACTCTGTTGGTGTTGTCCCTGTTTTCCAGACTTGTGCAAATAGTGGTTGTAATAGTTCTGCTGCTAGTTCAGGGTCTGTCTTGAATAGCTCAGCATTTAGATTGTCGTGACCAGGCGCTTTTCCATTTTTTAGCCCTTTGATAGCCGTGATAATTTCTTCTTTTCGTGGAATGTCTGTATTTACGTCTAAGTCACTTTCAGCCTCAGGAACATTCAGCTGAGTCTCTGGTGGTTCCTTATTCAGTGTTTCTCTGAAGTGCTCTGCCCATCTTGTTTCCTGCCCTTGTGCTGTGATGATGAGATTTCCTTGCTTGTCTCTTACTAACGTTATGTTGTTTGCACCTCGTTTTCCACTGATAGATTTAGTTATTTTATAAACTGTGCTTTGTTCATTTCTCAGGGCTGCCTCTTCTGCCTGTCTTGCAAGGTCATCCAGAAATGTCCTTTTGTTAGCACGGGTTTGACGTTTTACTACCTTGTCTAGCTGACTGTACTGTTCACTATATATTGCCTTTAACCTGGGAGACTTAGCTTCTGTTTTCTTTCTTTTCATTTCCTTTCTCTTCGCTATGGTGTTTAGCGTTTCTGGTGTTTGTTGCGTGGCGGTGGTTTGCTCTGAACAATGTTCCATGTGATATGAATAAAACAATTATAAATTTCTGGCCATTGTTTTTTCATTGATATGTTAGTTTTTTTTATTCCGTGATAGTGCATCGTGCCTTCGATGGAAGATTAAGCGAATGCGGGGGTGGAAGATTCCGAACAATAATTGAACCTTGGAATACGATTGATTTGATAAGTCATTTCATTGAGTCCGTACATTTAATCCACAGTTGTACACACAGGATGATCATTTCAATAGGGGTAGAGCATAAGTCCATATAAGTCATGCATAAATTAATCAATAACGTAGACTGCTGGTTATGTGTCAATGTCCGTTTAAGGATACAATGCAGTATTGTCGTCAGGACATCACAGCTATATGCACGAGCAGCTAGACATGGCTACCTGCCGACAGTGAGACTGCGAGTCTGAATATATTCATACGAATTTGACGATTATTCTTCTCCTTCTGAGAATTCTAGTTAAATACTAACCTCCATAAATTTCCCTCTCATATAGAGTTCTAGGACTGACCCTGGTCCATCAAAAAATGCATATATAAATGGCTATATCATGCCATTGAATTGGAAGGTTAGAAAAACGCAGCTATTCAGCTTGGCGGTCAAGTAACAAAGGGTAGCGTTTCTTAGTTACCGACTGTGTCCTAAACAACGCTATACACGTCATGATCGATCGTGTATGGAGCGTTCAGTAATTGAAACATCTATCGCAATATATTAAATGCCTTAACCTTTTACAATTGCACGTCTGATAACCTTTAGCAGACGGCGTTAATATCATATACCGTAACAATTCCCTGTACACCCGGGAAAAAAAAATCGATAGATTTTTTTTTTTTCAAGATCTATCCGACTTAACAATTTTTCAAAAAAAATTTAACACAATTGTGACATATGGCCGACGATGTTCTGAGTAGAACCGTGTCGCGGTCATGTCAACCAACTATTTGTCATAGTCATCTAACATTAATCACATGATATATCAATTATACATATTATTATATCAACTAAATAAAATGTCCAATGTTAATAGTGAATGATAGAATTAAATGAAAGTAAGGTCTGTCGTATTAGTATGTCATATAGGAATTAATTTGACTAATTAAAATTAAATTAATGAATTAAACTAAGAGATAAATTATTAAGATTCTAATGTAACGCGATGTTATGAGAGAAGAAAAAAAAAACAAAATAAGTGAGAAGAAATAGAAAGAAATTCGAATATAAGTTAAACTTAATTGTGTGTGTTAAGTGTTAGTGAATAATAACTATCTAATTTAACTAACTAACTAATGTATAGGTACATTAAAAAAAAAATATTAATCTAATACTTGTGTGAGATTTATTTTCTCTTTTCATAATTTCTTCTTTTTATATTTCGTTCTCTTTTTTTTTTTTTTTTTTTGTTCTCTTCATTTCATTTTTTTTTTCTCACATTTCATTTTATTGATAATAATTCAATTAAGAAGTTAAGTTAACTAATTAATTAGTATAGGATATGATGATCCATCCGTAGTCTTGATCCTGATGAATTCTTTTAGGCAAAAATGTTCAAACGTTTACGTTGGAAAGAAATGTCATTTATCACAGCATCCAAGAATTAAGTGCACATAGGACAATAAGTTCGACTTGTCGTCAGATATTGTTCCATGATTGTTCAACGAATATTCATATATCGTGTATGGACGTTAGACGAAGTTTGAATGTCAATATGTATACCTTGATTGTCTTTAGTTCCATTCTGTGATGCATATAGTGTTTATAAAGTTTAAATTGAAGGCAAGGTTAGTTCCTTTATAGTTGATATGTTTTAGGAATGTTAATGTTGATTATTCGTCGTCAATAGGATTACGTGACAACGCATCAGCCACAATGTTTTCAGTGCCAGGAATATGTTCAATGGAGAATTCAAATGGCTGTAGGATGATTGAATATCTGGCGAGTTTCTGGCTTTTATGATTAGATCGACGCAAGGATGCTACAGCACGTTGGTCCGTCTGTATGGTGAAGGGAGCACCAAGCAGGAACTTTTCGAGTTTAGTTATTGCCCATATCACAGATAAAAGTTCCTTGTCGACTGTTGAATACTTTGTTTCTGCAGGCTTTAGCTTTCTTGAAATGTATAAGGTAGGATGTAGAATGCCATCATGGTTCTGGAGCAGGCATGCACCAATGCCGTAGTTACTAGCATCTGTTCGTAAGAAAAATCTTTTGGAAGCATCGGGAAGTCTTAAAATTGGTTCATGCGAGAACAAATTTATAATTTTGTTGAAAGTTTCATTGCATGTACCAGTCCATGTCACCTTCACCGGCATGTCTTTTTTTAACAATGAAGACAATACAGCCGTGATGGATGACAAGTTTGGTATGAATCTACTGTAATATTGAACAAGTCCTAACAAACTCCTGACCTGTTTCTTCGTCTGAGGAACTGCTATGTTTAGAATTTTGGAGACTGTACTAGGTAACGTTCGGATATATCCCGATCCAATGATATGTCCCAAAAAGGTTATCTCATTACACGCGATTTGCACCTTTGTAGGTTTAGCAGTTAGATGATAATTCCTTAGAGTGTCGAAAACATATCTAAGTCCCGAAACATGTTCCTCAAACGACGAACTAAACAAGCATATGTCGTCAATATATGTAATAACGTCTGGTCTACCTGATAAAATTTGCGCATCAGGCGAATGAAGGTAGCTGGCGCATTAACAAGCCCAAAAGGCATCACATTCCACTGGTATAGACCTTGTGGAGTGGAAAATGCGGTGTAGTACTTAGCCTTTTCGGTCAGTGGTATCTGCCAATAACCTTTAGTTAAGTCTATCTTACTAAATATAGTTGCGTTGGATAGCCGTGGCAGTAAGTCGTCGATAAGTGGATGTGGTTCGCTGTCAACTATAGTCTTAGCATTTAATTTTCTATAATCAACACATAGTCTGATGTTATTGTCCTTCTTCCGGACAATCACTAATGGAGAAGAGAATGGCGAATTACTAGTCTCAATGATTCCCAGAGACAACATCTGTTCAAGTTCCTTAGTAGTTTTAGCAAGGAAATGTAAAGGAACAGAATAGGGATGTACACGAATAGGTGTATCATCATTGAGAGTAATGTCATGACTGATAGCCGATGTGCGACCCGGGACGTCGGTCAATACATCTGGATAAGATTGTAATAGATTAGCAATCTGTAGACGCTGTTGCGGTGTAACCGTTGAAGAGATGGTTACATCCCGCCAAGATTCAGTAGGTTGAACTACTGGTACCGGTAACGGTAACTGTACCTCAGGAAAAGAAGATTCTTCTTCCTGGATGACAGATAAGTTAGAATAATAACAAGTAGATACTGTGTTGTCATCTAGTTCATGAAAAATTGACTGTAAGTGTTCAGGACGTGTATGAAATTGCTTGAGCATGTTAATATGAAATATCTTTTTGTGTCCCTTGATATCTAAGACGTAATCAACGTCGGAAATTTTATCAATGACTTTGTAAGGACCATTCCAAGATATCAATAATTTATTGTTATTGTGAGGAAGTAACACATAAGCCTCGTCGCCTGGGAATAATTGGCGTAATCGTCGAGACCTATTTTGTAGAGATCGAGCCTTAGCTTTTGCAGCCTCAGAAGAAGCTGTTGCCAACTGGCAAGACTCAATAATGTTGTCTTCCGAAGATTAATCACGTACTCGTAAGATGACTGAGTGTCCTGAGTCATCTCCGCGTCAATTAATAAGTCTTTTATTAGTCCCATAGGACCTCTTGGGGGAGCACCAAAAACTAATTCAAAGGGAGAGAAGCCAGTTTGTTCATGCGGTACCTCCCGATAAGCAAATAGAACAGCTGGGAGTGCTCTGTCCCAGTCATGAGGGTGCTTAGCAGTAACCTTATGTAGTAGTTGTTTAAGTGTACGGTTAAGTCTTTCAACCGCACCATTACTCATCGGATGATAAATACTACTTAAATTCCTATCAATGTTCCAAGTTTTCATGACTTCCTTCATGGTGTCAGATATAAACTGTGACCCATGGTCTGATAAAAGTTTTCTAGGAAACCCTATTCTAGAAAAGATGAGATGTAGTGCATCAGCTACATCTGTGGTAGTGGTGGTCTTTAATGGGATGGCTTCTGGCCATCGTGTGCACAAATCAATGCACGTAAGGACGAATCTATGTCCTCTGGCCGATGGTAGCAATGGACCAATAATATCTATTGCCATCTTGTCAAACGGTCTTACTGAGATATCGCAAGCCTGAATAGGCGCCGTGTGAAAAGCTCCACGTGCTTTCACTTCTTGGCATGTAGTACAGGAACGTACATACTGCGAGATATCTCTTGACACTCCTGGCCAAAAGAATGAAGACAGTACTCGAGATCGTGTTCGAGTATATCCCATATGTCCAGCACAATGTGAGTCATGTGCTTGTTGAAGAATGTACCGTCTAAAAGTATATGGGACCATAACTTGTTGTTTCATTTGTGATTTGTCATTAAAACATCTAATCAATATGTCATTTTTAATAACAAAACAATGTTTGTTATTATTACCTGAGGATAGATTGTCAACTTTATCAACCAGCTTAAAAATTTTTTTTAAAGATTTATCCTCTTTTTGTTTGGTTGCAAATGTTTCCCTGTGAATAGGTGAATTGACTACAAATTCCTCTTGGTTGTCTGCATCCATTTTATTATCATCAACTTTCTCCATGAGTTGAGTCTGCGCTCTAGTCGTCACGGCGTTTCCAGTGCATAGGTTATGTTTCTCCCATTCTATAATCTCATCTGGAGTACAATCTTTACTGCCGTGTATACGACCAACCATCAGATCAGCTATAGGCTTTTTTAGCATACATACTTTTACGTTCCCTGTGAAAAAAGGTGTGTTAACATGAATAATAGCTGTGGGGTAAAACTCAATAGTTCCCCCAAAAGTCATGCAACGGACATATTCCCCCGTTGCACAGCTAGGATGTACCAGCGACTGTCGTACACCAATCGTTGTGGATCCTGAATCCCTCAGCACTGAGACGACGGATCCATTAACTAATCCCCTGTTAAAATTTAGTAGGCCTGTTCCATCGTTGACTGCAAGACCTACCTCTGGTGTAATATGTCCGCAGTTAAGCACTGTTTCTTTCGCCTTCTGAAAAATAAGATTGCATTGTTGGCAACTATTTGCCACATTATAATTAATAGCAAAACATGCAGCAGAAGACTGTGTTGTATTATTGTCACGTGGGACCTGAGCTATAGGGGTAGTATTATTTGTAACTGCTGCCCCTGTATTATGGTTGTAATGAGATGATCCCCGAGAATGAGATCGATTCCGAGTATAATTGTTAGAATTATCTCGTCGTCCTCTATAGTAACTATTATCTCGATGTCTCGAGCCATGATTATTACCATTCCAGTTACTATTATTATTGGGAGTATGTGATCGATTATAATGAGTGTTATGTTGACCATTGTGGTAGTTTGTTTGAGGTGAATAATTTCTATCTCGTGATCTACCTCTGTTGAACTCATTTTTATTGTTGAAATCATTATTATATCCCTTCTGAAAGTGAACATTGTGATTTCTTTGGAACCTGCTTCTGTCTACACTGTGATGTCTTTGTTTGTTATTATGATTGTAGGCCATATTAGACGCCACAGGTAGAGGTTCTCTTAATGAGGAGTTAGAAATGGTTGCATTCGGATGTGCCGAACAGTAGTTTAAAGAAATTTTTTCTAAATCGTCCATAGTACCTGGTTTACGCTCCTGCAAATATGCAAAAAATGGCTGGCTAACCGAAGATAATACCTTATCCCGTAGTAGTAAATCAACTAATTTGTCGTATGATTTGTTGACTTCTGCCAGTTCAACCCATCTATTAAATGTATTGCGTATATTCGCAATGAATCCTGCAAAATCTTTTGGAGATTCAGGTAAAATTCCCTTAAATTTCAACCTACAGTGTTCCTCGTCCAGGTGAAACCTTCGTAAAAGCAAGGACTTAATAGCACCGTAGTTATTTGCTATTGATGGGTCAGCATTTTGAGAAGCCGTCAGTGGTTCTCCAACCAAGAATTCATTTAACTTGAGTACCCATGACTCTTCAGGCAAATGGTTTGTTTTGCAAGTCTGTTCAAAACGTGACAGGAACGATGAAAGGTCGTCTACGTTCAAGTTGAGGGTGGGTAATTTAATGTTGTAGAAATGTTTAGTTTGGCTGGATGATGATCCATTTTGTGCGTTATTATTCTGGTTTGCATCAGCACTTTGTGCTTGTAATTTTGCTGTCTCCAATTTAATACGCGCCAATTCCATTTCTTGTTGTAAAATAATTTCCTCTCGTTTCAATTTATTCTCTTCTTCCTGTTGAGCAATTTCTCTTAATCTATTTTCCTTGGCAATTTGCTTCATCTCACGTTCCTCTTCCTCTTTCTTTAATGCAGCCTTTTGTTCTGCTTCTTTTCTTTCATATTTTTCCAGTTCTGCCTCAGCAAACTGACGAAGTTCTTGAGATTTATAACCATATTCCCTACCAATTTTAACGAAATGGTCTATAGTAAGCATTTTGACTTTTATCTGTAAGTAATTATTGATAATTACTGATTAAAATAGTCAATAGTAGCTTCAGAGTAATTATTATACTTACTCAACTTAGAAATATTCAATATAAATAATCACAATAGTACTGAACTCTAATGTCTAAGTTCAACTAATAGACAATATTTTGTAACAATATTGTATCTAAATAATACTATATCATAAATAGTTATGATATCTGTTAACTATTATGTAATTACTTCACACAATTAATCTCAATATCCAATAATGTTGGGTATGATTCCTAGTAATTATATTGTTCAATGTACTAAGTCACTCTCTTAGTACCAGAAAAGTATATTAAATAATATACAATGGGTCTATTACCTCAAAGGTAGCTATAAGATTATTTTATTTTGTCAATATATATAATATATATATTATGCCCTAGGCATCTATTATAAATTGTAGTGCTACTTTCTTGGACTATCACTGCATAATTATGCAATGTCCCATATTAACCTTAAATATCAGAAAAAATTAATTAAATTAAATTACAAGGGTATTATTGCATATAATATCATATTATTAATGTAGTATTAATATATATCATGAGGACAAACAAAACAATGATGCAACTAAAGGGTACAAACAATGTTAAGACGCAAACAAGACATTTTCACAATTAGAAATGAATTTATGAACTAAATAAAACAAGCGGAAATGTCACAAGCCAAATGAACGGTCAAGGTCTGACCCGAGGTCAACTTAATATTCAAAGTACACAAAAAAAAATGACTGCAAAAAATGATGACATCACAGGACTCATAACGGACGAAAATTTAACAATCATCAAATAAATGATAGTAAGAGGAGACTGGACGAAATAGTTAACAAACATGATACAAAACTAAAAAAAATTGTTAACTGAGTACGAATAAAATACGCCAGTTATCTACGGAACGGTACAGCTAACACAAATCGTCAAACGGTAGCAGATTTGGACAGACAGTCCAATGGCAAACCTCAATGGGGCTTCCAAAAGTGCGATCGTTTAACTGCCCTAAGAAACGACCGAAATCAATTCAGGCATCGTGAGAGCCACAGAATCTTATTTCGGTTCATCCTCCCTACCTCCCACGAATTAACAACACATTAAGACAACAAAAAGTACATTAAACATAGGTAAAAACATGCCGATGTAGGCAGAGGGCATGGACTTAGTAGCACTGTTTGCAATAACAACAGTTAAACACCTAGACTTATCTTTTCCGTTGCTTAGATCAGTGCTAGAGGTCGTCAACAGCTAGGCCTGTGCCTTTGACTGTCTGCTCCTGATGGGCAGGCAACGGTAGTCCATCTTGTGCATCTTGATCAATTTGAAGCGAGCTAGAGAGGCGTTGAAAAGATGTCTTCTTCACTGCGACAATGCAACAGTGACGTCATGTTGCTATTCATGATCACGTGCGTCACGTCAGCTTCGTAATGATCATGTGATCGAAACTTGATCGTAAATATTTCATTCGAAAGTCATGAAAAAATTTTTGGTTTTTGGTTGTTTTTCGTCCCCATACACCGGGCACCACTGTTGCGTGGCGGTGGTTTGCTCTGAACAATGTTCCATGTGATATGAATAAAACAATTATAAATTTCTGGCCATTGTTTTTTCATTGATATGTTAGTTTTTTTTATTCCGTGATAGTGCATCGTGCCTTCGATGGAAGATTAAGCGAATGCGGGGGTGGAAGATTCCGAACAATAATTGAACCTTGGAATACGATTGATTTGATAAGTCATTTCATTGAGTCCGTACATTTAATCCACAGTTGTACACACAGGATGATCATTTCAATAGGGGTAGAGCATAAGTCCATATAAGTCATGCATAAATTAATCAATAACGTAGACTGCTGGTTATGTGCCAATGTCCGTTTAAGGATACAATGCAGTATTGTCGTCAGGACATCACAGCTATATGCATGAGCAGCTAGACATGGCTACCTGCCGACAGTGAGACTGCGAGTCTGAATATATTCATACGAATTTGACGATTATTCTTCTCCTTCTGAGAATTCTAGTTAAATACTAACCTCCATAAATTTCCCTCTCATATAGAGTTCTAGGACTGACCCTGGTCCATCAAAAAATGCATATATAAATGGCTATATCATGCCATTGAATTGGAAGGTTAGAAAAACGCAGCTATTCAGCTTGGCGGTCAAGTAATAAAGGGTAGCGTTTCTTAGTTACCGACTGTGTCCTAAACAACGCTATACACGTCATGATCGATCGTGTATGGAGCGTTCAGTAATTGAAACATCTATCGCAATATATTAAATGCCTTAACCTTTTACAATTGCACGTCTGATAACCTTTAGCAGACGGCGTTAATATCATATACCGTAACAGTGTTATCCAGTCTTGGCTCTTTCTTTCCTGGAATCCCAAGCATGACTTGCTGCTTTCCTTGTATATTGTTGAGATGGTGTTGAATCTGTGGTCAACATCATCGGTCTCTGTTCTTTCCTGGCTTTTGATAATCTCATATCTTCTCTTTACGTCGACCACGAAAGCTTTTCTGGTGAGGGGATCCTTCAGTTTCGTGATGTTGTATCTTTTCTGTTTGACTGCAACTGGTCCAGCAGCTCTGAGTTTCACTTTCAGTCTTGCTACTACTAGGTGATGATCACTTCCCACATCTGCGCCTCTTCTTACTTTCACGTCTTGTAGTGCATGTCTCCATCTGCCATTGATCATTATGTGATCTATCTGGTTTCTGTCTCGTCTGTCTGGTGATTCCCATGTCAACATGTGCACTTCCTTTTGTGGAAAAAGTGTTCCTCCAATGACCAGGTTGTTAATACTGTAGAAGCTTATTAATTTGTCCCCATTCTCATTTGCTGTTCCACTGCCGCATTTCCCCATTACTCTTTCGTTATAATTATTGTGTGCTCCCACTTTCGCATTTAGGTCTCCCATTACTATAATGAAATCATACCTGGGTGTAGTTTCCATTTCTTTTTGTACCTGTTGATAGAACTCGTCCTTGATCTCTTTATCGCTGACGTTTGTTGGTGCATAGCCCTGTATAATTGTGGTGTTGGTGAACCTCCCTCTTAGTCTTGCTCTTATCAGTCTGTTGTTGATGGGTTTCCATTCCAGTAAAGACCTTTCCATTCCTTTCTTCAGGATAATGGCTACACCTTCATTGTGCTGACCATCCTCTCTGCCAGAATAAAGTACTGTTTCCCCTGTAGCTGTTTTTATTCTCCCCCTACCTGTCCATCTGCTCTCGCTTATTCCCAGGATATGTATCTTGTAGTTCCTCATCTCTGCTGTGATTTGTCTCAGCTTTCCTGCCTCATTCATAGTTCTGACATTCCAAAAACCAATTCTGGTTTCGTGTTTTGCGGTCGGGGCATCCGTTTTCATGCTTTCACCACTGTCAGTCATACGAGCCTGAGACTCCGGATGTCCGTCCCGCAGCAAAGTTTTTCCATTTATTGTTGTTTCCGTAACGTGCGATTTTTTTTACATAGACAGGGGTGTCAGCCCTGTGCTAAAACCCCCAACCCGGAGGACCAGAGTACCAGCTTTTGTCTGACCCCTACCCACGCAGACCAGTCCAGCTTGGTTGAACCTACCAGGAGTAAATCTCCCACTGGCATAGCTCTGGGGATTGTCAGGGTACACAAGCTGCCATACCGCTACAAGGTATAGGTACCATTGATGGCAGATTTAAAACATATTTACAGTTAATTCTTTCTTGTGAATAAGTTGTAGTTGAAATTTTAACCTTCTTCAAAAAGTGTCCAATACGGGTGTGGGTTACATTCAAAATAATTATTTCTCAGCGCCTTCAGTTTTTTGGGAAAAAAAACAAAACAAAAAACGCTGGTAGTTACTCATAAAAGCACTTCTAATTCGTATACCTCTATATGAAGCCTCACATTTTTTCTTCATTGTTACGAGCTCACTACATGCACTAAATATATAAATAAAATTGTATTTTTTTTTTTTTAATTTCATGTTAAAAAAAAAAAAAAAATCTTTTCTGCATTTCTGGCATATGTTGAGAACTTAGACGACGGCGTCCGAGGCTTCCTTAAATAATGTAAAAGAGTGCGAGACCTCTGAAAGGTTACAACGCACTTCTTTAGAAGATGATGCACAAACAACATTTCATCAAGTATACCTGCTGAGTGTGGGTCAGCCCAACTCAATTTAGGCCTTTTTTTCCCTCTTGTCTGGACTCTCTCTCTCTCTCTCTCTCTCTCTCTCTCTCTCTCTCTCTCTCTCTCTCTTAGCTCTCTCTCCTATTTTTCTCAACATCTTCTATCCATTCTGTGTTCTGCGTAACCTGCAAAATTCGATATATAAGCAATCTTCAGGTATTTTCCCCCCGTGGTATAATTCACCTTTAAATGCTGAAAATTCCATAAGATTCCCCTTTTCAGCGGTTCACTGGCTGGAAGCTAAGTTACAATATCACTGAAAGATCAAGCAATAGATCCTGAAGCTCAAACATCAGAGGAAAATTTACAAAAGCTTGTGTGCATGTGTGTGTGTGTGTGTGTGTGTGTGTGTGTGTGTGTGTGTGTGTGTGTGTGTGTGTGTGTGTGTGCGTGCGTGTGTGTGTGTGTGCGTGTGTGTGTGTGTGTGTGTGTGTGTGTGTGTGTGTGTGTGTGTGTGTGTGTGTGTGTGTGTGTGTGTGTGTGTGTGTGTGTGTGTGTGTGTGTGTGTGTGTGTGTGTGTGTGTGTGTGTTATTCTCCTGTCGTGTTCCGTACAGCAGCTAGCTTTAAAAACGTTACTGTTGTCTATAAACTACAATTTTTCTGATTAACTACCTTGGAATTCCACCGTCGTTCTCTCTCTCTCTCTCTCTCTCTTTCTCTCTCTTGCTCTCTCTCTCTCGCTCTATATGTGTGTGCGTGTATGGTAACCTGTCTTAATGAACATTTACAGTATATGGTAAATGAGTCAGAGGATAGACGTAAGCATCAACTTACACGTACATTTGAACTAAATAAAAATAACTGACGAAAATAGACCTGGTGATTCATTAAAGGCGAGTTTGTATTACTGTAGTGATAACAGGCTGGTTTGGAAACTGCAGGAACTGTTTATTAACCTGTGATGCAATCCTGGTGTGAAGCTGACTCTTATATGTCAACATACTCACATACATATTAGAATCGTTTTTCCACATACACTATGTTGACGTGTAGTGATATGATATAGGAAATTATAAAAATGTTGAACTTCAAGAAACGCCACTACAAGAAATGGAATCACAGATATACCCTGGAAGCAATTTAGACACAGTTGGAGAGACAGACAAGAATATCAAAATAAAAATACAGAAAGCAAGAGGAGCTGTCATTGCATTGGGACACATATGGAGAACACGATAGATCAAGTCCAACACAAACATCTTCAACTCAGGTGTCAAGTCAGTCCTATTGTATGGCTCTGAAACGTGGAGAACAAGAAATACAACAACCAAAAAAGCTACAGACTTTCGTAAATGGATGCTTGTGTAGAATATAAGGATTGAAATTGTATGACAAGGTCACTAATGTGGAACTGATGACAAGAACCAGACAAGTGCCAGTGGAACAAGAGATGAGTAGAAGACAATGGCGATTGATAGGACACACATTGAGGAAACCTGTTGATAGCATTAGTATTACGTCAAGTCTAGGAGCGACCAGTGGTACTTCTCGTTGGTTCCCAATAAACCCATATTAACATTGGAAACGTGATGTGTGTGTGTGTGTGTGTTTATGTGCGTTCCGTAGTCCTTCAGCAGTCTTATGCCAAGTCTTCGTGTCTCGTGCCATAAACTCAAGAACTTTCCACAATTTCTTCATCACTTTCGTTCTTGTCCGGGTATCTTTTCTCAAAGTGTTCTTCTATCTTACCCTACCTCTCATGCCCTGCGACTTCCAGAAAAAAAAACTTCCTTGTAATGATGTTAACAGGTTCCCTCAGTTACTTCTTATCCATCCTCAGCATCTCCTTCTCAGCTCTTGTACCACTGTTACTTGTATGTTTCTTGTCATCAATTACACATTAGCCTTATTGTTATCCAATTTTAATCCTTCTATTCTACACAAACACCCATTTTTGAAAGTTACACGTTATTACTGATTAATTATTTCTCGTTATGTTCGCTCTAGATTTGCCAAGACTCCGCTATTTTTTTTTTTTTTTGGAACACGAAGAATACTCCCGATTCTTCTAATCCCCACCCCCCCCCCCCCGCCCCCCCCCCCCCCCCCCCACCCCCCCCACCCCCCACACACACACACATCTAACATAATTACCGATGTATTTTACGTCGGTCGGTCAAACTCAAAATAGTAACACATAAGGAAGGGAAACCCGAGGCCTGTAAACAGTAAATTAATATGAAACAAATATAAAGGTATTGTGATGGGGCCGAAAAGGAGACGCCCGCCCCCTTCCTGTTTTTGGGCAGATTTATCGCCCATGTATTTTAGAAGTGCGCGCAGCACGCTAGTATGTAAAAAGTCTTCAAGATTGAGCCAAGCTGTAAATGCCTTGAGCACGTGAGTTAATTTAAATTAGAATTAGTTTTATATAATTCTGAAATAATATCGATGTGGCTATTTTAATGTTTAATGAGATAAAAAGATAGATAGATAGATGTGAAAGTTTAAGAGCGATTATTTCATTCACCAGAAAGGCAGATATATGCTATTTCACTGGAATTTAGATAAGATTAACAATAGCAAGATGGCACCCACGTGGCGAGGACTGCATAAAAAGCGGCGCCAGCGAGTCGGAATAACACGCCCCGCGTGGTAAATGTTACGCCATGTGACACGTTGTGTATTTAGTTCCAGTTTTGTTTAAGTCGAGAATAATTATATTGTATTCCTTAATGTAAAAGTAATTGAGTGTATTTCACGATTATTGATTATTCTACTGTATATAGTTATGGGTTACTGTGAAGTGAGAATATGTATTTAGATTTCTGGAGAGCGTGCGTTAGGCGTAAGGCACGTTGAGACAGGTGTTTCTCTGTTTGCTCCCGGCGGAGCATGGAAACACCAATGCAGCTGGTGTCCATTACAGGCCCACAATAAGCATTTTTATGCTATTGCTGTGGTTGTTTCGGTGACGGTAACGATGTGTTTCATGTGATGAGTTCTCAGTCTCATCAGGGGTCGTATACGACACGCTTGTTACCAGGTGCATCAGTCGCCACTTACGACATGTTCAGAGGGCAGTGACGAATATTGAGATGGATCAGTTCGAGGTGGTGGTTTACTCTTATTACTGAGAGTATTTGATGTACATGTAGTTGAAGAATATTATTTTATGTCCATTTTATTATTATTTAATTATGGTTATGTGAAGAATGGTTTGTGAGAGCACGTGGGCTCACTTGGAGATATATATTTCTCTTCTCCGCTCCTGTGGGAGCATGGGGCCACCAGTGTGGTTTCATCCGTATGAAGCATTCAGATGCTCGTGCAGTAGTAGTTTTTGTAGCAATCTGTGTTACACGGTGAGGTTGCCAGCCTCATGCACAACACATACTAGTCTCATTGGACGACATGCATGAGTGTGTGTATGTGTGTGATAGCTGAGAGTGTGCCCTTGCAGTAGTGGTTTCGGTAGCAATCTGTGTTACTTGGTGAGGTTGCCAGCCTCATGCACAACACCATACTAGTCGCACTGGACGACACGCATGAGTGTGTGCGCGTGTGATAGTTGAGGGTGTCAGGTGGCGTGGAAGGATGAGAGTATCATTATTTAACTGTGATTTTAACCAGCCGTTGCTTTGTTTGCGTCTTCAAAGTAGCAATCGGGTACATGCTGGGTGTTTTGTTTTGTTATGTTCGCTAGTTTATTTGTTTAATGTTTGCTTAGTCCCTGAATGGGTTGTAAAAATAAATACAGCCCCTGCCTCTAGAATCAAGAGTTTTATTGTTGATTAGCGTCGGTTGCGAGTGTGAAAAGAGAGTGATCACACATCAGAATATAATCACCATCATCATCTCGCCCACCCTATCACAATTGGCGTTGTCGGCAGGATTAGGCAGACAGTGACACTGAGCAAACAGCAAACGAACAAATATTGTAAACACCCAGCAGTGCAGTCTTGCATCAAGATGGCTTCGACCAATGCGCCTGTGAAGGTAGTGTACGTGAAAGGGCCAGAGATAAGGTTATTTAGTGGAGAAGGGAGTCCCACGTGGCAAGAGTTTGGGAAAGATGTAGAAGCCGCGTGGAAGGTGGCGCCTTTTTGGGAAGAAGACAAGTTAGACATGATCTGGAACAACGTTACACCATGGGTATCTAGAGAATTACGGATACATGGCGGAGCCAAGGCCAGCCCTGAGCAGTTACTCAAGATAATAGAAAGAGCCTACAGCGAGCAACCACCAGTCAGTGAGATGACAAGGAATTTCCAGGCCGGGAGTCAGGGGCCTAGGGAATGTGCTGTTTTCTTGGGAGGAAAAAAGCCAGAGACACTGGTGCAGATAGCAAGTGCAGAAGACCAGAATGAAAAGGAGGCACTCAAAGCAGAATTATCTCTTCTAAAGTTCCAGCTAGCACAGATGTCACAGTCCAGTTCGCCAGCACAAGAGGAGGTGCAGAGAAAGAGAGCACCATGCCAGCCGCGGGAACAGCCAACGCATCATAAGAGAAGAGGTCCTGAACGCAATAGATATTTATATGTTTATTAAACAAAATTTAAAAAAAACGACCACAACATCATCATGGAAATAAGTAAGCTTTCACAATCTCTGAAGGGCTAAATAAAAATCACAATCACAGTAAAAAACAAACAACCTACCATACCACTTAGATAAATCGCACTCAAACAGCTCGCCTCACTCCACACCAACACCCAGAACTTTCTCACACTAATTACGTTATCTAGCAAACAAGGGGCGCCAGTCTCCAGTTATGGCAACGGCCGCTCCGGTCTTGCCAAACACTCTTGGTCAGTAAGTAATCCGTATCGAATGGAAATTTAACAAAATTTCTGTAAAGAATTTCAATATCTCAAATGATGCGGAGATCAGTTCCCCGAGGACACCGTTGTGAAGTTAATCCAAGCACGCGCCCACTATCCAAGGCATGGGTGAAGAAAACAAGGCTAGTGTGACTATCCCTGCACTAAATAATAACCCGATTAGCAGGGCGATGAGGCCACTGCTGTGAAAAAATTACAATGAATATAGCTGAGGGCTCCCAGGAGAAGCGCCTCTATCTGGTGTCTAAAGATGGCTTAAGCTTCCGGCAGGTGATTAATATTGGCGAGGTGAAGATACCTGGACTATACTCCTGGTTTACGGGCTGTCAATGGGTTCGGCTTACTCGGAGCAAGCAAGAGGACATGCACACCATCATAGCTGGCAGACGCTGGAGATGGGTTGACCATGTCCTCAGAAGAGACCCCGATGCCATCACAAGAACAACTATGCTATGGACCCCTGAAGGAAAACGAAAGAGAGGCCGACCAAAAACTACTTGACGGAGGACTGTGGCTGCTGAGATGCAAAGAATGAACCAGAGTTGGTGCACTGTACGAAGGATGGCCGCCGACCGAGCAAAGTGGAATCAATTTGTTGTTGCCCTACAAGACACAACCAGGTGTAATGGCCACTGACTGCTTTGACGGTCGGCGGCTAAGGATCAAAGAAAGAAGAAGAAGAAAGAATGGGTTTGGCAGTGTTGCCGACCCAAGACGTTGGCAAAGATGGCATCCTGTCTGGCTGGAGAGTTAATCCCGTTAATGGCTGTGAGCTTTGATTCCAAGGTACCAGGGCCTCAATGGGCCTGGTGATATTGCCCGAAGGTTTGTTTGCAAAGCAACCACCCGGTTGCACAGACAATAAACCAACAGGTGGCTACACGTAGTTGCCGAAGATATTCGTCGATGTAAGGGCTCTCGATGAGGGTAATAGAGAGCACTAGATTACAGGCTGGTGACTACTCTGAAAAAAACAAACATGTCACGCATATCGTTAACATTTTTTCCAGTCATGTCTAATCTTTATCAACAAAGGACAGTACAATTTTTAACCCGCCCAACCACACCTCACCTTCTCTTCTACGTTACAAAAATCACACACCTCCACCGCCGTATCCCCTCTGCTCTGATCAGCCTAAACGTGCGTACGGGTAAGTTCAGCCATGAATGACTCTCTGCTTATGCTGGCGGGCTTAACCTGCCCCGTTTTTCACACACACGCATGCTGACATATTCTCTAGGCAAGGCCAGAGTAGCCATTCAACACATGAATATGTAAATAGATTAACGTGCGCTGATAACGCGCTAATAACAAACGAATAACACAAACTCTATACAGAATTACTTCCACACATAGTCAAAAATGGGAAAACATCGTGGAAAAAATAGATATACATTTGACTCTATCTTCTGTCATAAAAATATACCTCTATCTTATATATATATATATATATATATATATATATATATATATATATATATATATATATATATATATATATATATATATATATATATATATATATATTCTGTCTTGGCCGTACTTCTTTAGCGGAGTTAAAACTGGTAGTTTGCTTACAACAATTAGAAATCCCAGGTCCCACACAAAAATTACTTTACTTAATGTATCAGATTTTTACAAAGTAACTCGGTTCCCCAATAAATAAACTTAAAACATAGGTGTGCTTACCGAGAAGAGGAATTCAAATTCCGCACTATAAATCTGGTTATAGGCTATCAACATTATAACGATTATCCTGGCAACAATGAAATCTAAGGGAGACAATGGTAGGGAGCGTTAGAGACCTCCCGTTTTATAGTAAGAAAAGTTGCCAGAAGTTTGGCCAGCGTTTCGCTGTCCGCTAGAGATGAAACACGATGACGGCCCGACATAAAAGGACAGAGAGTTGCCCGGTCTCCTTGCACCAAAGAACCAAGGTATTCGCCGTTTTCCTTAAGAATCCGAACATAAAAGACTATACAGCAGACCCGCCGCTTCGCACGTGCGAAAGGGTGGGCATAGCTTTGCTCTAACGAGATTGACAGGTACCAAAGACAATATTCATTCGAGCTATTTAGAGCAAAATGACAGGAAAGTGGTCGTAGATGTGGTGGGTTTGATGTTAATACAGTTTGTTGTTAAGAAATCTTAGTGTACTGAATGAGGTCAGCTGTGAAGGTCCCTGAATATAATAAATATTAGAGTAAATTTCCAAGGCACCTTTCTACTACCACCACTATGATCTCATTCAGACTTATTCTAGATAGACTGAAAGATGACTACGTTTGGTGTCTAGGGTTATGAAATGTTAGTGTAAGGTTGCATTAACCAACTAAACATATAAACAATTACACAATTATTTTATTATCTAATACAACACAACAGTACCACGACAATCACATACGAACCACACTTTAAAAGACTATCTTTAGTAAGTCAGTGGTTGAAAGTTTGGTAAAGTTAATGTTTTTTCAATTTATTGTCCTGAATCTAATTTATTTGGAATCAGGACTGTCAATCAAAAGTGAAATCATAGAAATTAATGACATCAATCAATTTATACAATGGATCTTCTGTCCATAATACACATATTATTATTATATAAGGGTGTAGTGTATTTTCTAACTGAGGTGACTTCTAGTATACACTGGTAGATTGTTTATTATCATCATCTCTGCATGTTGTTTGTAAGTTTTTGTGGACACTGATGGAATGTTTATATCACTATTCCCAGTCTCTTATGTTAATATAATGTTAGTTGAGCGATCAGGTTCCGAACATGCACCTATCTTTGTAATATGATGTAGGACTCTTCCTGCACTTCGCTGAACGACAACCTTCAGCTCCCACTTCTTCAAGAATGATGGTGGTTTACAGTTGTCTCCGAAAAAGGCAAGACTGTAGCATGAATATATCGGCCCACTGTAGTCTGGCACCAGTTATTGACAGCAACCAAAACCCTCACAGATGCAAGGAAATAACACAAGTAAACGATGACTAGGCAATAGAATATGGCACATTTTCGATCTGCCCTATGTCCAGGCTTTTCCTATGTTAGAAAATTTCTCCGCCTGCTCTCATCGATCTTGCTTTACACAAAATTTACTTGAAATGGCAGTGAACAGTCCCCGTTTCGTACCAATATCTACTGCTTTGTCCAATGGGACCATGTTTACATTTATTTTTGAATCTATCGTTTCAAATAACAACTCCCAATATGTTTCCAAGGCAAATATATTTTTAGTTTTAGGTCAACCAATCATACTTCGCCTTCTTTCAAAATCCACCCAATCAAATATCCCATACCTTTTAACCTCATTTACCCAAAGTCGTTTTTTTCAAAACATGCCATAAAAAATTATAAGCAGGCATGATCTTTACTTGACAGTCTGTCGGATCCACTATAGTATTATGGCTATAATTAGTTAATTAATGGACTATTTGCGTAACTATTACCATATTCTTTGTCAACAAGTCCTAAGGTACACGAATATACAATTTATATGGGACTAGTTGGCTTGGTTCAGAAGTACACAGTTTTTTTTCCTAAGTTAGTGTTTTTTATTTTTAGTCTACTACACGTTCAATTCTTTTCCATGTGCTGTCTTCTCTATTTACGTGATAATTACGTCCTTTAAAATAAGAGCTAAGGTTGTTTTTGTGACACGAGTTGTCTATATGTTCTAACTTTTTCCTCGTATTTTTGGGGAAACCCCTAAGGCAAGGCTTGACCCTGTGCTGGTATTGGCTTTTAGTTTAAAATCAATGCGAAAAGAATTAGCATTTCATCTATCTTTTCCCCTCCTCGTTCCACAATGCATTTTAGGCACATATTTTCTTAGAACTAGGAAAAGTGATTATGTCAAGGACGAATTTGAAAAATTGGGTACCGTTTTGTTCGGCTATTCGTTAGCAAATAATAATCTGAAGGCGTAGGCGATACCAACAGTTCTAGCAGAAAATTCTTTTATACTTTCTTATTTTGCCTTTATGCCCTATATTGTTATATATTAATTTAGATATTGTATTTAGAAATTCACTACACATGTCCCCCTTTAGAACAGACGATCATATGTCAGTTCCTATTTCTAAATACACATAGATGAATTTACTATCTATGCCTGATGACTACTCTGATGTTCGTCGTACGGATGTCTGCTTAAAAAATCAGCTCCCACATTAGTTTTTCCGGGAATGTACTCTATGGTAAACTGGAATGGCTGTAAGAGCAAAGACCAGCGTAATAATCTAGCATTTTCATGCCTTGCTTGTGACAGACACACGAGTGGTTTATGATCTGTCTGGATCCTAAATGATTGTCCATAGAGATAAATCTGGAACTTTTTTATACCCCAGATGACAGCGAGACATTCTTTTTCACTTGTTGAATATTTTTGTTCTGCTGTATTCAACTTACGGCTAGCATAAGCAACTGGGGTTAATTCCCCATCAAGTGAATTTGACCGTTGTAATAGAGCTGCACCCAAACCGATATTACTCGCATCCGTTCTCAGAATGAATTCTTGACTTAAGTCAGGTAATTTCAAAATAGACCTGCTTGTGAGCTTTTCTTTCAATTCTTGGTATGCTAATTCACATTGCGCCGTCCAAATAATTCTATCAGGATTTCCTTTGCGCGTTAAAATAGTCAATGGAGCACATATGGAGTTAAAGTTTTTTATATACTTTGGTAAAAACCACATAATGAGACAAAAGATCGCACATCTTTTTTTGTTTGTGGTCTTGGTGCTTTTTTTAACTTCTCCAGGTTCTTGGGGTCAGGGGTCATGTTTCCCTGATGTACTGTGTGGCCCAAGAATTCCAGCTCTTTACATCCAACACAGCATTTCGTCGGTCTAGCTGTCAAATTGGTCTCTCTCAATCGATCAAACAACATATTCAGAGAGTTAATGTGTTCCTCAAATGTTTCTGTTGCTATGAGAATATCATCCATGAAGTTGGTGATGCATGGATACTTCAGGGGATCCAGTAACTTTCTCATCATCCTCGAAAACACACTCGGTGCATTTTTCAGCCCGAATGGCAACATATTAAATTCATAATGTCCTTCCGAGGTGCTAAAGGCTAAATAAGGTTTTACCTCCGGCTTTACTAGAATCTGATAGTAGCCTTTGCTCAGATCCACTTTAGAGAAATATTTAGCTCTATTCAGCCTGGCAAACAGCTGATTTGTATCAGGTATTGGATCCACCTGACCTTCTGTGACAGCATTCAGTTTCCTGTAATCTATACACAGCCTGTGTTCTCCAGAGGGTTTTCTTAACAGAACCACACTGGAACTGTAGGGAGATTCACTGTGCGAGATAATCCCTTCTCTCAACAGATAATCTATCTCCTCCCTTAAAGCTTTTTCCTTTGCGAACGGAATCGAATAGGCTTTCATACAGATTGGTGTTGGGTCTATGAGTTTCATATCATATTTCAATAAATTTGTATGCCCCGGACGGTCCGTTAACACATCTGTATGATTATTCAGAACCTGTTGAACCCTCCCCCTCTGAATTTCCGTTAAGTGTGTGCTGATTTTTACCTGTGCGGCGGTTTCACAGGGATGTAAAGGATATTCATGAGAAGTGAGTGGTTCCTTTTTCATCTCCATTGCAACAGACAAGATCAGTAGGTGTGTCTCTTCCTGGTTTTCTCTGTCCAGATATTTCTTCAGGAGATTCACATGATAGATTTTCTCTTTCCCTTTCTTATCTATCTTATAATTTGTTCTAGACACCTTCTCTAGAACTGTATATGGACCTTGCCATTCAATTTGCAATTTATTCTGGCTGCCGGGCAGTAGAAGGAGCACCTTCTCTCCCACAGAAAATTCTCGATCCTTCGCTTTCTTATTGTAATAGGCAGCATGCTTTTTCCTGGCTTGTCTCAAATTTTCATTGGCAAGTTTCCAGCCAGTTTTAAGACGAGTGGTCAGCTCGTTCACATATTGATATGATGAGGTAGTATTTTCTTCTGCCTTTTCATCGGTCCAGGTCCTTAACAAGGTTACATATGGACTTTTAATTTTTCTGACATAGTTTTCATAATATTGGAAGCCTTGTTTTGAGGACATTTCTTCCTCTTGTCATCATATAAGAATCTTCCACTACCAATTTTTCTCTTGGGGTTTTCTTCCCACTTTAATTTCCTTGTGAGAGGTCTTCTCTCTGTTTTATCTTCCTCCAGTTTACATGTCAGACTGAGGGATTTTCGGCTTATTCTGGGGTAAGACATCTCTTTGTACTCGCTGCATCGTGGCCATAGTAAAACATTCAAGTGAAGACTGTCTGTGAAAAGGGGCTCCCATTCCACTTTGTCTACATTATTAAAATTATTTTTCTTATTATTATCAGGCCTACGTTTGCCTCGTGGCGAGGCTAGGTCCTGATTCATTTTCCCACGAGTGGGTGTTCCCTCTGTAGTTTCTGGCCCAGGTTTGCCATAATGCTTCTCTTGCATATGGTTATTATTTTTCCACCCTGTGGAATTTTCTTTTTTGCATTGGTCGCAGTCCTCGACAAATTTTCTTATGTCATCAACCACTCCTGGCCAGTAATAAGACATAGATGTCCTTTTACAGGTGCGACCCATTCTCAGGTGTCCACCATCTTGAACATGTATTTGTCTCATAACTCTTTCCCTATATTTCGAGGGCACTACCAACTGTGCACACTCGTATGATTCTGCTTTAGCCGTTCTGTAAAGCACTCCATCATCCAAATAGAATTCTCCTTTTCTAGGAGGGGTATGGAGTTTTTGCAGTTTGTCAAAACACGGCTTCAGTGATCTATCTTTAGACTGTGCCTTCCTACACTCTTTACGAGACAGAATTTTTGGTGGTTCCTCCTCCTTTCTAGAGATTGACCTGACCTGAAGCGTGGCCATGTACACAGGTCTCTTTTTACACACTTCGGTGTTATGGTTGTCCATCCTACAATGTTTACAATACTTCTTTCCTTGGTTAAAGGGTTTTCTGTCATTATATTTCCTTTCATTGAATTGTGAGGTTTTATTATTATAGTCATTGCGTGGCCTATCAAACTGGTGCTTACCTTTGTTCTGGTCTCTATGGTCAAACTTATTAAAGTTTTGAGGTGACTTAAAATTGTCTACCTGTTTCTTTTTATTTCCAACTACCTCTGCTTGGGCTGCCTGATACCTCTCAGCGACATTGAGTAACTCACCCAGCCTCTCTGCACCTTGTTCCATGAGAAACTTTCTCAGGTCTGGTGCCATGGACTCTCTTAGTTGCTCAATAAGGATCATTTCCTTAAGATTTTGGGTTTTCCCCAGAGCAGTCCATTTCTCCAAGTAGGTCTCTAACCGTGCAGAGAACTGGTGATACGTCTCACCCGACAGTAGTTTGGCATTCCTAAATTTTTTTCTATAAAATTCCCCATTCTTTTCATATCTTAACAAAAGAGCCTGCTTTAGCATGTCATAATTGTCCTGATCATCCCTGCTCATCTTGGCAAAAACTTCATAAGCTGTACCACGAAGCCCTTGTGATAACTTTAGGCTCCACCTTTCTCTCTCTAAACCATACGTGGTAGCCAAAAGTTCATATCTATTTAGGTAACTTTCTATGTCATCGTCTTTCTCAACAAAATGGTCTAAATGAAAACTCATAGCTGAGGTTGAGGCTCCCTGACTAACAGTAGCATCTGAGGCAAAGGGGCTGGCACCATTTTCAGGAGCATGGCCTTGAAATTCTAACTCCCTTAGTCGTAACTCATGTTCCCTTTGTAATCTCTTCTCCTCCTTTTCTGCTTCCCTTTCTGCAGCCTGTCTTCTTTCCTCTCTTTCTGTAGCTAATCTCTTTTCTTCTCTTTCTGTAGCTAATCTCTTTTCTTCTCTTTCTGCAGCTAATCTCTTTTCTTCTCTTTCTGCAGCTAATCTCTTTTCTTCTCTTTCTGCAGCCAGTTTCCTTTCCTCTGCCTCCAACTTTTTTGCTTCAGCCTCAATCTGCAGCCTCTTAATTTCTTTTTCAGCCTCTAACTTTCTTTCTGCTTCAAATTTTCTTTTTTCACGTTCAATAAATTTGTCACATTCAGTTGTGACATAAGCAATCATAATTTGCCCCTCCATTCCCAGCTCTTTAGCAGCCTGCACAGCAGCAGATCGAAACTTTGCCAGATCAGCCATTTTGTACCAGGCAAACCTTTAAAATTTCTAACTAGACAAATTTCTAATTATAACTAACAATTTCTAATTATAACTAAGAACAACCACAGGCACTGATAGCTCAACCACTATTTAATTTCTCCAAAAAGGAATGCTTTTAGTTTTATACTATCTGAGATTCCTAATATAATTGATAATATTTTAAGAATTTAAAATCCCAGAAGCAAACTACCCAATATAGCTGGTGTTATGAAAAGTTCAATCCCCAGGAGCGAGACCCCAATATATGTGGTGGGTTTGATGTTAATACAGTTTGTTGTTAAGAAATCTTAGTGTACTGAATGAGGTCAGCTGTGAAGGTCCCTGAATATAATAAATATTAGAGTAAATTTCCAGGGCACCTTTCTACTACCACCACTATGATCTCATTCAGACTTATTCTAGATAGACTGAAAGATGACTACGTTTGGTGTCTAGGGTTATGAAATGTTAGTGTAAGGTTGCATTAACCAACTAAACATATAAACAATTACACAATTATTTTATTATCTAATACAACACAACAGTACCACGACAATCACATACGAACCACACTTTAAAAGACTATCTTTAGTAAGTCAGTGGTTGAAAGTTTGGTAAAGTTAATGTTTTTTTCAATTTATTGTCCTGAATCTAATTTATTTGGAATCAGGACTGTCAATCAAAAGTGAAATCATAGAAATTAATTACATCAATCAATTTATACAATGGATCTACTGTCCATAATACACATATTATTATTATATAAGGGTGTAGTGTATTGTCTAACTGAGGTGACTTCTAGTATACACTGGTAGATTGTTTATTATCATCATCTCTGCATGTTGTTTGTAAGTTTTTGTGGACACTGATGGAATGTTTATATCACTATTCCCAGTCTCTTATGTTAATATAATGTTAGTTGAGCGATCAGGTGCCGAACATGCACCTATCTTTGTAATATGATGTAGGACTCTTCCTGCACTTCGCTGAACGACAACCTTCAGCTCCCACTTCTTCAAGAATGATGGTGGTTTACAGTTGTCTCCGAAAAAGGCAAGACTGTAGCATGAATATATCGGCCCACTGTAGTCTGGCACCAGTTATTGACAGCAACCAAAACCCTCACAGATACAAGGAAATAACACAAGTAAACGATGACTAAGCAATAGAATATGGCACATTTTCGATCTGCCCTATGTCCAGGCTTTTCCTATGTTAGAAAATTTCTCCGCCTGCTCTCATCGATCTTGCTTTACACAAAATTTACTTGAAATGGCAGTGAACAGTCCCCGTTTCGTACCAATATCTACTGCTTTGTCCAATGGGACCATGTTTACATTTATTTTTGAATCTATCGTTTCAAATAACAACTCCCAATATGTTTCCAAGGCAAATATATTTTTAGTTTTAGGTCAACCAATCATACTTCGCCTTCTTTCAAAATCCACCCAATCAAATATCCCATACCTTTTAACCTCATTTACCCAAAGTCGTTTTTTTCAAAACATGCCATAAAAAATTATAAGCAGGCATGATCTTTACTTGACAGTCTGGTCGGATCCACTATAGTATTATGGCTATAATTAGTTAATTAATGGACTATTTGCGTAACTATTACCATATTCTTTGTCAACAAGTCCTAAGGTACACGAATATACAATTTATATGGGACTAGTTGGCTTGGTTCAGAAGTACACAGTTTTTTTTCCTAAGTTAGTGTTTTTTATTTTTAGTCTACTACACGTTCAATTCTTTTCCATGTGATGTCTTCTCTCTTTACGTGATAATTACGTCCTTTGAAATAAGAGCTAAGGTTGTTTTTGTGACACGAGTTGTCTATATGTTCTAACTTTTCCCTCGTATTTTTGGGGAAACCCCTAAGGCAAGGCTTGACCCTGTGCTGGTATTGGCTTTTAGTTTAAAATCAATGCGAAACGAATTAGCATTTCATCTATCTTTTCCCCTCCTCGTTCCACAATGCATTTTAGGCACATATTTTCTTAGAACTAGGAAAAGTGATTATGTCAAGGACGAATTTGAAAAATTGGGTACCGTTTTGTTCGGCTATTCGTTAGCAAATAATAATCTGAAGGCGTAGGCGATACCAACAGTTCTAGCAGAAAATTCTTTTATACTTTCTTATTTTGCCTTTATGCCCTATATTGTTATATATTAATTTAGATATTGTATTTAGAAATTCACTACAGAAGACAAAAGTAGAAAGATCCCAGAGCAGACCACTTAGATTACAGGGCAGGCAATTCCAATCAACGGGTGACAGTTCAGAAACCCATATATTCTCTTATTGATTTCCATCAATGATTTAGAAACCCATATATTCCCTTTTTGGCTTCCATCAGTTGTCGAGAAACCCTAAAATTCTCTTACTGACTTCCATTAGTGGGTGAGAAACCCAAATATTCTCTTATTGACTTCCATCAGTGGGTGAGAAACCCAAATATTCTCTTACTGACTTCCATCAGTGAGTGAGAAACCCAAATATTCTCTTATTTACTTCCATCAGTGGTTGAGAAGCCTATATATCCTCTTGATGACTTCCATCAGTGGGTGAGAAACACACATATTCTCTTATTGACTTCCAACAGTGGGTGAGAAACCCAAATATTCTTTTATTGACTTTCATCAGTGGGTGAGAAACCCAAAGATTCTCTTACTGACTTCCATCAGCTGCTGAGAAACCCAAATGTTCTCTTATTGATTTCCATCAGTGGGTGAGAAACCCAAATGTTCTCTTATTGAATTCCATCAGTGGGTGAGAAACCCAAATATTCTCTTTTCGACATCCATCAGTAGGTGAGAAACCCAAATATTCTCTTATCGACTTTTATCAGTGGGTGAGAAACCCAAATATTCTCTTATTGACTTCAATCAGTGGTTCGAGGAGCACATGAAGTTCTTTTCTTAACCTTCCATCACTGGTTCAGAAAAACAAGTGTTATTGACTTGAGAAAAGCATTGTATTCACTTCTTGGACATTTTGTTTCATCAATTAATCGACTGAACTGTTTCCGATTAATTAACTAAGTAGTCTTTAAAGATCCTAGCCCTTATATATATATATATATATATATATATATATATATATATATATATATATATATATATATATATATATATATATATATATATATATATATATATATATATATATATATATATATATATACACACACACATGTACCTGTCACAAAAAGTAGGGGATATTTTAAGATGGTATGTATTATTTTACAAAAGAGTGGATTTCGAATTTTAATGGTTGTATGGACATATCGAGCACGCTCTTCTCCACTCTCACGTGCAATATCATGTTGACCTGGTGACTCGTGATGAGTAAGCCAATCCCAAAAACAGAGGTGGGGCCCATCCGTAAAGTTCACACAATATTCTTTTTCACAAAAATGCGTGTATCTCGGGTTTGATGAACACTACTCACCATGGACAGGTATAAAAAGACTCTGCAACAGATAAAATTTCTTTTCTTCGTCATGGAACGTTTGACAGAACAGCAGAGATGGATAGGCATAGGCATGTTGCAAACCGGAAGTCGGCAAGTGGATGTTACTCGGAACCTCAATGTTTCAGTCAGTTGTCAGCAGACTGTGGAACAGGTATCAAAATTTCCGCACAGTGGCTGATCTGCCTTGAACTGGCCGCCCAAGAGTCACTGCACGCCGCCAAGATCAACTTCTTGTTACTCAGGCCCTCAGAACTCGGACTCTAAATGCTACTCAACTTCAGCAACACCTTCAACAGACTACTGGGATCCGGATCTCAACTCAGAAAGTACGAAACCGTTTGCAGCAAGTGCAACTGGCCTCACGCAGACCGTTTGTAGCTTTGCCCATGTCACCACAACACAGGCGAGCAAGAATGGATTGGTGCCAACGTCATCATCGGTGGATCAATCAACAGTGGGCATCAGTGATGTTTTCTTATGAGTCCCGTTTCGTTTTGGATTTTCATGATCGTCGAATATGTGTCTGGCGACGGCGAGGTCAGCGTTACCAGCCTCCTGCAACTGTTGCACACAACCATTATGGAGGTGGCAGTGTAATGGTGAGGGCAGGCATCTGTATGAATGACAGGACCGACCTTCACATATGCCAGGTCAATATCACAGGGCTCTACTACCGTGACAACATCATCGAGCCTATCGTTGTGCCATTTGCTCAACGGCACGGACCAGATTTCATCTTCCAGGATGACAATGCACTTCTTCACCGTTCTCGCGTCGTCCAAGATCACCGTCAGATGCAGCATATCCGAACGTTACCGTGGCCGCCGATGTCCCCCGACCTGTCTCCTATTGAGCATTTGTGGGACCTCCTGAATAAACGCGTCCAACAACGTCCAGCCGCTCCACAGACTCTTCAGCAGTTAGCTCAGGCCCTTCAGCAGGAGTTGCAGAGAATTCCTCAAGACAACATCAGAAGGCTTATTTGCAGTATGAGACGTCGTTGCAATGCATGTTTAGCGCAAACGGGGGCCCTACATGTTTTTATAAATATTAGAATATTTTTGTGAAAATGAAGTACCTACCACGCCTTGGTTGCCAGTGCGACTAAAATCATGTGAGTAAAGCCATAACACTTCTTATACCGCAAATGTCTTGTTATGATGCTCAAGTTCACTTCTACGAAGGAATAAACGAATTAATTTGAAATATATTGTCTTTGGATAACTTTTAAATTCAATATCCCCTACTTTTTGTGACAGGTATATACTGTATTCGGAACAATGTCCGTGGCCAAAAAACACATATTGGGGTATGTCGACAGACACGTATCAACTTGAATTATAATATAAGTGTAACTCCTCTTCTACGTTCACAGGATACAATGTATTCATGTACAGTTACATAGCTCCATCAATTATATCAATATTTTCACGCCCAATGGCAAAGGCAGTAATATGCAGTCTTCATAATGTCGTAAGGCAGTCCGTTCCGCTATGGAGAAGCTGTCCTTCACAAATATGAAAAGTACTTCCTAACATTCAAAGAAGCTAGGAACACCTCAACAGAGTATATTGGTGCCCTAGTGATTGTAAAATTCAGGTAAAACACAGTAGACTGCAGCAGCAAACACATATGCGACCTCTCGCATTAAAACACAATCGGCATCGCTTCGTGCAGACGATCAAACCCCACTTCTGCTAAATTGGCGTCTGCTACCGTTCTTTCCCGGCATGACGTCATGTCCGTTTATTGAGAGTAAATCCGTAATAAAATATAAGAAATGAAGCTCTGTCGAGCTGAAGATACGAGGGGCGTTCAGAAAGTAATGCACCACATCGTTTTTCTCAGGAGCTGTTTATTCAAAAAGCATGAAATTTATACACAATATACATGGATATGTCATGTAAATATCGGTATTATTCAACATAATCCCCATCAACTTGTACGGCTTTATGCCAGCTCGAAACAAGTGCATGTATTCCTAGCCCGTACCAGATTTTGTCTTGATCATGTAGCCATTTCTTCGCTGCATGAATCACTCCTTCATCATCTTCAAACCGTGTCCCACGGAGTGCATCTTTAAGTGGACCAAATAGTTGAAAATCAGAGGGTGCCAAATCGGGACTATAGGGTTGATGGGGTAGTACAGCCCAACCCAATTTGGTGATTGCTTCCCGTGTTGCCAGACTTGTGTGGGAGCGCATTGTCGTGAAGGAGAAGCAGGTCTGCTGGATTCTTGTGCGGCCGAACTCTGCGAAAACGTTGATATAGTTTTTTTTTTAATGTCTTAATGTAAGCTTGCGAATTGATTGTCTCTCCTCTTGGCATAACGTCCACAAGAATCACTCCTTCAATGTCCCAAAAGACAGTGATCATGACCTTTCCAGCTGAAGGAATTGTCTTGAATTTCTTTCTTCTTGGTGATTGCAGATGATGCCACTCCATTGACTGTCTTTTTGTCTCAGGTTCAAAATGATGTGCCCAGGTTTCGTCACCTGTAACGATCTTAGCCAAAAAGTTCTCTCCATCAGCATTGAAACGCTCCAACAATTCAGAAGAAATTGCTTTCCTTTGCAATCGGTGGTCATTTGTGAGACTTCGAGGAACCCATCTTGCGCAAACCTTAGAAAATCCGAGAGTTTTTATAACTGCATTTGCACTACCAATGCTGACTGACAGCTGTAAGGCCAATTGTTGAGTAGTGATTCGCCTATCAGTAAGAATAATGCCCTCAGCGCATTTCAACATTTCTGCGTTGGTGGCTGTGGCAGGACGTCCACAGCGCGGCCGATCAAGCAGCTCCGTATCTCCAATTCCTGATTCTTTGATTCTCTGAACCCAGCTACTGACTGTACTCCTGTCGACTGCAAAACTTCTATACACATCACATAGTGTCACGTGAAAGATAATTTATTTTACCATCTTGTCCATAATTTGATTACTCCCTTAAATGTTCTGTTTTCCGAGACATTTTGTATTTTCGTTTCTTTCATATTCTACCTACATTTTTTCACCTTCTCAACCCCACCCGAGGTTGTTTACGCTGGCCAGCTGCGGTCAGCTAACGCTAGACGTAATGTTATCTAAACGCACCTGTTCGACCAGAGAAACATTTCTTGGGTCCGCTTTAAGTGTTAGAACGAGCCAAAGACGGTTTCTGTGAAAGAAACGGTTCGTTAGCGGCGGGTACCCTCTGTGGTCCCAACAGGGGAATTTCTCTGGTCGCTTTAAAACGTTTGATGACGAGCGGCTGGTACCCTTTGAGGCCTGGGTAACGAGTGTGATCTGTTTCAGGGGAAGATAAAAATCGCGGTCAGTCTTTGGGTTTTCGCCCCTTAGACAAGATAGAGCATAATGTTATGCATTTCTCTACCTGGGGAACTTTCGCACGATTTCTTTTGTCTTACTCTAGATTACGTCTTTCGCCGAACTTCTGTAGAAATATGCAGGTGTCCGGGGGGAGCGTCCCTTGTGATCTATAAGAGTAGACTGGTTTTAATAGACAAGGACATTCGTAAATTTTCCTGGCCCGTAGATGACCATCATGAGATAAGGCAAACTTTAACACAGTACTAGAATGTGTTTGCCTATGTTCTAGTCATTTTTCGGGGTGAGTTGACATATCTTATAATTATAATATTAGATTCATGTTAGCTTTTATATATATCTGTTAGGGAAGTGAATTTATTTCTGAGGACTTTTCCTAGTAATTTATTCAGTGATAAGATAGCGCTGTCTACGGCCTATTAAGTGGTGCTTAAACTGTTACGGTTTATCATGGGTTAAATGTTAAACTTACAATAACAGATATTAGGCGTAGAATCAGTCCACGAATGCTTACCATTGGGTTAAGAGTCAGCAAAAATTAACTGTCATTTCTGTAAGATAATGTCAGGTGTGGATTGTTCACTTTAAAACTGAATAGTGAGATGCAGGTAATAACTCTGGATTATAGGAGATAGTCACTTATTCCTTTTGATAGATATTTCTAGTGGCAAGGGAGGATCATTTTATGCTTACTTGTGTGGCTAGGCACTAGTCTATAACTTTCACTGAAAGCAGTCACCAGGCATAGATATAATTATATCTTATGACTTAGCCACAACTGTATTATTATAGCAAGAACATGGCATTGTCTTTGTACTCATTTTGTGGAATGCTAATATATTTTCCAAAGGGGACATACGATTTATTTGTGTAATGTCAAATGCTGTAATCTGTTTATGTAAATTCATTTAATGTTGTAAGATGAATAAGCATATTCATTTAACTGTAACTACAGGTTAGGTTTCCTGTATGTTGAGATTGGGAGAAGAGGAGTCGATTTTTGATGTCAGAACATTTACTGACAGGTACCTGGGGGTGCAAAAGATATTAAGCCTATGCGGGCGCGTGTTGATAATTGATATTTTTAAGGAACAGGAGACATGGTTAAAGACAGCCCTAAACTATCATAGCAATAACTACAATAAATTTAATCCCATAGCGGAGCGAAACTTTCTGTATATAGTTAGTGTGATTTATTATTTGCTTGAAGTAAAAGGGTGTCTCTTTTTGGGTCTCAGTTTCAGGAAGACCGAACCGCTAGAGCAGACTTCAGTCAGGCGAAGAAAGTCACATACTCTTCGATCTAGAGGGTTTCTGTATACATCTAGCAACGAATCGTCAACCCCGTTCCTGAATCAAAACCTTTTTTTTGTCAACGCCAAGTTAAGCTCACGCAGTGCAACGGAGCCAACGCTAAATCTGGAATCATCAAATGTAGTAGTAGTTCTCTACTCGCCTATTGGATTACCAGCCAGAGCATTGCGGCTTCCAGAATATCAAACCCGCTCAGCATGCCGATAGCAGAATTCCATATCACCCGCCTTTTTGTGCCTAAACGGGGCACTCAGCAAACCCCAGCCAAACCAGTTTAAACAGGATTTACAGCCAAGCAGAGCCTAGCGCCGGATAAGCGCGCCTGGGACTCTTTGTCCTCAAGTGACTTCTTCTGGTGTATTTTCTGGATACTTAAAACCTCGCACGTATGAGCAGCCATCTATGGACAGAGTTCCAGCCCCCCTCTCGCGAGTAGCGGTCACCAACGATAGCGCCTATACAGTGATTTTATTCAGGTTAATTCCATCACCGATGGCGGATATATACGAAAAAACCACTTACTGGAGCTATTCCCCTTGGTCCCCGAAAGCGGACAGGCTGTCGCTAAGTTCATTCAGTTGGTCTGCAGGAGATAAACAGCGTCCCCCAGCCCACCTCGCGCCAGTAGGGGGGAGTCACCAATGATAGTACCAACAAGGACAGTTTTGTAGGCATAGTCCTTCACGAAGGATCTACAAGTAACACACTGTCCGGACTATTTCATCTGGTCCCCGAAAACGGACGGACTGCCACGCAGTTTATTCATTTTGGTAAACAGAAGGTAAATAGAGTCTTCCAGCCCACCTCGCGCCAGTAGGGAGGAATCACCAATGATAGCGCCTATACAGTGATTTTATTCAGGTTAATTCCATCACCGATGGAGGATATATACGAAAAACCCACTTACTGGAGCTATTTCATATGGTCCCGAAAGCGGACGGACTGACACTCAGTTATTTCATCTCTCTGTGTTCTACAGGTTTTATGAATGGTGGTGTGTGTGTGGTTGTTGGTGTATTTTGCATATTTTGGTTATTGATGATTATTGATGTAATTTTATGTTGTTGTGATGATATGCATTATTTTCATGTTTTTCTTCATTTAATAAAGTTTACACCTTTATTAATACGCTGTTCCCGACCCTTTTCATCCATAATTAACTTGTTTAGCTCTTTACTATAATCTCTATGTATGATAAGAGAAAAGAGAGAGAGCAGGAGATGCTTAGACAGACATAAGTGAGTTGAGGCTTGGAGAGAGAGATCATTTGAATAAATCTTCTTCCAGGTTGTCTCAAGTCCATCTCCTATTTACACCGTATCTAAAGTGTAATCTATAACTCTGTCAGTCCACTATCCCTTGTCGATTTCACTACTGTTGTCCAACTCGACAAATACTCTACACTCCAACTCAACCACGACAAATGGGGGCTCGTCCGGGATTCTAGAGCCCATCAACCACAACAAATGGGGTCTCGCCGCGGAATTTGAACTACATCTGCAGCAATCGCAACAGATGAGGTTGCAGTCTGGTAGGAATCTCTCACAAGATTCTATCTTGATTCTTAGAGTTTAGTGTTCGGCAGATTATAGGAATTTCTTTCCCCTAGACATATCGAACTATTTCTTTTGGAGGAAGTCGGAACAGCGTTTTTCTCCACAGGAATCATAAATATTAAGTTACATTTATTGTTCATGCTACACATGAGACAGCTGGTAAAGGTTGATGGTATCACTGCTGAGTTTTTGGTTGACAAATCTGACGACTATTGTTGTAAAAGTCAGAAAAAAAAATTTTTAAGGGTTAATATTTTTTTCAGGAGTAGCTCTTTAATCTGAGATAAGAAGCTACAGATAGTCAGTTACTAGCTTGCATTTGTACCAAGGGAGGGTGTTCATTCGGATGATAGTAACCAATCCTCTCAATAGCTTAGTACTGACAGAACTGGGGTGAAGTGATAGTAATAAGTTTTACATCACTTACAATTTTTGGAGTTTTTTGGGGTTTGTGCTTGTCGATCAGAGTAGCTTCAAACTTTCTTGTTTTTAAAGTCCCCAGGCTAGCCTAGATTTTATTGATTATTAAGTTAATCAGCATCTAGTGGACTAGGTAACTAAGATCTCTAGGTTCTATTCTTCTATAGTGTTTGCTCACCCTGATATAATGACCGATCTAGATAAAGTGCATAGGATTGCCCTCGAGGTAGCTAAGTACATGGAGTACAAGGATAGCGAAATCCAGCCCTTTCTAGAATTTGCAGTAAGCCTGCAGGATCAATACGAGGTAGACAATTGGTTTGACAGCCGTTTAATCTTGGCATGGTCCTGTAAACAAACTGGGGAGAGTGAAGCATTCACCCGACAGTATGTAGAAGAAGTGATAGAAGATGAGAAGCAAAGGGAAAAGCAAAGACAAGAACGGGACAAGCAATAGGAAATGGAGCAACAAGAACGGAACAAGCAATTGGAAATGGAGCAACAAGAACGGGATAAGCAATTGGAAATAGAGCGACAAGAAAGGGACAGGCTACACCAAATCAGAATGAATGAACTGGATAGCCAAATTCGGAGGATGGAAACAGATACTAAATGTAGTCACTCTACTTCCCCTTCTACTGTGCCCTTAACGGTCAACGCCCCTGCAAACCTTGCGCCCATGAAAGAAAACTTGCCTGCTAAAACCGAACCCCAACTCCAGAAAATTGACTTTCCTTTGGACTTGGATCCGAAGCCCAAACAAGGAAAGAATTTACGTCGGGATAGCAGACCTAAAGCCACGGGAAAAATTACGCAACGTTCCCAGGCATGGAAACTGCACAAAGGTGAGACAGGTGCTAACAAGCATTGTAATACGGATTGTTCCCGTCTGGCAAGCGGCGAACCCCGAGCCTCTCACGCTCCAGACCGAGCAGCACCTAACCGACACGTGACGTCGAGAAAAGGGAGCCACACCCTATCACGTTATATTTCGCAAGATTCCCGGCCGGACAGCGAAAAACCATATGCAGAGGCGCATCCCTCCAACTCAACGATCGTAGAAAGGAGGCGCCGCTCCTCTTATCACCCTGAGCTTAAAAGGTGCAAGAATAAGTCGCCTGCTAAAAGGGTTAAACTTTCCAAACCGTTCCAAGGAACTTTGGAAAAACACACCGAGAGTTTTTTCTCGGGCACTTCGCGATCTAACGGGATCTCAAACCGTCCAGTCTTTTGCATGCAGTCTGCGGAGCCTGTCAACCAGGAAGTGGATCTCGCATTGCAGGACAACGTTCAACTGACGCCAGTAACTTCCTCAGGGGAGGGCAAAGTTGACGTCTATGGTGGACACAGGGTTCCAGGCGAAGGGATCCCTGGTATTCCATTTGAGTCTCTCACACTTCTCAGGGCAGAAGACAGTGAGAAAAGCTGCCTTACTACTGTACAAGGAGCCATTGTTGAGAGCCTTGGCTCACGTCATGCTAGTACCGGGAAAGCGACTCAACAAACTCTGCAACTCGCAGATAATGCCTATCTTTTTCCACGGATAGAAGCTACGGAGATCTGTTATGATTTAGTAGAACCCCAGAATGCGATCGATTACTCTCTGCTTCAGGCAGCTGAGTTCTTTCATTCAAATCGCATTATTCCAGTGGTCTCAACCCCACTGATGGACAGCAAAGTAGTCGCCTCCGCCAGGCCATTACCGAGCAACTTGATCATTTCCGTTGACCAAGCCAGAGTTGTGACTGGCAAGGCAAGGAAAGATCCAGATCCACCGTTAGACGGCACAGGTCTGAAGATTGATCAATGCTCCCACCGAAACAGGGGAGTAGGTGTGGAGAGGCAGAAGAAAAATGCTAGCATTTCTTCGGCCAACGAACGGCTTTATTTACCAACTAGGGTTACACGCGCGCGAAAAATCCCTATAGACTGCAGCTATAGAGGGTTATTCAAGGCCACGCCCTTGACAGGTAAATATATACATAAGCAGCCTGAGCCCATCAATGATTACACTGCACATAACAGGCGGATTATCTACGCAGTGGCCAGTGAGTTCAGGCGGGGCCGAAAACCACAACAGGTGCGGATAATTTTCCGGACCATAAACAGGCACAGCGAATTGCGGAAGCAAGGTCAGGTTCACACGGAAACGGAAGGCGTCAGTGCCGACTGGCCTCGCAAAATCCCATTCGCTGAACGTCTATTAGACAGAGGGAAGAAAAGAAATGAACTCTGAGCTAGGCATACAGACAGACAGAAATTGGAAACGTATTTGGTTTTATGAGTATAGGATGTTCCAATGACAGGTAACAAAAGACGATGGAAAAGATAAATTACTGTCATTTTTGTCCGTATTCCTCGAACTTTAAAAGGGGGGGGGGGGGGGGCACTTGTCACGTGAAAGATAATTTATTTTACCATCTTGTCCATAATTTGATTACTACCTTAAATGTTCTGTTTTCCGAGACATTTTGTATTTTCGTTTCTTTCATATTCTACCTACATTTTTTCACCTTCTCAACCCCACCCGAGGTTGTTTACGCTGGCCAGCTGCGGTCAGCTAACGCTAGACGTAATGTTATCTAAACGCACCTGTTCGACCAGAGAAACATTTCTCGGGTCCGCTTTAAGTGTTAGAACGAGCCAAAGACGGTTTCTGTGAAAGAAACGGTTCGTTAGCGGCGGGTACCCTCTGTGGTCCCAACAGGGGAATTTCTCTGGTCGCTTTAAAACGTTTGATGACGAGCGGCTGGTACCCTTTGAGGCCGGTAACGAGTGTGATCTGTTTCAGGGGAAGATAAAAATCGCGGTCAGTCTTTGGGTTTTCGCCCCTTAGACAAGATAGAGCATAATGTTATGCATTTCTCTACCTGGGGAACTTTCGCACGATTTCTTTTGTCTTACTCTAGATTACGTCTTTCGCCGAACTTCTGTAGAAATATGCAGGTCCGGGGGGAGCGTCCCTTGTGATCTATAAGAGTATACTGGTTTTAATAGACAAAGACATTCGTAAATTTTCCTGGCCCGTAGATGACCATCATGAGATAAGGCAAACTTTAACACAGTACTAGAATGTGTTTGCCTATGTTCTAGTCATTTTTCGGGGTGAGTTGACATATCTTATAATTATAATATTAGATTCATGTTAGCTTTTATATATATATCTGTTAGGGAAGTGAATTTATTTCTGAGGACTTCTCCTAGTAATTTATTCAGTGATAAGGTAGCGCTGTCTACGGCCTATTAAGTGGTGCTTAAACTGTTACGGTTTATCATGGGTTAAATGTTAAACTTACAATAACAGATATTAGGCGTAGAATCAGTCCACGAATGCTTACCATTGGGTTAAGAGTCAGCAAAAATTAACTGTCATTTCTGTAAGATAATGTCAGGTGTGGATTGTTCACTTTAAAACTGAATAGTGAGATGCAGGTAATAACTCTGGATTATAGGAGATAGTCACTTATTCCTTTTGATAGATATTTCTAGTGGCAAGGGAGGATCATTTTATGCTTACTTGTGTGGCTAGGCACTAGTCTATAACTTTCACTGAAAGCAGTCACCAGGCATAGATATAATTATATCTTATGACTTAGCCACAACTGTATTATTATAGCAAGAACATGGCATTTTCTTTGTACTCATTTTGTGGAATGCTAATATATTTTCCAAAGGGGACATACGATTTATTTGTGTAATGTCAAATGCTGTAATCTGTTTATGTAAATTCATTTAATGTTGTAAGATGAATAAGCATATTCATTTAACTGTAACTACAGGTTAGGTTTCCTGTATGTTGAGATTGGGAGAAGAGGAGTCGATTTTTGATGTCAGAACATTTACTGACAGGTACCTGGGGGTGCAAAAGATATTAAGCCTATGCGGGCGCGTGTTGATAATTGATATTTTTAAGGAACAGGAGACATGGTTAAAGGCAGCCCTAAACTATCATAGCAATAACTACAATAAATTTAATCCCATAGCGGAGCGAAACTTTCTGTATATAGTTAGTGTGATTTATTATTTGCTTGAAGTAAAAGGGTGTCTCTTTTTGGGTCTCAGTTTCAGGAAGACCGAACCGCTAGAGCAGACTTCAGTCAGGCGAAGAAAGTCATATACTCTTCGATCTAGAGGGTTTCTGTATACATCTAGCAACGAATCGTCAACCCCGTTCCTGAATCAAAACCTTTTTTTTGTCAACGCCAAGTTAAGCTCACGCAGTGCAACGGAGCCAACGCTAAATCTGGAATCATCAAATGTAGTAGTAGTTCTCTACTCGCCTATTGGATTACCAGCCAGAGCATTGCGGCTTCCAGAATATCAAACCCGCTCAGCATGCCGATAGCAGAATTCCATATCACCCGCCTTTTTGTGCCTAAACGGGGCACTCAGCAAACCACAGCCAAACCAGTTTAAACAGGATTTACAGCCAAGCAGAGCCTAGCGCCGGATAAGCGCGCCTGGGACTCTTTGTCCTCAAGTGACTTCTTCTGGTGTATTTTCTGGATACTTAAAACCTCGCACGTATGAGCAGCCATCTATGGACAGAGTTCCAGCCCCCCTCTCGCGAGTAGCGGTCACCAACGATAGCGCCTATACAGTGATTTTATTCAGGTTAATTCCATCACCGATGGCGGATATATACGAAAAAACCACTTACTGGAGCTATTCCCCTTGGTCCCCGAAAGCGGACAGGCTGTCGCTAAGTTCATTCAGTTGGTCTGCAGGAGATAAACAGCGTCCCCCAGCCCACCTCGCGCGCCAGTAGGGGGGAGTCACCAATGATAGTACCAACAAGGACAGTTTTGTAGGCATAGTCCCTCACGAAGGATCTACAAGTAACACACTGTCCGGACTATTTCATCTGGTCCCCGAAAACGGACGGACTGCCACGCAGTTTATTCATTTTGGTAAACAGAAGGTAAATAGAGTCTTCCAGCCCACCTCGCGCCAGTAGGGAGGAATCACCAATGATAGCGCCTATACAGTGATTTTATTCAGGTTAATTCCATCACCGATGGAGGATATATACGAAAAAAACCACTTACTGGAGCTATTTCATATGGTCCCGAAAACGGACGGACTGACACTCAGTTATTTCATCTCTCTGTGTTCTACAGGTTTTATGAATGGTGGTGTGTGTGTGGTTGTTGGTGTATTTTGCATATTTTGGTTATTGATGATTATTGATGTAATTTTATGTTGTTGTGATGATATGCATTATTTTCATGCTTTTCTTCTTTAATAAAGTTTACACCTTTATTAATACGCTGTTCCCGACCCTTTTCATCCATAATTAACTTGTTTAGCTCTTTACTATAATCTCTATGTATGATAAGAGAAAAGAGAGAGAGCAGGAGATGCTTAGACAGACATAAGTGAGTTGAGGCTTGGAGAGAGAGATCATTTGAATAAATCTTCTTCCAGGTTGTCTCAAGTCCATCTCCTATTTACACCGTATCTAAAGTGTAATCTATAACTCTGTCAGTCCACTATCCCTTGTCGATTTCACTACTGTTGTCCAACTCGACAAATACTCTACACTCCAACTCAACCACGACACATAGATGCTTGTGAATATTCACAACAGTTTCCTTCTCTGCAACGAGAAATTCTATCACAATTCGCTGCTTATAACGCAAGTTGCTAACACGCTCCAATTCAACGGTTTAGGGCAGCCGTATTATTTTGCCGGTTGCGGTGCAATTTGGTGCACACAATTGGCACATGCAATTTCATGCTTCTGTCTTCATTATTAGCTGAGAAAAACGATGTGGTGCATTACTTTCTGAACGCCCCTCATATATATATATATATATATATATATATATATATATATATATATATATATATATATATATATATATATATATATATATATATATATATATATATATATATATATATATATATATATATATATATATATATATATATATATATACAGTACTTTGCAAAAAAAAATGGCAGTCATATTGCTCAGCTAAATAAGCTGAAATCTAATTAAATATGCATGTTCTGCCCCAAATTTACACTCCACTTAAGTGAGCAAACACTACCAAAAGTAAAAAAAAATTAGCGCAGAGTAAAGTCCCTTGATAATAGAGCAGACGACAATTTCTAATGCGAGTGGCAGAAAATGGACACAAAGTCAAAGTGTATGTTAATTTCACAGCTTTGGAATGAAGGAAATCAAACATGTTCCAACATTTCTAAAACCTTGAACATTCCTGAGCGGACTGTCTACAGAGTTGTGAGTAAATTAAAAGCAGGTAATGGAATCGAGCGAAAAGAAGGTAGTGGGGGGTCAAGAATTTTGGACACAAAGGACCATCGGCGTCTCGCTCAAATCGTTCGGGCTGGGCCAATGAAAAGTGTAGAAAACATACGGCAGCGCATGATCGATTTGGGAAACCCAGAGGTATCTAATGCTACTGTCAACCGGGAGCTACACAGGATGAATTACACAAAAAAGCGGGTAATTTCGTCACCATTTCTCACAGAGACTCACAAACAGATGCACTTGAACTGGTGCCACGAACACCAAAATTTGTCATGGGACAATGTGATTTTTTCAGATGAATGTTCTGTTTGGTCTTATCCTGCTCAAATAAATATTTGGATGAAAGACTCTGTAACGCCTGTGTACCAGCGACCGAAACATACCCATAAATTCCATCTTTGGGGAGGGGTGGCAGCAAGAGGTGCCACCCCACTGTGTGTTTTCACAGGAATTCTCACGAACGAAAGGTACATCGACATACTAGAGGGACACCTTCTGCCATTTATGCAGGTCATGTACCACGAGGGGTGCACATTTCAACATGACAATGACCCAAAGCATACAGCTCATACCACCAAAGCATGGCTGCAAGAGAAGAATGTGATAGTGCTGAAGTGGCCCAGCAATAGTCCCGACCTAAACCCAATTGAAAACGTTTGGGCACTACTCAAGAATTATTTAAAAAAGAGTGGACTCAGAGACGTTGAACAATTGAAAAAGGTAGCTGAAAAATACTGGGACAGTCTGACTCACAATTACCTACAAACACTTGCGGGAAGTATGCCTCGCCGCATCCAGGCTTGCCTTGCTGGAGAAGGCAACATTATATTGTACTGAAACCACTGTTAATAGATAGGGGAGATACCAATCTTCCTCTGGACATACAGTTTTTATTATTATTTGCTTCTATGAGTGTGCTGCGTTGCGAAAATATGACTGCCATTTTTTTTGCAAAGTACTGTATATATGTATGTATGTATGTATGTATGTATGTATGTATGTATATATATATATATATATATATATATATATATATATATATATATATATATATATATATATATATATATATATATATATATATATATATATATATATATATATAATTATTATTTTTATTATATGTAATAGAAGCGTATTTTCAGTCTTTGGGCTACCTAGGAGTCTGAAATTTGGCATGCTGATAGGTCTTTAGATATGATGCGCTAGAAAAATCCGAAAAACCAAAAAATAAATACTGAAACGCTGTAATTAGGCCAGCAACGTTGTGTGTCAAGGGAAATAATTTTATAAAAACTGTTCATTTTAAAGGGAAACAAGCAGCTTATTATAAAATTATAGATAGTATGCGATTTATAATATAAATTTTCCTTATTTGTGCAAAACAACTTTTAAAAATTAAGAAAATCTTAATGGTAAATAACAATGACGAGTTGCAGGAAATATTTGATTCAATCTTGACAAAAAATGAATATAAAGTCCTTTACCTTAATAGCAACAAAGATAACAAGTTATAGAATGCACTATAAAAGTACCGTAAATTCTTTAACCAAATTAGTATTTTAATACTAATTTAAAAAATGGGGAGTTAAATCACTGCGTGACGTTACATAAAATTGCTCTGTGAATGTGTCCTGACCTTGGCCTTTCGCGCCATATTTTAAATTTAGGAGATCTTTGACACCCCTGTAGATTTACAAGCAACAGTTTTTAATTGACTTGGAACGCGCGTGATCTTTTGTCGTTGTTAAACAAGCCAAACCAAGATGACCACTAACGCCAGCGGAAAGTCGTAAGTAGCAGTAGCAGAAAGACGTTTTGTGTATGTGTGTGCGTGTGTGTACGCAATGGGTACATTATTTTCTACTGTGAATATTTTACAAACCGGTAAAAATTATAATGTCTTTAGCATTATTCGAAGCCAATTTTAATTTTGCTCCATTCGTCAGGAGAATTTGAACAAGTATAACATATGGGTGCAAGTATAAATGTGTACGTGCAGGAGTGTTTTTACACGTGTATTTGTTACCTATTATTAGCAATGTTTCAATGCACATGTCTTTGTAAATTTCCACTGAATGTGAATAAAGTAGTTACAAAAACAACAAAAAAGATGTGGACGGCTGCTAATTTGAACCCTTTCAGGTTTTTCTTTACTGTTATTTAACATCATTGAGGTCTGCCACTTAATGTTCACTTAACGTGTGTGCTAACTGTAACTATATTTTGTGTAACTGATTTTGCTTTTTTTATTTTTTTTATTTTATGAAGAAAAATATCCCATTCAATTTCTGATGGACTATAATTAGAATATTTAGTGCCTCTAATTCCAGATAATATTAAAGTGTCAAAATGTGGGGGGGGGGGGGGGGGGGGGGGGGGGGGGGGGGGGGGGGGGGAAATAAAATAAAAATAATTGGACATGCGTCATAATATAACCGACGGGCCCTGTGTCTTGGTTGAACCGAGTGCGCCTCGCCAAAACGATGCAAATTTTTATTTAAAATAAAATATAAAAATTGACCAGTTTAAGGTAGAAGTATACCCAGAAAAGCTTAAAAAAAATAAAAATCCAACAATTTTCATTTTCATGCTTTAAATCATCGTCAACATGTTCTTGAACTAAAAATAATTCATAGAAGCTTAGAGATACTCTGGTTTGATAGGAATCAGTGTTTTTCTACACATGCCCCCTTGAGTGATTTGCATAGCAACCAATGTTTATAGTTGGTTACCATGTGAATAATGACCCAACAAGAAGGTGCGTAATTGTAAAACTGCGAAATTATAATTATACATAGGCAACAGGAAAAAGATATTTATAACTTTTCCACGGGGAATCACTCAATGATTTCTTGTGAATTTTTCAAAAGTGTGTGTCTAGAAAGCTTTGATCGTAAATTTCAACATTTGTTACATGCATAGTGCATTTTCACCAACATCAACTCTATTTATTGCTAGTTTTATACTGATTCTGTATAATAGTAGTTAGCAGAGCTTCTTTTGTTCACAATGAGAAATAAGACAAAGACTGGGAGGCGTGTACACCAACAAACCGTTGCCTGAAAATGAGACACCTATTGTCGATAGTGACGCTATAAAACCTCTGTGCTCCTCAGCAAAGAAAATAAAGGTCATAAAGGTCCAAGAAAGTGAAGGACAAGCTAAAAATGACAACAAAGGAAATGGGTTTATCCTTATGGATGTAAAACTACTGTTTGGGTTTTTATGCGCTAACTTTAGATGTGACAAATGTTATCAGTACTCACTGACCTGTGAGATCGTCGAAGAGACTCGGAATGGCTTTTGTCATGAAATCAGTATCAAGCGCACAAACAGTGGCGAATGGACTGCCAATTTCAATACTTCTGATGTTTCATCTTCAGCTACTCACAAACAAAGAAGTAAATGTGCGAATGGTGGCATTTGTGCGTTCTGTTGGGAAAGGCCACAGTGCATTGCAGAATTTTTCGATATACATGAACACAAGTCAATGCATGGCAAAGAAAGCATACAGGAGAACGCTGCACAGGATCTATTCAGCAAGTAAGGATATTGCAATGGAAAGACCCTGAGAGCACTGAAAATGGGATTCATAGACACTGCAGCTGCAGTAGAAGGAGACCTTTATTCAACAGGAGCTCATTAAACTTCATTTTGTGAGTTCTTTTTCTGTTTTTCTTTGTTTTCTCGGAATTGTCTTTTTAGCATAATTGGTGATCTTTGAAACAAGATATCTCTGGATCTGTACATTCAATTGACATGAAAATTAACACAGTTGGTTATCATATAATCTTACAGATTATGACCTAAAATGGATACAATTGAATTCAAAATTTTAGTTTTATGACCATCATGCATATATAATGAGGCACAAATATCAAACATTCAAGAAATATAAATTTTGAAAATTCATTACAAATCAACCTTTCGGTCAATATCTCTTATTTTAGGTCAAAACCTCAAGCTATATATACTAATTCAATTTGCCAAGTTTCAGTCAGATCCTTGTAAAAATAACATAGTTATGATGTTTTAAAAAAGATGTATAATTTATTCACTACGGCGGCCATATTGGATAGCTAATTTGCATAATTAATGAGGTCATTATGTGGACAAAAATGTTAAGTCCATACTAACACTATACCCATGGTTGTTTGATTCTGAGATGAAAATTTGAGTTTTTTACCCTACAAGGTAGTCTACTACCTTAAAACAAAACAACAGATTCAATTAACTTAGCACATTAATAACATCGGATAGTGGATGTATGTCACAAGTGAGGAGTAGATTTATAAAGAAAATTGTCATGTAACAAATCTTTGTTAATGGAAGTAAGAAGGTAAAGGTAAAGGATCCGTTACACGCCCATAGTGGTATACTGGGAATATGGTGTTAGGCCCATATTTTCTTAACCATCAGCACACTAGGGGTGATATGGTCAGCATCACGCCGGCCGCCTTAACCTTCCTCTGGTACCCAATTCATGAGGCTGGGTCGACCCCGGAGCCGTTTGTGGTCTAAAAAATCTCGCCTCAACTACAGATAAGATTATGAGCCGTCCTTCGTGTATTTGCGTATGGATATAATAAGTAAAATGTAAAAAAAAGAAGTCCAAAAACGGACACTGTCGTAGGGGAGTGAAGTGTTAAAGATTTTACCATATTATATCCAGATTTTTGAAGTGAGTTGACCAGTTCCCCTCCTTGCTGTCTTTGCCCTCCCGAACAGAAGAGAATAGTCATGCACCGAATTACAGCTGAGTAGATTGGAGCGTGACGCTACCAGGTTTTGAACGGTAACTTTACCACTAGATGCTAGCGCTCTAACCGCTCTGCCAATCGGACGCTCATTATATATATATATATATATATATATATATATATATATATATATATATATATATATATATATATATATATATATACTGAAGCACATTAAAAACGCAGCACTATTATATATACTAGTTCCGAGAAGCTGGAAAAAAAAGGTGTGGGAATGGATTTTCCCCGTGTTTGTCATGAGGTAAAGAGCGAATGGCTGCTGGAATGGAAAGTGCGTGATTCAACCCACGGGTTTGTGTACAGACTACATGAAAACAATGAAAGTTACACGTGCAACACGATTCCCAACAGCTATGACCCTGAAAATGTGTACGCGTTGTGGCAGTATACTCGGTATAAAAAGGCCGTTGAGATAAAACACCCAGTACATGTGCTTGAAATGCCACGACTATCTGAAAACGACCGCAAACGAGCCATTGGTATGTTGGAGACCGGAATGAGCTCGCGGGTCATTGCCAGAAGGATGAACTGCCACCACAGCCTATTGTACGTCTTAATGAACGTTACGGAACCACTGGCAGTGCCCGGGATAGACTTCGGAGTGGCCAACCACGAGTTACTACCCCTGCGCAAGATCGTCATATTGTGCTGAGTCACCTAAGGAATCGTTCTCTCCCGGCAAGTCAAACAGCAAGAGCAATAGTGGGTAGACGTGGGCAAGTCTCTCGAATGACCGACATACGACGACTCAGAGATACAGGCCTTACTGCAAGACGACCTTATGTTGGGCCAAACTTGACTCACAGACAACGTCAGCAGCGCATGCAATGGGCAGAGCAACATGTCAGATGGACTAGACTGCAGTGGAATGCTGTCCTATTCACAGACGATAGCAGATTCAACATATCCTTTGCTAATGGACGTATGCGGATTTGGCGACGGTGTGGACAGCGCTTTGCAGATAGCTGTGTTCGTCAGCACAACCGATTTGGAGGTGGCAGTATTCACATTTGGGGAGGATTCAGTTTTCACCATCGCTTGCCACTTCACGTCTTCTGTGGAAATGTTAATGCTGTGACATATCAAGATGAGGTTCTGGATGCATTGGTTGCTCCTGCGTTAACAAATTATCCAGACTTGCAGCTTCTCCAGCAGGATAACGCACGTGCGCACACCGCATGCATTACGCAGCAATATCTACAGCAGCAGAACATTGTTACGCTTGATTGGCCTGCCCTATCACCAGACTTGTCCCCTATAGAACATCTGTGGGACGTGCTTGGACGCAGAGTCTACAGGCAAGGTTCTCCAGCTAATCTGCAACAGCTCGAAGCTGCTCTTACACGTGAATGGGACTTGATTCCCCGGAATTTCCTTCAGAGACTTGTGCGTTCCATGCGGAACCGCTGCCAAGCTTGTTTGCAAGCACACGGTGGACATACCAGATACTGAGGATAGTGTGAATGAATTTTTTTATTGGTTGCATTTTTGGTTTTCTCCTTTGCCTGCACAGAATGCAATGGATTTCATAACAATCACATGTACACATTAATGACCAGCATGGATTCATAGGAAAATGAATAAAGATTCCAAATATGTAAACTTGTAAACATTTATATTTATATTTCACACTCTGTTCCTGGATTATACAGGTGGTGCGTTTTTAATGCGCTTCAGTATATATATATATATATATATATATATATATATATATATATATATATATATATATATATATATATATATATATATATATATATATATATATATATATATTATATATATATATATATATATATATATATATATAAACAATAAAAACAGCAACTTTAATATAAAAAAAGGTAAAATAAACACGAAGAAAACCACACAGCCACTGAACTTATATTTTTATGGTATCTTCTCCAACCGCTGACGCAGGAAAATAACTTTTGCATTCACGATCGACCTCACAAAGCAAACGAGCTTTTTTGTCCCAGTGTGGGGAGCGATCTTAATAGTAAGATTACGGTAATGGGGTTATAGTTTCCAACACTGATCCAGAGTAGCCTAGTTCGTGATCAATTAGATAAATGAGATTCATTGGACGTTAGAGCACTTCCTCACGTTCTGCGGAAAGACGGAATCAAATTTATCCCTTTTATCTATATAATTTTATCACATGGAGACGTTTTTGTCTGACCTTTTGCTGAAATGTGATAGGAAGATTAAAAAAATAAATAAATAAAACAAAAGACGAGAATAGAACGACTGCTAAAGAATAACAGCAGGAGAATTTTTTAACAGGCAGAGAAATATCGAAGGTCATAACCTAACTTTGGCTTAATTAGAGGCTGAGATAGCTTCTGAGATATGCAGAGAGCATGTAAGATAGATTGCTTACATAACAGACCTGAAGATATTATGATAGGATGTTGTTGACAGAAGTGACATGAAAAAATCGTGATGAGAGATAAAGAAATAATATGTTAGAACGGTATTTATAGAAGGGGCGTGAAATGAGATGATAGTTTCGTTGTTAACATCAGCAACATGCACAGAACATGATTATGCGTCGTTAACATCAGGATACGGACAGAACGTAATAATATGTTGTTAGCATCAGCAACATAGACATAACATGACCATATGTTGTTAACTTCAGGAACATGGACAGAACGTAACAATATGTTATTAACATCAGGGACACGGACAGAACGTGACAATATGTTGCTAACATCAAAGACATGGACAGAACTTAACAAAGTGTTGCTAACATGAAAAACATAGAATATGAAAGAGTGTTAACGTATGAGAAACAAGCAGATTGTTGTAATTTAACAATGTAATTTTGAGAAATGAAAAAGAGGGTCATCATGGAACATGACCTTGGAGTCCTTCACCTTCTGAAGCTACTCCAGAATGGGAGTTTGTTCCTGAATATTTTTTTTTCCCGTGTTAGTTTTGCTGGGTAAAAAATAATATTATTCAAATCTCTATCCCTCTCCTTTGCACGCCCTTTTTTGCATTCCTAAAATAACAGGTGTCTGAACTGGACAAATATGACCTCGCAGAAGACGATTTTTTGTCCTCACCTCACCTCCGTTCTTCTAAGAGGCCGTTCCCATCAGCTACTCTTTCAGCTGATAACAAAAGGTGCAGTAGAAAATTACCAAAAAAAAAAAAAAAAAACCCTGCTTTTCACTTTTCAAAGACGACAGAAAAATGTTCTCCAAGTCAAACGGAGAGGCCATCAGACAACAATAGCCTGGCCGGATTCTCGTGGGTGGAGGAGACTATCCGTGTCAGGGCAACACTATCTGAAAGAAACTGCTGACTACAGACAGTTTCATTCATTTATTTCTCAGTAACCGTGAGGATACCCAGTCTGGTTTCCGGATAAAGAAATAATACAACCACTCCTTCCTCAGACATGCCGTATAAGGCGTCTAATATGAGGTTGGGCGTGACGCTGGTAAACTCGTCGTGTTAAAAAGCCTGTTACAGAAACCACCAATGAAAATTCTTTAAAGCAGGATTTAACGCAGTTGTTCTTTAACGGAGACAACTGAGGAGGTTGTTTCAGGCTTTTGATGAAACGTTACTTGAGACTGGCGATGGTGAAGCGATTAGACACTACGATATACTTTTTTTAAAAACAGGCATTTTATTGTAACTGGTAGTTGAGCTAGTATCATGACCTATGATAGAAGTAACTCTTAAGCAAGTCATAACTGCTAGCTGAGTAAATCTTAAGCAAGTCATAACTGCTAGTTGAGTAAAGGGCATGTCCTTTGATAGAAGTAAATCTTAAGCAGGTCATAACTGCTAGCTGAGTAAATGTCATGATCTATGATAGAAACAACTCTTAAGCAGGTCATAACTGCTAGCTGAGTAAATGTTATGATCAATGATAGAAACAAATCTTAAGCAGGTCATAACTGCTAGCTGAGTAAATGTTATGATCAATGATAGAAACAAATCTTAAGCAGGTCATAAATACTTGTTGAGCAAGTGTCATGACCTCTGATAGAAAACAAAATCTTCAGCGCGCCCTTCCTGTGCCCCATGTCTCAGACATAACGAAATTTAATCTTATTTTCTCAGTTAGTGTTCACCAGACCACACGGTCTTTTATATTTGGAAATGCGATCTAATCGTAATATAACCAACGGAACTTTGTGTGTGTGTGTTTGAACGAGGCGTGTCGCGCCAAAAGGAGGCAAAAACTCAGAATTTAAAAAAAAAATAAAAAAATTATCTTTTAAAACAGGACAGAGAAATTGTCCTTTTTCTAATAAACATAATAGGGAAGCCAAGGAACACATGGAGAAGAGACTTTCAGACAGACATAAAGGGCGTAAAGAAGACATGGAGAAGAGACTTTCAGACAGACATAAAGGGCGTAAAGAAGACATGGAAAGACCTTGAGCTGATGGCACGGGACAGGAAGACATGAATTTGTTGAAGGCCTATGCTTCTCGGGGAGCTTAAGAGTGATGAAATGATTAATAAGCAAACATGGCCCATATGATTTCTTGTATTGAAAAAAACATGGCCCATATGATTTCTTGTATTGAAAAAAACATGGCCCATATGATTTCTTGTATTGAAAAAACATGGCCCATATGATTTCCTGTATTGAAAAAAACATGGCCCACATGATTTCTTGTATTGAAAAAAAACATGGCCCATATGATTTTCTGTATTGAAAAAAAACATGGCCCATATGATTTCCTGTATTGAAAAAAAACATGGCCCATATGATTTCTTGTATTGAAAAAAAAACATGGCCCATATGATTTCTTGTATTGAAAAAAAACATGGCCCATATGATTTCTTGTATTTAAAGAAAACATGGCCCATATGATTTTTTATATTAAAAAAAAAAATACCAGTAAACGTCGGTGTGTGTTTATATGAATGCATATATTTATGGGTGTAAAAAAAAAGGTAAAGATAGCCCCCATAGCAGATACTGCCGTAGGAGAGTAGAAGTGTTAGAGACTTCAACATACTAGGTCAGCATCGAGAGGTGGGTTAACCAGTTCTTTTCCTCCCTGTCTGTTTCGTCCCTGACTCTGGTCAGGTACTCATTTACAGCTGGGTAGACTGGAGTATGTCGGTACCGTGATAATGAGTGTAAGTTAAAAGAAAAAAAAAATTTCTATTACTAATGCATATACTTGCCCGTGTAGTCCCGGGGGGTAGGGCGGAAAGAATAGGACTATGTCATCTTCAGGTATATCGTATCACGTGACTAACACTGACAAACAACATTTTTCTTTCTTATATAAGAATAAGTTTTCTTAGGTCAGTTTCTTGCGCTGATTTCAAATGTGAAATCCGTTTACCTCTATCACGTCGGGTTCTTAAGATATTTGTGAATAAATATATTTTTTGGGAAACCGTTATTTGCTCCGTTTCATTTTTACTATATTACTTATTAAAAATTAATAAAATGCAAAATAATTCTACTTTTTATACTGCTAAAAGATGCATGACATATGTTACGCTATTTTTCAAATAGTTAATGTATTTTGAAATAATTCTGAGCGAAATATGGCTTCTAGAAGTTGTAGAAATTCGGCTGATCTGTTCTGTTACTGTGCGGATATTTTACCGATCCTGTTCACCAGAAAAACTTTACACCATTACTAAAGAAAGCATATGAACTTTATTTCGATTCGAAAGTTGATGATGCAAATAAATCTTGGAAGCCAAATGCAGTTTGTTCGACTTGTGCAAATACATTGGCAGGTTGGTTACGAAAATCGCCGAAGCATAAGTGGATGCCTTTTGGAGTGCCAGTAATATGGCGTGAACCGACAAATCACTCTACTGATTGTTACTTCTGCTTGACAAATATCCATGGTTTCACTTTTAAAACTAGAAAGTCTGTGGTTTATCCAAATATTGAATCGGTTTCGAAACCAGCGCCCTATGATCCAATCACGTGTCCGATCCCAGTTCCACCAGAACAATATCCGTTGGACGTGAATGAACCATCAGAAAGTGATAGTTTACCTGCTTTAGAAACTAATTCTGACTCGGATTATATGCCGGTGAATGATGGTGTTCACTTAATTAACCATTCAGAACTTTCAGATCTAATACGTGATCTCGCTCTTACCAAAGGACAAGCGGAATTACTCGGTTCGCGACTCAAAGAATGGAATCTTTAGCGCCCAATACTCCGATATGTAAATTTCGTCATAGACACAGAGAACTTGTTCAATACTTTGAGATGGATGATGACATTTGCTATTGCAAAGATGTAAATGGTCTAATGGTGCATCTCGGTCATGAGCACATAGTCAACGAATGGCGACTTTTCATCGACTCTTCCAAGACTAGTCTAAAAGCCGTGTTATTGCATAACGAAATTTATTTTCATCAATTCCAGTCGCCTACTCTGTACATATGAAAGAAACTTATGACAATATGGCAATACTTTTGGCAAAAATAAAGTACAATGACTACCAATGGCGGATTTGTGGAGACCTAAAGGTCATTGCAATTCTCACGGGCATGCAGACTGGGTATACTAAATTTTGTTGCTTCCTATGTGAATGGGACAGCCGCAACAGACAGGAACATTATGCAATAAAAGGTGTGGCCTATCAGGGATCATATGCAGCTCGGGCATAAAAATGTAATACACGAGCCATTAGTTAACAAAGACAGCATCATTTTACCACCGTTACATATAAAAAAAATTTAAGCTCAAGAAAAATTTCTTAAAAGCGTTAGATAAAACGAGCAAAGCTTTCACTTATCTTCGAGAAAAGTTTCCGCAAGTTAGCGATGCAAAGATAAAGGAATGTATCTTTGTAGGCCCTCAGATTAGGAAAGTTATTGCAGACAAGCAATTCGAGAACTTGTTACATGGTAGTGAACTTCGCGCATGGATGGCATTCAAATCGATCGTCGATAACTTTCTGGGAAATCACAAATCTGTCGACTATGTGCATATTGTTAAGCAGTGCATAGATGCATACAGAATTATGGGCTGTAACATGTCCCTCAAAATCCATTTGCTCGATTCGCATCTTGACTTTTTCCCTGACAACCTTGGCGAAGTCAGCGATGAACATGGAGAACGATTCCATCAAGATATCGCCGTAATGGAGTCACGTTATCAAGGACGGTGGAGTGTGACCATGCTTGCCGATTATTGTTAGATGCTTCATCGCGATGTAACACATGCCATTCACCGACGAAAGTCGACTGCAAAGAAATTCAAGCCTACATAACTGTTAACTTCTTGTACGAATGATGTTGGTACTGTATGCGTTGTTAAAAACTTCATTTGCGTATTTCTAGAGATCCCGACCCGATAGAGAAAAACGGTTTGCAGATTTAAAAACAGCGCATTAAAATTGACCAGAAAAACATAGAAATGTTAGAGAAAGAAAAAAAAAATTTTTTTTTGTTAGCCAGTGTAATCTGAAGTTGATCATGAGCCTGGCAACTTCCTTAAGTTCAAACAAATTGGACACAGACATCACCGCTGTAAGAGTACGTGTATTCTTTGTGCGGGCTTCCTGCAACTGTATCAGCCGCAGTGATAGCTGCAGGCTCTGTAAGGAGCGCAACGGATGATGATTAATGACACATATAATTAAAACATACGATTTATTTTATAACACTAAACAATGCCAATAAAATGATGTACGTATTGATATGTTTGTATGCGTTTGTATATGTTTGTGTATGTTTATGTTTGCTGGTCTAGTTCATGGAAGGTCTCTTAAGAAGGCAGACAAAATAAGAATACTACTCCTTCAAGCATGTCGTAATAGGCGAATAATATGAGGTTGTATAAGGGGTTGGCAAACTCGTCATATAAAATAAATTATTTCACAAACTATCGCTGTATCAGCGCATGAATTCGTTGGGGCAGGCTTCGGGTAAGGAAAAGGGCTGCAGTTGTGGCACCGTGCTCCGTTGGGTGCATAAACGAAATGATGATGTTTATGTGTGTATGTTAAAAGAAACACAAAATTATATCACGAGTACAATGATAGGAAACTCTTTACAGAGCGATACAACAGGAGGCAATCTGATCATCAGAAGAAGTCCCCCCATCGGACAAGTGTTTCGGCCCAGTATACTCCTTTACACTCTAAGGGGGGCGGGCCCACTTGGGTCATGACTCCCAAGCGTCTCAGCCTCCTGTTGTCTTGTATCGAAAATGAACCCATTTCACTTATGGTAGCAACTTTAATCCACAACTCCGCCAGCCGTGGAGGCAATTGTGAAAGTAACAAAGAGAAGACAAATTATTCCGTTCATTCCGTCGCACACACTGAGACACCATCGCGAAGCCGCCGAGCCTAGCCACTGAAATTCTGACTCTGACACCTCCTATAATATACATCGCCTGTTGCCCCTCAGTCACAGCCCGCTCACTAGTACACCACAAAACTCAGCGTTTTGTGGACTTAGAAAAATTCCTGGTGTTTTCTGTACCGCAGCGTTTATTGTCACGATTTCCATTGACCATTGCGGTTGTTCCACAGCCAGCCTGATGCCTTTTCGGCAGTTTCACTAATCCTCTTCAGTGCCCTTGTTCTCGCCTGTCCCTTCAGTTTCAATAGATCATACATTGATGCAGCCACAAGCCCTCTTGCGCCCACTTCAACAGCCATGACCCTTGTAGTGAACCCCTCGTGTCTCAGATCCGCGGCCAGATCACTATATTTGGCCGCTTTGAACGAATGTTGCTCGTCTAATCTGGATTCAAATGGCACGGTCAGTTCAATCAGTATGACCTGAAGCGTTGAAGAAGAATGAAGCACTATATCCGGCCGTCTCCGCGATTTTCTGATGCTCTCTGGATATGCCCCTCGTCCAGGTAGGTCTACCGCCATCTCCCAGTCATTTGCACAATCAAGAAGAGATGGTAAACTGCTACCTGGTTTACTCGGTTTGGGGTGTGCTGACTTTCCTGCCCTCAGAAAGTATGTATTTGCGGTGCTCGGCCTGGGTTTGCTGTTCGCCTTCATCCTTGCTAGATCTATTGTCGCAGCAAGCTCATTTAGCACTTTGTTATACCAGCTGACTAGTTCATCCAGGCGTTTTAACATCCTCCGGGCCTGATGTTCATCTGATGTCAGAATTGTTGTGTCATCCATGAATGCTTTGAGCGGTGGCATGTGACACATTCCCCCGAGCTTTGGACCTATAGCCATTCCTTCAGCCGCATTGAGGATTACCTGCATAGCCATCACGAATAGTATCGGAGAGATGGTACACCCCATTGCAATTCCAACTTCAAGGCCAATCCACTTCGTTGTGTACTCTCTGGTTGAAAATCTGACAGCAAACCCTGCGAAATACAGCTTCAGCATTGCTGCAATCTCTTGTGGAACATGATACATTTCCAGGGCCTGCCACAACATCTGGTGTGGAACGGATCCATAAGCATTCGCCAGATCCAACCAGATTACATGGAGGTCTGTTCTGTCAGACTTTGCCTTTTGGATTGCTTCCCAGATCATTGTGGCATGCTCTAGACATCCTGGTGTACCTGGGATACCTCCTTTCTGAATGGTAGTGTCAATGTACCCATTTGCCAGGAGGTATGTAGTGAGTCTTTTTGCCATCACTGAGAAGAATATCTTCCCTTCCACATTGAGTAGTGAGATTGGCCTGAACTGACTGATGTCTGTGGAATTTTGCTCCTTCGGGATGTAGACTCCATTCGCCTTTCTCCATTCCTTGCTTACAAGCTGGGCTTTCCACGCATTCTTTAGTAAACGGAGCAGTCGTTTGAGCACTTCAGGGCATCTCTTATACACCACATATGGAACACCATTAGGACCTGGAGCTGACTTGCACCGAGCTTTCTGGACAATGCTTTCTACCTCTTGCACCGTTGGGGGCTTGGTGTTAAATTCAGCTCCTGGCTTACTCGGCCATTTAAGGCCTGCCATGCTGCTGAGCGGCTCATCTCTGCGACCATCTGAATATGTCATTCTAAGGTGTTCTTCCAGGTCTTCTTTTTTGATGTTTAGCGTACCCGACCGTGGCTGCTCAAACAGTTCTTTGGCAAACTTGAAGGGCTCCCTGAAGAATCTTTCCCTATCCCTTCGAGTCTTCCTTCTCTTCCTGCACAACCTTTCCGCTCTACAAAGGGCATTATGTTGGCCTTTCAGGTGCTCCCAAACCTGTCGTAACCCTTCCTTCTCTGTGGCAACTGCGTTCTTGAAAAGTTTTCGGGCATGCTTCTTCTGTTTCCTGATTTCTTCTATTTTAATTTGTCTTCTACTTTTTCGTGGTGGGTTACTTTCCCTTGCCTCCCTCACTCCGAACACTTTGCGACAGTGCAGATATATTATGTCGCCGAAGATTTCCAGCTTCTTCTCCAAACTTATCTGCTTCAGGTTGTTATCCAACTCTTTTGCCAAGGCTTCGTCCAGCTGTTCCCAAAGCCCTTTTGCACTGGCAGGTGGAAACTTGATTGCATCTCTCTTCCCGTCCAAGAAGTGTGTGAGATCATCATCAGGCAGATCAACTTGAATGTACTCAGCACTGTGGATTGACTCCTGGCTGCGTTCTTCTAACGTCTTATCCGTCGAGACAGAGCGCTGTTGATCTCCCCCAGATGACCTCCCACACCCCTTTTTCGTACATATACTTAGCGCACAGGATTGTTTTTTAATATAATTGGACAACAGCAATAAATCAACGCGTGTTTTTATATGTATATGTGTATATATGTATATGTATATGTGTATATACGTATATGTGTATGTGTATATATGTATATCTGTATATCTGTATATATATATACATGTTAGCGTTCGATTGGCTAAGCTGTCCGAGTTCTTTCCTCTAGCGGCACAGTTACCGGGTACCGGTTTCTAAATCTGGTAGCAGTATGCTCCAGGCTACCCGGCTGTAAATGGGTATCAGACACTGCAATATGAGCTGGGGAAGGTAAAGGCAGTAGGAGGGGAACTGGTCACCCCCGCCTTATAAAAAAGCAGGACCTCGTTTGGTGAAGTCTCTAACACTTCTCTCCCCTACGGTAGTTTCTGCTTTAGGACTACCTGTAATCTTTGATAACCTACCCAACATACAACAGTGAACTTAGTAGCACATAGCAACAACCTACTTCTCTCCACGAAATCTATAGACGTCAGGAACCTTGAGATGACTACTACCTTTATTCAAGTCGTTAAAGTTTATGAACGAGGAAGAATGAGAAGAACATACACACGTATGTCAAACGAAAAAAAAAATGTATTCTAAGACATGTATTTTGCCAGCAGGATTTGTTTCCTTAAACTAAACAACGCCAGTCACAGTATGTATGTATTTATATAAGTGTATATACTTATAGTCCCACCTACGATGGTTCGGCCATGTATGCAGAATGGCAGAAGTTCGGATACCATGACAACTATGGGAAACCAAGAGCCAGGGGTCCAGACCTCCAGGACGACCCAGTGACCTCTGGGAGGACAACATTAGACGATCCCTGAACGACCGAGAACTAGATTGGAACCAGACCAGGAAGAATACCACCGATAGGACAGTATGGCGTTCTTTCTGGCAAACCTCTACACCAAAGGGTAGAAGAGGAACGACCAAGTAAGTAAGTATATAGTTACATGAGTATGTCAAAAGAAAAAAAAACCACGTAAACAAACTTGCATAGAAGATGTGAAGAAGAGAAGGTGATGTTAGGAACAGGAAGTAATTTTTCACAATTCATTTTCGAATAGTCATTAGTAGAATAGCATTGTCCAGATTGTGCGCTTAAGCACACTTCCGTTTCTATTTGTAAATCTGGAATACATGCGTGAGAGTTACAAATGACAACGGATACCTTTTCTTTTGCAGCAAGTCAAGTCCACGACAGTCGCCTTCACATGTGAAATAGAACGTGGGAATCCCTGTATTTCATTCATCGTTTCATCCGTCAGCTGACGTCAAGGCCGCAGGGTCACCGCGCGGATGTCAGAGGACGTGGGTTTGAGACACAGGGTAGACCTGGCATAGTTTCTGCCTTCTATTCCAGGCGTCTGGTTCACACGGCTGTATTTACTAATCTTAATAGTACGTCCTTCAGAACTCTCGTCTTCTTCTCGTGAGAACAAACCGGTCCAAGATAAGTTACTACTAATTCAGTAACCAGTTTAAGTTTGGTTCCCACACAAGACACGATTTCCAACCTAAAAAGTTCAAGAGAACTCGAATCAAACTCTGTAAATTTTGTGTTTTCTTTTTTCTTTTTTTTTTTTTTAAATGAGCGTAGTTGACAATAATTTAGGAAGTATTTGGTGAACTCTGCAAACGATGCTATTGTGCATATGAAAAAGCTTTAAGAAATCAATATATCATAAAATCAATATCTTCTTCAATCAATGTTTAAAAAAAAAAGTAACAACAGTAGTCTAATAGTAGATGCGGCCGTAGGGGGGTGAAATATTAGAGACTTCATCATCCTACGTGTCCAGCTTTATGAGGTGGGGTAAACATTTCCCTTTCTCGCTGCCTTTGTCTTCTCTAACAAAAGGCAGTATTCGGTACCAGTTTACAGCTGGTGTCAATCCCGGATCCCGGTAGCCAATCGAAATCAGCGTACGAGTACATAACTGTCACTTATCATGAAATATAGTATTTAATTAAATAAATAGAACATTTAGGTCGTTTGGTTCCATCTGGATAACCAAAATTACATTTATTGTAGATCTCTCCAGGCTTAAACTTACATCTAAATGGCATTTTCAGCAATTGGGCAGAAGACAAAACGCCGAGTACAGTCTAAGTAGTAAGGAATCGGCAATAGACGAAATGATCCAAGACATATGTATAGCGATGCTAAGGTTGTTCTAACAGCAGCAGCTAAAATCCGTTGAACAAAACTGCCAGTCAGATCTCTAACGTCAAAGACATCTAGCTAGATGTGAACGGTGACAAAGAAACAAAAACTCGAAAATCCGCAAAGAAGAAACAACAGTAGAGAGAAAACAACAGTTAAAAAGGAGAAGATAACACACAATGAGTGAGTGAAGGAAGAAACCAATCTCAGGTGCAGAAGATAATTTTTGTTGATGAGCGCATTTCGTACAAGATACAATTTTATTATTACTTGTTTCATTGCAGGATTTACTTCTATTACAATATTTCCATTTTAACCACAAATTTGTTTGGTTTTTTTTTTATTTTTTTTATTTTTTTAAACATGTGACAAGTGTTCTTGCTGGTACGGCTTGCAGTTTAAAGAAGGGAAGAAAACAAACGTTGATACGATGGTTCCTGGTAAAGTGAATAAACCTAAACATTTGTTACAAAATGTTCTCCCCAAAAACAATCAAAATAAATTTCTTGCCATCATGTCAATCGCTAGTGGAACACTGTCCTTCATCAAAATACACATCAAACCTTCCTGTCTGTGCCATCCGTTAAAGGACTTTTCCACGTCTTTACTATCCATGTATGTCTATCTCAAGTCCCCCTTCACCATGTCATTTTGTTTTCCTTTTATTTTTCTGATCCTAGGGATAGCAGAATAGAACATGCCTTATAATGCCATCAGTTGGCTTTCTCCTTCCAACGCCAGCGGATTCTCTGCACATCTTGTTTCACTGGTATTTATCTGGTTCTCCTACCATCTCAGTCCTACAACTCTGCTCAAGTACCCATATATGAAAGTCTGGAATTTTTTTATGTTTCAATCGAATTTGATTTAATCTCCATATGCAGTCCTCCTGAAAGATATATTCTACGGACCACTGGCAGATGACAAAAGAACAGTTGGGCCAACGCAGCTGAGGTTCACAGATGTGTACAAGAGAGACGAGAGGGCACTGGACATAAATCCAGCAACCTGGGAGGATGAACTGACGACTACCTTTATTAGAGTCACTAATGTAGAAGTCTGAGGGCGAACGAGGAAGAAGAAGAAGAAAAACGTATATACCAGAAATTCCTCGTCCGTAGATGAATAAACAGCACTTGTGATTCTGTGACTGGAAATACGAGAGTTTCATTGACGCTGTCTTGATCCCAGGATGATAACGATAACCATCTGCAGCTGAATCGCTTATGTAAACAGATCAATCTTGTTCACATGTAACCTGTGCGAATAGACTGTCATCTGTACGGACATAGTGATCACTACTCATAAGGCAATGAAATGAGCAGGAACTAAACGAGACTACGAATTGAATGGAATGAGAAACCAAGACACCATCATTCATTCGTTTTCTTTTGCGCCCCTCACAGAGCATGCATCGACCACTGCAGGAAACCTTCACCAAACATTCACATGCTGTTCCAGCATTGGTTCCTGTGGTCATTTTTTTTTTTTAATGATGAGATTTCCAACCCCCCTGCACAACCTCACATTAGTCGCCACGTACGACATGGTTGAGCGAAGACACCATAGTTACGGTACATGAAAAATTGAGCCATAAACCCAGAAAATACAACCACGTGGAAGCAAAACAAAAGAGGGAGTAAACCAAATGAATGTCTGCATTATTATTTTTTTCAAGGTAAAGAAAAAAGAAAGTTAGCACTTGGACCAATATCTACTTAGTTAGCAGAAGAAAGTGAGGAAGAAAGACAGCGAGAGATATGTCAGTAAAGTCATTTTCGTTACTTATTTTGTTATAATTTTTTTAGTGCGTCCTTTTTCATTTTCTCATAGCCTTCCTAATTAATGTCGTCTCTCCCTTATCCATATCCAATGTCCCAGCTATGGGGCTCTTGGTGATGTCAATTCTCATGAACAATAACATAACCTTTCTGTATGTCTCATTTTTGTATCCTGACCATGACTGTGGCTGACGAAGGGCGATACCGAAACGTCTCGTGTTTCTAGCGTATTGTTCATTTGTAAAACTGACCCCCAGAACCATTGTACATTTTCTTAACATGGTTTTGTTTTTGACCAGACCGTATGCTAAACTGATCTCATTCTGATTTACTGCTCACTTTATTTCTGTTGTAGTTATTTTGTTTCAAGTAGTTTTGTCCAAACATTATTTGCGTTAGTGTTTCCATAACTTGAGAGCGTTGCCCTGCCCCCTTCACCCCCTCCCTCTCTACGCCGCTGTTGAGGATTGAGAAACTTGACGAGGTGCGTGGGATCGTACGAAAAGAAAATTAATTTAAAAGTATCCTGTACTGCGTTGTGAATGCCTGTTCTTTCTATTTATATCCACAATTAAAACTACATCTATCAGGTTATTGTGTGGGCCAGTGGATCGTAGACCCAGGGTCGCGAAGTTCTCCTAAGGGGTCGCGGAGAGGTCTCAGAAAAGTATGAAAACATAAGAAACTATAATCTCTAAGGGTCGCGTGAAGTGACATATTTAAAAAAAAAATGTAGGGTCGCCAACAAATACTGTTTGTGAACCACCGGTGTAGTCAGTAACATCTACCTGCTGTACTGTGATGTCGTAAGCACATTAGATATGCTAAGCAGCGGAGTAGTAGTAGTTGTTGTTGTTGTTGATCCAGCGGCGCTTGGGCTCTCGCCCTTAGGCCCAATGCCAAGTAGTGATATCTGCACGTTTTCGCAAGTTGTTTTGTTTCTCCATACAAGGTGTTCCACTTGTCTGGCCTGGGAGAAAGGAGCATTTTTTCCTAACATCATCTAGTGATGGGCACTCAAAGAGGTGGTGGTCAACAGTTTCATAGAGGTAGTTACATAGCTGGCGCTGTGGAGAGTGTTGTGGTTGGATTATGTTGAACTCCCAGTATCTTGTACGTGTGTGTATGAGAGGTTTCCACGTTCACATTTATGATTTTTAACTTGTGAAAATAAAACTCCGACATCATTCATATAATTACCATTAATGTAAGCGTGAACTTACTATTACAAAAAGACTTCTATTTTTGGGATACTTTCGTGTGCTTAAAAAAATGACCAGGTTATTTGCTTAGGTTATGATGCAGTTTGTCAAAATGTGATTAATGAATAAACTTTACTGACTGTTTGTAATCAACATAAAATAAACATAGATGTCTATAACTGAAAGTACTGAATATTTCTTACAGAGAAGGCAGGACAACAGGGCATTGGGGGGAAGGAAAGTATTTATCACAAATAAAGCGCAATGGCTGGTACAATATACGGGGGTGCGATACCGCAAAGTTTGGGAAACATTAATCCACGAATAAAAAGCTCTTTGAAACTCAAATTGTAAATAACACAGAATAATATCTAGATGTAATTAAAGACACTTCTCTGTTGTTGAAAGCAGTATAACTGTGGCACCGATAAAATGACTCCTGGAACAACTGCTTCAAAGATGCCCAACATATGAGGAACAGAGAAAGCGCAAGTGGCCATTACCAGTACCATTCCTAGAAAATCTCTATGGAGATAGAAATAGCCTCAAGATGACCACTGCTTTCTTTGAACATATTCAAGTAGACTTCTGAGAGTGTACGAAGATGAAGAAAGTAGTTCCTCTTGATACGAAAGAAACGATACATATGTGGAAGAACCATGCGTAGAGATCTGCCAGAAATAGGGAGACCTGAAAATGACAGGTTAAAATGATAACTAGTCAGCGTCCTACGCTCCAAAAGTAGATAGTATAGACGAAGTTGACCTTCGCTTTTGTTTACGCGCGTAGATTTTTGTTTTATGCCAGGAACTATACTTCGTTTGGAATAAAGTGGACAAATATCAACATTCGTATATGTCTGAGAGCCGCGGTAGCGCAGGGGTTAGTGCACTGGCTTCCTAGCTCGGTGGTCCATGGTTCGATCCCCAGTTGACGTGTGATTTTTTAGACCGCAAACGGCTCCGGGGTCGACCCAGCCTCACGAATTGGGTACCAGAGCAACTCTGGGAAGGTTAACGCGGCCGGCGTGATGCTGACTACATCACCCCTAGTGTGCCGATGGTCAAGAACTTATGGGCCTAACACCATATTCCCAATATGCCTCAACGGGCGTGTAACGGGATCCTCCTTTCATACATCTGCTTGTCTCGAGTATTTCTTGGAGACAAAGAAAAAATAAACTACTGCTTCCTCAGGTAAGGGGTTGTTAAAAACGAGATTGTGCTTCGGGGCTTGCAACCTCATGCTGTAATAAAGGAATTGCTTCAGAAACCACCGCTGACAAAAATACCGATGCTTTGGCACTGGCTTCCTGCCAAAAACAAAAAAAAATGGGGGGGAGGGAGAGGCATCTGAAGTGGGGGCTCTACGTGCGTATGGAGCAACAAAAAAGATGCGAGAGTGTGTTAGGAAGAGGGAGCGAAAGAAGACAAGTGTGTCCTCACCTACAACAAAGCCAACATATTTCACTCGCACTAACTTTGCTTGTCATCTTTGTCAGAATTTGATCAGCCATGCTCTGGTATCCCATTTTTTTTATTCATTATAAAGAAAACCCACTGGGAGTATACCCTGAAGTTAGACCCCCTTAAATGACCAAATAACCGCAGACACAGTGTGAGATAAATCTATAAACAGATTTTCATTCTCCCCCCCCCCTCCCCCGGCCCCACATACACACACACAACTAAATGTATCTCCTGCCACCAGTGAAGTAGAAATTTTTTTTTAACCTGCTCTAAACTACAATGTATATATCAATAACCCAACCTGCTTCAAAGCACTACGTCGCAAAATCAGCGAGACGGTTCGCAGATGGTTTGGTTTGATTTTGAGATGTGTGTATAGGACGACCTTACGCAGTTATTAAATGCTAGTGAGTTGCCAATTGAAAGCCAGAAACTCAGTTATTTTCAAACAGAATATAAGTATGATGGCGTATAAGTGAAAAAAAAAATTATTAGCTTGTGCTCTGTAGTACTGTCAGGGCTTCTTCAAGCAGGCTGATCAGAACTGCGAACTGTTGTGTTTCAGGGCTATAGTGGTTGACTATGCTGCACAATTAGACCACGAGCTCCTTTATTTTTTATTGGCATGTGTGTCCAGATATAACCAATGGACTCTCGTTAATGGCTGAACTATGCGGTACTCATCAAAATAATCAAACATCTGAAATAAATAAAAATAAGGAGCAACAGTAGCGCAGTGGTTAGTGCATCCGCTTCCTAGCTCGGGGGTCTATGGTTCGATCCCCAGTTGAGGTGGGATTTTTTTAGACCGCAAACGGCTCCGGGGTCTCATGAATTGGGTACCGGAATAACTCTGGGAAAGTTAAAGGCGACCGGCGTGATGCTGATCTCATCACCCCTAGTGTGCCGATGGTCAAGAAAATATGGGCCTAACACCATATTGCAAATATGCCTCCCCAAATATATATGTATATACATGCGTTACCCTCAGTGTTAGTATTATTCTTGTACAATAAGTATTGCGACGTGGGGTGATCAGTTCCTTTTCTCGCTGCCTGGCTTGGTCCCTACTTCAAGACCAGAGTCGTGTACCCATTTTTACAGCCGGGTAGACTGGAGAGTGTTGCTACCTGGATTTGAACCCGCCTAGAATAGCGAGCGCTCTAATCGCTCAACAACAGAAAATCCAAACAAACAACACAATTCAAATTCTTTCTCAACATTTCATCTTTTCTAATACAGATATGCCCGCTTACACCGTATTATTTTGTGCCGCTTGACATCGACAGAACAAAGCTAAGACCGGAACAAAGACTGTTCCCAGTAGAAACAATGAGAACAACTCATAGTATAGGCGTCAATGACCTATAATTTTCTGTACAATTTTCTACATACGCTATAGTATAACCTGTTGCAGGATGCAAGAACTAAGATGACCTAGTTTTGAGAACCTGTACATGCAAGGGCAACCCAAACAGTTCGATTCTCATGCAAGTGTAATGCTTGTTATAACGCTTACTTTCAGCATTTATCACTACTTTCTAGCCTGGCATTCCAGCGCTCGAAGAATACTTAACCCTTTAATTTATTCCAATCCAACAACGTGTTACGAGCTACCTAAATAAATAATATCCCATTTATCGTTCTGTCTCTGAATTTCAGAAACTTCTTCATCCAAATAATAATTGCTGGTTTCAAAATGTTATACTCTTAAGAGTAGCAATTTTGGCTTTGAAAATTATATATATGTGTCACTTTCAAGGCCGTGCTTAATTTATAGGCACGGTAGATATGTGTTAATTCAATGGGAAATACCTGAATTATGGGCATCTTTGTCTAAATGCAAAGAGCCGGTCATGACCGAAGTCTAGAACTTTTCTTTCTGTTTTCTTCTTTGCAAGAAAGAAAGAAATACAGAAAAAGGAGAAGGTTTACTCAAAGTTCTGATAGTGATTTATAAATAAACAAGTATAATAGGTAAACACCTCCCGTAGTTTCCGGGAGACAAAGAAAGACTAGAACTACTCGTAGTCTGGCTTATGGCTGGGTGATGACCCTTGGCTCTAAGGGCAATAGGGCGAAGGAAACAATGTTGTCGTACTTTAAACGAACAAGAGAAAACTGGCAGCAGAAAACAAATCACACGGAGAAGAGAACTTGTGACATCAATGAAAATGATAAGGAAGACTTGGAAAGAACGTGGGCTGATGACACGCGACAGGAAAACTTGGCATGTGCCTGTTGAAGGCCTATGCTCCTTGGGGAGCTAAAGGGTACTGAATGACAAAAATTAAATATCTTATAAAATAAAACTGAAGCAAAAGTGTGACTTTTTTGTATTTCAACCATAAATTTTTAGTAGTTGACCTGTTGCTAGTTTTCTAATTAATACCTATCTTAAATCGATGTGTAATTTTATACTTTATTTTCAGTAGAGTTTTATTAACCTTTGGGGCTAGATATGTATGTTAGGGAAGAGACCGCTCATTTCGATCCTCTCTCCCCGGGCGCTGAATGCTCAAAGGCTGGCCCTGGCACCTACTGCTCGCTCGGGCATTTCGCATCAGGCAACTAATACGAGGTCGTGCCTAAGGGAGCTAACCTCATCAAGTAAAAGAAATTGCTACAGAAATCAACGCCGCTAAAGCATGTGAATGCTTGGTGCAGTCCTCCTGCAAGGGGGACGAGCTGTGTTTGTGGCTTTGTGTTACATGGGTCGAAAAAGGAAATGATATTTAGACACCATTATCACTACATGTCACGGAATTGCCTCCCCTGCTTTGCAGTAGTGGTCCAACAGTGGCCAAAACTCAAGAGTATCTAATATGGGGTTTCAAAGGTGTCTACCTTCGCACAAGATTACTCTTGGCAGAGTTGTAGATAGAGGGATAATGATGCTTCGATTCTCAAGGGAGTGTTCATAAGATATTTCAGAAGTCAAGAACAATGCTGCATTGGGCAGAGCAATTGTTAACTTATATCTCTGATCCACTGCCTTTTATGAAGAATTAAGCAAGTATTAATTTCAGCGCGTTCAAGCCCCCACCCTGATTTACTCAATGTAATTCTTATTATTCTGGTATAGCTCTATTTAGAGTGTATTTAGTAAATTCACTGAGACAAACTATGCAGTACATTCAAAAAGATTAAATCGACGTTAAATTTGTATATTTACAAATAACACCTTTAATAATCAACTAAGTTTTAACAGTTTAAAAAACTGAATTATCTTTAACAGAAAATACTCATCATCATGTGATGGTTTGGTGTTTTATATAAGAAGTCACTTGGCAGCTTTTAGCTCTGACTTAGCTGCAAATGGTAGTTTCTGCTCCCGCTGGGTTTTTGGGTTCTGTGTAGATAGGTCACTAGAGTTCTCGAGTTTCTGGTCAAGATTAAAGGCGCAGCACGTTCCAAGTAAGATCAGGTAGTAACTGCAAAGCTGGTCCCGCGTCTCTAAGACCCTCAGATGATGGTGTCCAGCTCGACGTCAGGCCACTTCTACCCTCACTTTGTTCCAGAGATTAGTACCCGCAACTGGTACCACCAGCTAGTATGATAAAAGAAGAGAAACGAATACCCTATGAGTGTTGAGTTTCCCAACGCATACTGATGTGTCCCCATCTTCCTATTCCACCATCCCATCTACCTCAGACTATACGATGAGAATTAAGCTTAATCCCTCGAGAGAAAACTTTCTTTACATCCAAATTGAATGGGTTTATATTTACTTTACATTCAAATGAAAAAGTTAATAGTATAGATAAAATATGTTTACATTTTTACATCTACACTGGTTGGAAAAAATTCACAATAAAGATTGAATATGTTTTCAGTTACGTTTACACTGGTTGAAAAATGTTCACAATATAGATTGAATATGTTTTCATTTACATCTACACTGGTTGAAAAACTTGAAAATTAAATTACTTAAAGTGAGTAGGTTTACATAGACATTTTATACTGGTTTGTAGATGTAAATATTATAATTATAATGTACAACATTTCTTTCATCTTTCCCACATTGCTCCATATGGAACTTGGGACAACCTATGCTTTTTAGTTCTCTGTAAGAAACTAGCAATAAAGCAGTCAACAGCCCTTGCAGTTGTGGTTCATGAAATTATCATTCTATATGCTGAGGTTGCCAGCCTCAAATGACTTGGACATCCACTAGCAATTTTAACATCTTAATATTCACATGGAAATATGACAATATATACATATTAGTTTACATTCATTCATTCATAACCCTCCACTCCCAAAGGAGCATAGGCCTTCAACAAACACATGCCAAGTCCTCCTGTCACGTGCCATCATCTCAAGTTCTTTCCATGTTCTCCTCATCATTTTCACCTCTGTTTCCAACTCTCTTCTCCATGTGCTTCTTGGTCTACCTCTGCCTCTCTTGCCCTGGGGGTTCCAGAACAAGGACTGCCTTGTAATGCTATCAACAGGTTTCCTCAGTGTGTGTCCTATCCATCGCCATCGTCTTCTTCTCATCTCTTGTTCCACTGGCACTTGTCCAGTTCTTGTCATCAGTTCCACGTTGGTAACCTTGTCATACCATTTCAATCCCTCTATTCTACGCAAGCACCCATTTATGAAAGTCTGTAGCTTTTTGGTTGTTGTCTTTGTTGTTCTCCATGTCTCTGAGTAATACAATAGGACTGACTTCACATTTGAGTTGAATATTCTTATTTTCGTGTTGGATCCGATTTCTCTTGATCTCCATATATTTCCCAATGCAATGAAAGCTCCTCTTGCCTTTTGTATTCTTATTTTGATATCGCTGTCTGTCCCTCCAACTTTGTCTATATTACTGCCAAGATATGTGTACGATTCTACATCTTGTATTGGTGTTTCTTCAAGCTCAACCCTGTTATCATTACCTGCATTTATTCTCATTATTTTTGTATTTTCCCTGTGTATTTTCAGACCCAATTGCTGTGACCTCTCATCGAGTGTTTTCAATTTGTCCTGCATCTGATTACGGTTATGGGACCGAAGAGCCAAGTCATCAGCAAAATCCAGATCATCCAACTGCTTAGTCAGAGTCCACTGGATTCCATTTCTGTTGTGTGTCGTCGATGATCTCATAACCCAATCTATTGCCAGCAAGAAAAGAAATGGAGACAAGAGGCATCCCTGTCGCACTCCTGTTCTTATCCCAAACGGTTCTGTAAGCTGTCCTTCATGAAGAACTCTGCATGTCATGTCTTCATATGTTTCCTTTATTAAATTAATGATCTTCAGGGGAACTCCATAATGCCTCATCAATTTCCAAAGTGATTCTCTGTCTACACTGTCAAATGCCTTTTCGTAGTCCACAAATCCGATGTATAGTGGTGAATTCCATTCCAGACTTTGTTCAACTATTATTCTCAAAGTGGCTATCTGGTCTGTACATGATCTGTTTTGTCGAAAACCTGCTTGTTCATCTCTCAGTTTCTTGTCTATGGACTCTTTTAATCTCTCAAGGATAATCCTGTTTAATACTTTTCCTGGCACTGATAGTAACATTATTCCTCTATAATTTGTGCACTCTTGTAAATTTCCCTTCTTAGGCAACTTAACCAGATATCCTTCCTTCCATTCTGCTGGTATCTCTTCCTTTTCCCAGACTTTACCAAGTAATTTATATAACATCTCTGTAGCCGTGTCGATATCTGCTTTGATGGCCTCTGCTGGAATGCCATCAGGTCCAGATGCTTTTCCATCTCTTAGAAGCTTTATGGCTTTCTTTATTTCTTCCTTCGTTGGTCTTTCCCCGTTAATTTGTAGCTCTTCTTCTGCTGGCTGGATGTCCGGTGGGTTTTGTGGAGCTGGTCTATTGAGAAGGTCTCCAAAATATTCTGTCCACCTCTTCATTTGCTCTTGTATATTGCTGAGCAGTTTCCCATTCTTGTCTTTTATGAGGCAACTTGTTTGCTTGTATTTCCCTGTTAACTTCTTTGTGCTGCTATACAGTTCTCTCATATTTCCTTTGGCTGCAGCATCTTCTGCCTCTCTTGCCAACTCCTCAATATACTTCCTCTTGTCTCTTTTGATACTTCTTTTTACTTCTTTGTTTGCTTCTGTGTACACTTCTTGAGCCTTGGCTTTGGAACTTCTGGTTTTGCTTGTGTTTAACTCTGCTTTCTTGTTTTTTCTGTCTTTTATCTTATTGATGGTTTCTGTTGTTATCCATGCTTTTTGTTGTCTTTCCCTTTTCCCCAGTATTTCTTCACACGTCTCCTTCCATACAGTTTTGACCTGCTGCCAATAGTCTTCTGTATTCTCTACATCTTCCAGCTGTTGGAGCACTTGGAATTTGTTAGATACTGTGACCACAAATGTGTCTCTTGTTTCTTGATTTCTTAGCTGTCCTACATTAAACTGTTGTCTATAATTTTGCATTGTTGCATATCTCTTGAGTTTCATTTTTACTTTGGCTATCAGAAGATGGTGATCTGATGCCACATCTGCTCCTCTATATACCTTTACATCCTGCAATGATGATCTAAACTTCTTGTTTGTGCATATATGATCGATCTGATTTTCTGTTCTATGGTCTGGTGATATCCATGTTGCCTTGTGTATTCTCTTATGTGGAAACATGCTTCCTCCTATAGCCAGTTGATTTGAAGCACAGAAGTTTGCGAATAGTTCTCCATTTTCATTCATTACTCCTAGCCCATGTTTTCCCATGACTTCTTCAAATCCGGTGTTGACTGTACCTATCTTTGCATTCATGTCACCCATCAAAATTGTGATGTCTTTTCTTTTTACTTTATCCATAATTTCCTGTAGTTTAGTATAAAATGCTTCTTTGACAGACTCTTCTTTGTCATTAGTTGGTGCATAACATTGGATGACATTTACATGAATTTTCTTTTTAGCTGTTTTGAAAGTAGCTGTTATTATTCTGGGTCCAACAGCTTCCCATTCAATGAGTGCTTTCTGTGCTTCTTTAGATAACATAAGAGCTACGCCTTCACTGTGGTGTGAACTTTCGTCTTCATGTCCTGAGGACAGCACCAATTCACCTGTGATGAGTTTCTTCCTGTCTACCCCCTTCCACTTTGTTTCACACATTCCCAGAACCTCGATTTTGTATTCCCTCATTTCTGCTGCTACTTGCGCCACTTTCCCTTGTTCGTTTAATGTCCGAACATTCCAGGTGCCAAATCTGGAAGTTCTCCTAGAAGAAAGAAGGTTAGTCAGCAACACAGACTCCTTTCGGCTTTCTCTGTGTTGCATCATACGCCTCCCAGCGAGAGGACCTTCCCCTGTCTTGGATGGCTGTGTTTTATTTTCTTTATTTGACTTGTCCATATTTGTTGAAGTTTTTTGTGGTTTAAATTTTTATTTTTTAACAGGATGGGGTAACCGGCCCCATGCCCAACCCTCCTTAGTCGCCTTCTACGACATGCTTGGCAGGGGACAGTGTTACTATTCTTTGCTCCCCTTTCGGGCCCCGGTAACACACGGGTGAATTAGTTTACATGTTATTAATAAAAAATATAGAATGTAAAATGTACAACTTACGCCAAACGTGGCTCACATACTGTTTTGCTCAGAGAACTAAAGGCAATTGCAAATGCCTTTTGTACACGTGTTCTTAGGGGTCGTTACTTTAACAATAAATTCCCACTATTACTTCGTGTTTTCAGTTTCCTCAGATCCCGGTTTTCCTTATTAAATGATAGAGCTTTCCTGGGCTGTTTAAGACCTTCAAAACTCTCCAACAATGTCCGGTCTGATAAGTGGAAGCTGATTATAACTTCTGGCAGTCTGGTAGTCGTCTTGGCAAGCGATTCTCACAGTGTCTTAAAACTGCAAACATATCAGGTTATATTGCAAGTCTTCCCTCGCATTTATTTGTTACGATGTTAAGCAGGGCTTCAATCAGAATGGGTGTTGTGCCTTCATTCCAAATATCTGCGAATCGTTTCAAAACTGCATAAATTGGGGTTGTAATTAAAATATTTCCACGTGGGAAAAATTCTGCGCGTGATGCAAAAGGTCACGTCTCCCATATATGGAAGTGACATGTCCATACACTCTCTCGGCAATGAGTTTCAGATGTAACATCTTACTTTCCTCTAAAACCAGGTGGACAGGAAACGATGATGTCATTCATGTCTGTCCAAAAGATTTCGCACATACAAGTAATCTCTTGCTCCGTCGCTTGTGCACACAAAATCCGTCTACTGGCGAGTAATTTTACCGCTGGGCACGGCTTGAGCAAACAAAAGCATGCGGAAACTGATCAGGCCCATCTGGGTTTTTAACCTGCGCTAATCTCAGCAAAGCTGTGAAGCGCCATGCAAATGTGATGAATTATCACAAAAAGGAGTGTCAGAATGTTTGAAAATACAATATATCTGCTACATAGCAGAGAAAGAAAAGGGTGCCGACCACTGAAAAGCACGTAATTAAGTCAGTACAACAACTGTCGCAGGATACGGCCTTAGTGAACAAGAGAGCGACCCAACAAATTATGTGACACTACATGACAATGCTTTATTTTACTTTTTTTGTTTTTTCCATCACATTCTTCATCTACACTTCTTTTAAATTGTTTTCTTCTTCTTCTTCTTTGACCCTTAGCTGCCGACTGTCAAAGCAGTCAGTTGCCATCACGCCTTGTGACGTTTTGTAGGGCAGCACCAATGTTCTTCCACTTCGCTCGGTCGGCGGCTATCCTTCGTGCAATGCCCCAGCTTTGGTTCATTCTTTGCATCTCGGCCTCCACAGGTCTCTGCCAAGTTGTTTTTGGTTAGTCTATCTTTCGCTTACCTTCAGGGGTCCATAGCATAACTGTTCTTGTGATGGCATCAGGGTCTCTTCTGAGAACATGGTCAACCCAACTCCAGCGTCTGCCAGCTATGATGGTGTGCATGTCCCCTTGGTTACTCCAAGTAAGCAGCTCTTGGTTGACTGATCGTATTCGGCCAAAAGATTCGAGAATTTTCCTGACGCAGATTGTGTCAAAGAGAGATTGTGTCACTAATATAAAGGATACTTGTGCTCTTCTCAGTGCAATCCTTTGGATATGTTGCTACTAATTCAAACGAATTGAAGACTAGACAATCTAATAGAAAGACGGAAGCACTGAATGAGAAAAACTTGAATATAAAGATTATACACTGAAAGAGAGAAGAAAAAAACTGTAGGAGAGATTATGCTGAAACAGAAATAAGGAAGTAACACAGGAAGAGAAATAGAAACAACACTGAGATAAACACCGACTTGGGAACCAGAGAAAGAGGACACCTTGGTGGACAGAGGAAGTCAAAGAGAAAATAAGAGAGAAGAAAATGGCATGGAAACAATACTTAGGAGCTAAAAAACACACACAGGACAAATGGAAAAATATAGAGAATATGTGACACTCAGAACAGAAGCAAAGAACAAAGTGCTAGCAGCAAAACAGAAGTCCTGGGAAGAATTTGGAGAAAAGCTAGAAAAAGATGCACAAGAAAACCAGAAATTGTTCTATAAGACCCTAAAGAACATGAGGAAAGAAAAACAATGCCCTCTCAAATTTATAAATGACAAGCAAGGCAAATTGCTTACTGCCCCGAAGGAAGTAATGGAAAGATGGAAAGAATATTTCTCAGAACTCCTGGATGGTGAGCATGGTGAAGCATCAGAAATGATAACCACTAGCACAGAAGAGAAAACCAATGATGGTGAAGATGACATAAAGATGGAAGAACTGAGGGCAGCACTAGAGAAAATCAAGATGGGCAAAGCAGCAGGGCATGATGGTATAACACCAGAAATGGTTAAGTACATGGGAGCATCAGGCGACCTATTACTCTTAAAGGTCCTACAGGCAGCATGGTGCAACAAGACCATACCAAAGGATTGGGAGATTGCCATCATAACACCAATTTTCAAAAAGGGTGACAATCGACAATGTGGAAACCATAGAGGCATATCCCTTCTCAGTGTCCCTGGTAAAATCTACACTAGAATCCTAGAGCAGAGACTCCGACGCCTAGCTGAGCCACAATTGGATGAGGTCCAGTGCGGATTCCGAGCAAACCGAAGTACTCAAGACCTAATCTTCACACTCAGACAGCTGAGTGAAAAGGCCCTTGAGTATAAGAGTGAGATCCATCTTTGTTTCATAGATCTGGAAAAGGCGTTTGACAGGGTCCCCTGGAGCAAACTTTGGGACTGTTTGGCAAGGAAGAATATTCCAGCACCTCTGATTCATGCTATACAGAGCTTCTATAAGTCTTGCAGAAATTATGTGAGGACAGCAAACCACAAGTCAGAAGAGTTCAGGACCACCACTGGTGTAAGACAAGGTGATATCCTATCACCTTACCTCTTCATACTCCTTATGGACGATGTCATCAAGGCATGTAAGGAGAGAACAAGAAAGTATTCAGTGGGGTACTGGAAGATGAGACAGGTCTATATTTCGGAGCTGGCATTTGCTGATGATGTTGCCCTGATTGCTAAATCAGAGGCACATCTCCAATCCAACCTGCAAGTCTGGAAGGAAGAGCTGGAGAAGAGAGGGATGGTCATAAGCAGCTCTAAAACAAAATCCATGGTGATATCACGAGAAGAAAGAAAACATCAGATTAAGTTGGGAGAACAGGTCCTGGAGCAGGTCGACCACTTTAAATATCTCGGAGCTATTATAGACCGAAAGGGAGGCATCAAAGAAGAGTTGGCCACTCGAAAAGCAGCGGCTGGGAGACTTTTTCAGGCCATAAATCGTGGATTCCTCAGCAAGAAAGAGGTTGGTAAGAAAACGAAGATGGCTGTATACCGCTCCACCTATGTCCCAGTCTTGACATATGGATGCGAGTCGTGGGCAATGACTACAACGCACAAAAGCCAGATCCAAACCTCAGAAATGAGGTATCTGAGGAAAGTGGTTGAAGTAACAAGAAGAGACATGGTCCGCAACCAGACGATCCGTCAAGGCCTAAAATCCCATCCGCTGCAGACCCAAATAGAACAGTCCAAACTAAGATGGTTTGGCCATGTCTGCAGAATGGGAGAAGATCGGCTACCACGACAAGCATGGGAAACAAAGAGCCAGGGATCCAGACCTCCAGGACGACCCAGAGTCCGCTGGGAGGACAACATTAGACAATCTTTGAAGGACCGAGGACTAGAATGGAACCAGGCCAGGAAGAAGACAGCTGATAGAATGGTCTGGCGCTCTCTCTTCCAAACCTCTACACCTCACGGTAGAAGGGGAACGACTAAGTAAGTAAGTAAGTAAGTAAGTAGAAATAGAAAACGCTGGTAAACACTTGAAAAGAGATAGAAAACTATGAGATAACACTGGAAGAGAGATAAACTCTGTACGCGAGAAAAGTGAGTTAATACTGAAGGAGAGATAAAGACTGGAAGAGAAATAGAAAACTCCGAGCTAAACACTGAAAGAGAGATTTAAAACAAAACTCATGGAGAAGAACAAAAATAAAAGCCAGAAAGATAAGTAAAGCATTAATCCCCCGGTCATACGATGTTCGATTAACGCTTTTTTCGATATAACGCTGTTTTCGTTTTATGCCAATTGACTGTTATACGCTTTAAAAATTTTCGTTTAACACTTTTTCAGTTAGCGCTCGATTTTTCAAGAAGGAATTAACAGCGCTAAGCGTCGGATTCCTGTATTTTCATAAATGGGTTCCTGCATAGAAACAGAAGGATTGAAATGGTACTGTTACTTAATGTAACTTTGATTTAGACAAACATGTACTACATTTAAAATGATTGAATCGAAGTTAAATTGGTATAATTACAAATAACAGAATTTAATAATCACCTTAAGTTTAACAGTTTAAAAGAAAGGAATAATAGCTCGTTACAAAATAAAGTTTTCATCACTCGGGTGATGGTTTTTTTTATAAGAAGTTCAAGTGGCAGCATATAGGTTAACTTAGCTGCCAATGACGATTCTAATCCTCCTCCTGATGGGTAGGTTTTCTGTACACTGCTGTCACCCGTCTCTGGTCAAAGTTCAGGCGCCGCACGTTCCCAGAACGTCAAGGAGTAGCGGCCAAGCTGGTCCTGCGTCTCTCTATAAGACTCTCTTATGATGGCGTCTAGCACAACGTCAGTCCACTTCTACCTTCACTTGGTTGCAGAGATAGTACTTTCTGCTGGTACCACTAATAACTGGTAATAGCAATAGAAACGAAACGCTCTTCTGAGTATGGCGTTTTTCCGACACAATTATGTGCCCCCCTCTTCTGTTCTACTACAAAAATTCACAATATCATACATCTACATTTTTTACATTCCACACTTGTGGAAAAGTTTGGAAGAGGATATTATGAAAATAGATTTCATACATTATGAGCCATTCCTTATGAATGGTTTGTTAAAGTAAAACCTTCCTACACTCAGATATCTGTCTCTTTCTTAATTTAGCACGCCTATTTTATTTTATTTTCTCTATTTGCCTTAGGAATGTTTACCAACAGACCTATTTGTTAAACGCAGACCCCTTCACTTCTCTATATATGTCAAACTCTTAATTTGGCCACGCGCATTTTCTTTTCTCTAGGTCGTATAAACTACAAGGAATGTTTGCAATCAGACAGGTAGACGGAACGCGTAGAAAGGGGCGACTATTTAAAAAAAAGTCGTACTTTGGCTCAGGGGAAGATAAGCTTTGTAGTTGAAACGTATTTTCGGTAGACAGTGATCAGTGGAAACAATTTGAGTAGAAGGAGTAGATAATTTGGAACCAAGGGCAGATAATCATAGTTACTCCCCCTGAATCCGTTTGTTTGGAAGGTACTTAAAACACGGTAGAATCGCCAAATCAAAGGACGGGCTTCGCTCGAGTGCCAGAGTCTGCAAAAACGGAATAAGATCGACCGAAGGAAAGCCCGAAATCTGAGCGAAGGCGTTAAAAGTAACAAGTCTGAGCGAAGTTCTGCAAATTTAATATATATTCTCCAGCTTTTAAAATCCATTATTCAGTACCCACAGAAGTCCTAGAGACTACTAGCTACGATTTCTAGATTTAATATACCATTTGGAATTACTTAGTTTTCGTTGGAGCAGTCCTAATTCTGTGTTTGCGGTAATTATTATTTCACTAAGAGTTTTTCTGTGTAGAGTGATTTAACGGTTAAGTCCGTCATTTTATTTCACTAGGAGTTTTGTGCAAAGTGACTAACGATTTAGTATAATCTATAGCTAAATTGTTCCGGCTGTAGCGTAAATCTAACTAACTGATATTAACCAGTAAGAGTTATTTTAATCGTCTAGTAAACGCACTATTCATTATGAGTACTGACGAAATATATATTTATTTCTAATTCATGATGATTAAAATTATAAATGACTAGCGCTTATTTCACGGAGACTTTTATTAAACGATTCAATATGAGATACACGTTAGTTCTATTTAAAGTTAAATAACTGAGTATATGAATATATTATATTTTACGCGGGTTAAGGATAGGATTGAGAATACTATATTATGGTTAAGTATTCGTATTTTTTTCCTTTACACAGTACGGGGTCAAACCCAAAATCTACCAGCGGCTTCCATAAAAATCTGACAATAACCATATAAAGAACATTTTTTACTTAGTATCTGGGTCTTCAAGGTAAACCTGTCTGGGGTTGTGTTTACACAGAGGGAGAGACAGAGTACCAACCCAAAGAACATTAAGAGTGACTTTGTAACTGGGCCTATAGATCCAGATTTCTTTTTCCCAATTTCATTTACATTCAGCCCGTCGTGGCGACATCACCAACATTAACATTTTTCCCGACGTTTGACCGTTTGTGGTGTGACAAGGAATTTTTATACTGAGAGAAGTTACCGACCTGACATTCCTATGTACTGGAAATCTCAAGCTACTGACACTGTGAGCACTGTTAAATTTCTTACCTGGACTAATTAATGTGACATAAACAGAAGTCCTAAAAAAAAGTAACAAAGTAAACGTTCCCCGGAGAGGTGGATTTAATCTGTCTTTGAGGAGCTGGGGTTTTCTTTGCCAAAAATAACACTGGATTTGCTGTGTGCGTGGGTCCTAAAGATTGTTCCAGAAGTTGCAAATCAAGTATTAGGTAAGAAAGAATGTACGTGGCCACGGCTGTCTGGAAAGAGAGGAAGGATGAATGAATAATTCTCATATATATATATATATATATATATATATATATATATATATATATATAGATATATATATATATATATATATATATATATATCTTGTAGAATCCGTGTACTAACGTTGTTTATTTTTTGTGTAAGTTTTGCTAATGCTGTCGCTTTCAGAATAGATTAACGTATAAACTCTGTTCTTTACTGTAGAGGGAAATCCTAGACCATAACGTATAAATCTTTGACTCTTTGGGGGTTACTAACTTTCTTCTAACGGGATCTTGTCTCAACAGAGGGAGGGAGGATTACACCTATGAGTCTATTTATTTATTTAATTCATTAACCTGTGTTTATTTGTATTTTGATTGATATTCAAAAGATTGCTGTTGTAGAGTTTCTTTATAGTAAATAAAATTAACATAAAACTTTATTTACATGTGTTGGTCAGCTTGTCCCAAATATCCCTATTCCATTAATATAATTTTTCACGTCTGTGCGTCTAACTGTCGTCACTTATGTGTGTGTGTGTAGGTGAGTGGTTGATATATATATATATATATATATATATATATATATATATATATATATATATATATATATATATATATATATATATATATATATATATATATATATATATATATATATATAGGTATACGGTCTGACACACAAAGTCCTGTTGTAGAGATAGGCTGAACTAGAGGATCTTCTCGAGTCCAGGGACAGACTCTACCTATTTTTCCACCATTTCACTTGTGAAAAAGCTATTTCTTATCTTATCTCTCACTGAGTCACCACCTGTTCTAGTTCTATTCAGAAGGGACCAAACTATGTCTTAATTCCCTTATCAAAAACCTACGACAAAAAGTTTGAAACTTCTATTAATTTAAAATAAATATTTTCACATAGACATTTACACTGGTTTAAAGCTTGAAAACATTTACAATAGATTGCCTCTTCTGACTCCATGTTTCCTCAGTTTCCTAGTCCCGGGGTTCCTTATTAAAATGTAGAGATTTCCTGTGCTTTTGTAAGTCTTATCTGGTTCTCCAATAAAAGGTCCGGATAACAATTAGGAATTATGAATCTAGTTCTTCACTCTGGCGAAGGTCTGATGTTGTCTTGGCGAGCGTGCAAATCACAGAGAAATAAAACGGTGAAATTGTCAGCCTATATTCCCTCCAATGATGTTATGAATCTAATCAGAAAGATCCAATCATTTCAAACAGGTCGGGTGTGGCACTTTCCAAATATTTGCTACACGGACAATTTTGCAAAAGGTCACGCCTCCCATATATGGTAATATGATGTCTTGCATACACTCTCACCAACACATCTGTAGACTCATATTGTCTAAAATGTAATAAATCCATGACTATATTTTAACAAGTGATCGGAACCGATTATATCACTCTCGTCTTCCCACATGTGTCACACAGACGGTAATGTTGGTGTGGCAAGGATGACCCGGAAGTGCTTATGTCATAAGTTCCGCCTCGTGCACGGGTTATCATGTGTTTCGCCAGACAAACAAATCTGGTTCTATTCAACACTCCTTGTCGCTTGAAAAGATGGTCAGACCGATATTGTGATAAAATACTGTCGCTGACCGTCTAATAACCTGGCGTAACTTAACACGTCTTCGTGAAGCGTGAATGCGACACAATAAGATAAGAATTACTCCCGTAGCAAATACTGCCATAGGGGAGTGGCGTGTTAGAGACTTCACCATGCTATGTCCAGCATAGAGCAAAATAGTGAAACTACAAATGAAAAGGCATGATTTATGCCAAATAAAAGCGATGAGTGAGAAAAATGAAGAAAAAGAAAGGATACTGCCAGAGGGCTGAAGGTGTGAGAGATCACACAAAAGAGCATGTTCAGACGTTTTGTCACAACTCGGAGTTACTGCAGTAGTCGCACGGTGGGAGTTACATGTTACTATTTCCCCCTGGCAAAAGTAGATTACTAAGTCCAACCGGACAGTGCTGACCCACACAAGCTTTCTTTTCAGTTTCGGATTTATCATCTACTAATGCTAACACGGTCGTCTGATTTCATTGGACTGGGGACTCCTGTCCAGGTGACAGCAAGACTGAATGAGAACTATTGTTTTTTTTTTTTTTTTTAAGTGCGGGAATCGTTCGAGAGAACTTAGGTGTGTCCGTGTGAGTGTAGGAAGGAAGTAGAGTGGCCACAGTGTTTTTTCCTCTTGGGGATATTTTTTTATTTTTGGAGGTTCATTTTTCTTTGCCGTGAATCCTTCCGACATTGTTTATTTTCAGAGAAGGTACACGGGGTTTAGCGTGTTTTGTTTTGTTTGCATTTTTGCCACGTTGGATGTGGTGCAGTTTTTTTTTATGGTTAATAAAAACCCAGAAAACTTATTATTGTGCTGGTCAGAACGCATTCCCTTTAAATGTCATGTTGGTGTAGTAACTGTAGTGTCCCATACTGAGTATTAGATTAAAGTTTTTTACAAACATTGGAGGGCGGGCAAGATTGTCTTATTAAAAGTAAGTCACCAGGTAGGCTGAAGGAGCAGCACCAATACCCTCCAGAGGCATATCTTCTCCCAACTTTACACAAGTGACTCTATTATTTATCCATTCACACTTTCCCTTCAATAATTCTGTCTGACCTCAGACATAATCTATCGTCCTACTTATATCTATCTACCTGTGACACTTTGTCAAAGACGAAGGAGAAGGGATAAATTAAGAAGAAAAAAAGAAACTGGAAGCTAGTGGCAGCATCATGATGTATATGCTACATGGTTGTCCGATTAGCTAAGCAGTTAGAGCGGTTCCTTATCGCAGAGGTGAGGTTTAGAGGGAGGGGTGTTGGGCGCCATTACGAAACCTCGCACCACCTTTGTAAAATCCCCAGGCCGGCTTTGGTCATACGTCTGCAACATAGATCTGGCTTTAGAGGAAAGGGACAACCGATATCAACGAGGATTCTACAGAAACGTAGTCTGACGTTAGCCTTTGTGTAACGTTGGGTTTTAAATTTTTGCCCTAGGGTGGAGCTACCATCCCTCTAACTTCTTCTTTATTGTAGGCACGCCCATTTTTCATTTTTTTCTAGTTTTCGGTAGCAGCTATCATGCCACTTTGATCTGACAAGTTAACTCCCCTTTGCTCCCGCGAAAGTGGCCAGCGGAGATGAACGGTCCTTTAATGCTGGTAAGAGTGTCTTTGTGACGCGTCCTCGCTAGGCGGCAAAATTTTCCCCCGTGGTTTTTTTATTCCAGGGAAAGTCTGGTAAGCTCGTAGCTCCAGTGCGGTCATTCTGTTACGCAAACATTTTTGTAGTTTGCGGAATTGGCAGGAAAGTCCCCTGGAATTGTTACGCTGTTTCTGTGGGCTCTGTCCAGGTGTTCGGACACATGTGACCGATTTCTTGCATATATTGAGTCCCCTTCTGCTTCTAACTGCTTTTAGTCCCTGAAACTTCTGTCGTGAGGTGGTAGGGATCTTTGTGCAGTTTGCCAGCTACTTTTTGTGTGGGAATGTCTTCACAATCTCGGTAAGAGTTCTTAAGTAACTTGAAAGTTGTTTTTTTTTTCCCCTTGGGTTTTGGACTTAGATAGAGGTAATTCATTTGTAGTGGGTTCTAGCATTTTTAAGGTTCGGCCATTACCCAACTAAGAAGCTATAGTTAGTTTTTTTAAATGGAAATTGTGTTTGTACACTACTTACGTTTGTTGTTGCTAAGTCCAGTTGTGAATGGACCTTAAGATGAGTCAGGTCAGTAATAAAAGAATAATTTTTCCCCTTTGAAGTGTAACTATATAACTGATTGTTATGTGGAGAGAATTATTTTTAACACAGAGTGTAACCATAAGCGATTTTCTTTTTTTCTGGCCTCCGCGGCGGATCCTTATAATTTTTTCCACAACATGTAACTTTAATTTATTTGATTACTTGTCTACTGTATGGATACTTTTAACTCATTTAGAGATTTACCCAGAGTAGCCTTATATGTTGTCACATGGAGTACATGTAAATATGATGGTATTAACCGTGTCGCATCCCAGTAAGATAACATTAGACTGGCCTTGCGATTTCGTTAAGACGCCTGTGTGTTAGACTGAACTGGCAGATACGTTGTACGGTCAGTTCGCGCCAAGTAGATGGGGCAGGAATTTTTACATACCAAACACACCCCTCCCCCCTTTCCCCCGGCCAGCCGTGAGCAAAAACAGATTACTCTCGTCTATTTAGCGGTCAGTGAGAAGGAACGGGGAGAGAGAGTTAACCTGCGGGACAGGTCAGCCCTGACCAGCAGTATGGGCCACTTGGGGTGGGAATGGTTGTAAAAAGTTAATCTGTACCTGTTTATGCAATTATTTTGTTTTGTCGATGTTGTAAGATTTATGTTGGCTAGGTGATCATAGATTTTTTAAAATGATTTCATTTCAGCAAGAACCGGTTAACCCCGACTGAGTTAAGGAACCTCTGAGTCCTCAGCCAGCATTGCCTTCCTGGAAAGGCAGGAGAAATCATCAAACCCTTTACATTGAGGTGTTCCCACCAACTACAGTTGTATATTTTCCCGACACCCTTACACGTGTACACTCGTGTGATTTCCCTGGCTGGGAAATTTTACGCCAACCGCACTTAATACGCTGAGCGCCCATGCTCCACTGGCATCAACGTCAAAGAGCTACACATTATCGACAGCGCTATCACCTTGTCGCCTTCGTCAGCTCTAGCGCATCCATAATGCTACGTGCCGTCACACGACTGACGGGTTCCGTCAAATAGTGGATTTAATGCTGTAGCGTAATAAAACCATGCCTTGTTATCTTCTTCCTCTTCGTTCGTCCTGAAAAGGACGTTGGTTGCGTTGTGTCCATTTACAGCGAAGCTGCGATATTTGCGCTTTCGGCCGACACATCCGACTTCAGCACGGCATTTTTGGGACCTGGTTAGCCTTCCATCTTCGATCCCTACTCACTCAGCCAGACTGCAGTGATGCAGCCTGTTTCCAGGACCACCACTTTGAGGTGGAGTAAGGTCTTGGTCAGCTCTGGTTCGCTGACCCTGACGCAAGCAGTCTAGCTATGGGTCGCTAACTGCATTTCTCACTGTTGGCGCATCTTAGGTCCCATGCCTTGTTATGATAGAAAGAAGGGAGATATAGGCAGCTAATCAGAAGCCGTGAACGCTTGCTTGCGACGAGCCGGTTTCACAATGGCGTATAAACAAAGGGAGAGATTGTGCATAGGAGTACGTAGACTTAGATGAATTAAATGAGAATGGCTGGACGGAAAGACATCATATTAGTCTCGTTTGTTGAAGACGAAAACAAACTATAAGCAGGTAAAAGGAAACGTTGCTACGTTATATCGTTTTGGAGATAATTGAAGGTAAAGGTGCCAGTATGATGAAAACTGTTGTATAGATCGACTTCTGAAATTAATATTAAATCAAAGACAAAACCAATTAAGGACAACCATATACATATATGAAGCTAACGATCGTACGTATAAAAGGAGACACGGATGACAGCGATCAATAATCTGGTTGAACAGAACGAGCACGTTTAATGGACCATGCTAAGCACAGATTTCCCATATCAGCGAGAAAAGCTAGCATTCAGACTGCAGTTTGTACCGTACTCGCTCATACGTCCACGCTCAACCTATAAAAGCAAGTGGTGGTTCATTCAAATCGTACAGAGCGCAAATAAAAATCAGTTGATAGACTGCTAGAGGTAGAGAGAGCAGCGTGCCTGGAAAGCTCATTTCTTCATCTGCATACCACGCAGTTCAAATTATCACGAATTCCTCAGTCCTGTTTGAACTTCTGAACCATCCTAGGAGGGTTACTGTTCTGGTTTGGAACAGCAAGATTCTCGAACTGAAATGCACTCGTGCCGCACTTCAACAATAAGGAGCACTTCGGTGTGATTCTGTTCATGCACTGACACCCTCAGGTGTTTGTTAGTCTATTGTAGAGTCAAAAACCAACTGCTGCAAATTCTGCTAGTGTAGACCAGAAGTGCTGTACCAGAACACTGAAGCTGAGTAAAATATATGTGAATATGCATCAACCCCTGTGAGAGTCAAAAGAAAAGATCAAAAGAAATACATAAGTGTAGTGATGATAAACTGTTCTATGTCAGGAGTCAAGACAAGTGACTTTTAGTTCTAAAGGAAATTCAAGAAAGGAACATTTTAAGTATTTGAAGATTTCAACAAAGACTTTTTGTCTAAATTAATACTTACAACTTAACATTTATATAAGTGTGAAACTAGTTTTTTTTATTTCATTCACTTTTATCATTTTCCATCGTTCATAATTGCATAAATAGATACCAAAAGATAGATGTACATAATAAATGATTGAATAATTGTATTCATCTGACTTATCAATTTTATATTGTTGCAGTTTGAATTTTATTGAATTTTTACTTGTCATAGGTTAGTTACATAGCAAGGTGGCACTTTAGGTTCTGACTTTAATCTGAATGCTATCTGAAGCAGAGACCTTCACAGCCGAGACTATCATGTGATACTAGTGCTCTTTTATGACACTGTGACTATATTCTTTTCAGACTCACTTCTTTGTCTGTTCTGTACTGAAAACTGTACTCTAAAAACCTTTCGCTGCAAATGCCTCCAACGTCTTTAATCTTGAGTGCATTCATTGCCAGGAGTCGCGGTAGAATAGTGGTTAGTGCACTGGCTTCCTTGCTGAGTGGTCTATGGTTCAATCCCCAGATGAGGTGGGATTTTTTTAGGCCACAAACGGCTCCTGGGTCGACCCAGACCCAATTGGGTACCAGAGCCACTTCTGGGAATGTTAAGGCGGCCGGCGTGATGCTGACCACATCACCCCTAGTGTGTCGATGGTCAAGAAAATATGTGCCTAACACCATATTCCCAATATGCCTCAATGGGCGTGTAACGGGATCCTTTACCTTTTTCATTGCCACCCCTTTTGATCCTGGATTTAAAGCACACCTGTACATCTAGACACCAGGCGGTAGAAACAACAGACGGCGGAGCAAGCAAAGACATCAACAACAGAATGAACAAAGCAAGAACATCCTTTTTTAGTCTAAGCAACATCTGGAAGTCCTCTCAGTACAGCACAAGTTAAAATTAAGATTATATCAGAGCTGTGTGCTTTCTGTGCTTTTCTATGGTGCGGAATGCTGGAGAGTTACAGAGAAGGAAATGTCGAAATTGTCATCTTTTCACACAACAAGCCTAAGAAAAATTCACCGAATCTGGCAGTTTAAATAACCGAGACGTGAGAGCCAAGCTCGTTTGTACCAGTCTAGTTTGATTATTCTTATAATTCTTATTATTACTAGTATTGTTGTTTCTCGATTTCGTTAAACGCATTTTTATGATTTGATGGTTTGTGATTGAACATTTGTCTTGTTTTTGCCATAGTTTTTCCCTTAATAAATTAGACCACAGATCGCGGATCAGACGTCTTTCTTATCTGTACTTGTACTTGATTGTTGTGGAGTCACTAACGTGTACTTGTCCTTACTCTTAGAAGAGAGAAAGGAAGTGAAAGTAGTTTTGAAACATAGTCACTGAGTGGTAGGAGGTGAGAGTCATCATCTGAGCTTTTAGTCCTGATAGCTATAATTCACACCATCCACATTCAATACCATAACTCTTCTATCTTCTCAGTCCTAACTCAGATTTTTATTGTCTTGTCTCAGACTTTACTCATACTTTTTGCCTTGTCTCACTCTGTAAACCACTCGTGACACTTTGTAACACTTAAAATATGGCGTAGGTAGAAAAGCTCAAATAAAACTGATACTATGAAAAGTCGAGTGGCAGAGAGGTTAATGCGCTTCCTCTGGAGGAAAAGTTACCAGGTGCTTCTTCGTACACTCTCAGACGTCTATTTGAATATTTTCAAAGAAGGCAGTGGTCAACTTGAGGCTATTCCTATCTCCATAGAGTTTTTCCAGGATTGGTACTGGTGACGGCTATATGTGCTTTCTTTGTTGCTTATATGTTTGGCATCTTTGTAGCAGATGTTCAGCAGTCATTTTATAGTACCACATTTACACTCATCGGCAGTTCCTATCTTTAGCTTGTTGAATAAATGATATCCCAGTCTGTTGTGGCCCGTGCGGAGTCTGAAGATTATCAACTGGTTTTTTTTGTTTCTGCTGAGGTGGTAATATCATCATTTTGTGTGTGTCCTGGATGCTCTGCACTCTGATACGCTTGTATCAGGTTGAGGTAGCTTTCCACCTCCCTTTGCCAATCTGTCAGACTCTTCTTTGCCGGAAATTCTACAATGAGATAGAATCCATTGTTGTAGCGTGAGGTTTTTATATTGTATATAGTATCAGTAGAGTACTGACAATACAGAAATAGAATTTCCGCAGGAAAACGGTGAAGTCCCAGTGTATGAGAGAACCACTGGTATCACAACTTAGTTACGGCTATAATGATCTGATCTCGAAAAATTCGTAAAGTTGAGACAGTCATAAAATGCCACCCCGCTGTGCCACTAACTGTGATATTAAAACAAGGACCCAGATTACACTTAACAATTATACACTTGACATGTCGTTCAAATACAATTTCCTTATTTATTAAGTATGTATACAATATCTACTCTTGTGCTGAAGGATGGATGTTGGAAGATGGAATGCAATGGATTTGTAATTTTACAGATTATATATATATATTACAACAAGTCCTTCTTCCAATTATAGGAAAATATTTACATCAGCTGTGCTGTTACTCAATTATATAAAAATTATATCAGCTGTACTGTTAATCAATTGTAGAAAATTTTATATCAGCTGTTTTGTTAATCTGGTCTCTGACTATGCTAAACCACTTTTTCTTCACGGACAGTTAATTACTCACACTTGCCGACGGAAATGGTACTAATGTGTACTCATCTCTTAAAACAGTTCTGTCCGTATTAATTGATGCACACAACACACGTTGATGATCAACCCACCCAAGACTAAGGGGGACTAAGGATGTAGCTCTGATACAACCACTATGCTCCTGCGAAGTTACAGGCAGCAGGACTGACCCGAACATACGACTTCAGGTTTTATGACACGAATAAACCTGTAACAACGATACATAGGGGCTAATTTCTGTCATCAAGCCCACCTATCTCTAGTGTATATGAGATGAGCGTGTCTCATGTGTCTGCATGTAGGATGAATGACAACATGGCTCAGTGTGATTTAGCAATAGCGAAACAAGACAGGTGCCTACTTGCAAAACATACTTTCTAATATCTCAATACATGAATACATTGAATAATTTGTACACCTAGGTATGATGTAATCGTTTCCTTCCACCTATAATATACTAGGCCATATCTGATATGTGCTATACTGGCTGGTAAAATATATCCTAACAATACTGTTGTAGTTATATGAGTCCTAACAAGCACTGTAAGGTTATATTCAGTTGGTTTTCTTCTTCAGCAATCATACCAGGAAATACAATCATTATACCTGATACCAGGAAATACAATCATTATACCTGATTCCATAAAATATAATCATTACATGATACAGTCATAGGTTTTATTCAGGTTGAAGTTATATGAGTCCTAACAAGGACTGTTAGGTTATATTCAGATTGGAGTTATATGAGTCCTAACAATATTCCATAAAATATAATCATTATACATGACACATTCATAGTAAAACTAAAATCCTAAAGTGATATTAATTATATACAGGTGTAGGTTATTTTCAGGTGGGTTGCTTCTTCAACAGTCATACACAATCATTATACATGATACTATAAAATGCAATCATTATACATGATATAGTCATATTAAAACCAAACTCCTAAAAGTGATATTAGTTTCACAATTATTTACAATAGAAAGTTTACATACCCTCTAAGATTAATACAAGCCAGATTTTGACTCGACTTAGTGAAGCAAATCTGCCCGGCATGCAGGTAAGCAGGAATCAGTCTTGACAGCTTTCTCTTCTCTAGTCTATCGTTCTGGCTGGTCTTCGTGTTTGTGTGTATATTTGAATAAAAAGCATATATATATATATAGATATATACCAACGGGCTGATCACCCGTTTGCCAGTCACTTTGATTACGGAAACAACAGCAAACGGATTGATTTGTCGTTGCCCTAAAGACGCCATTAGGCGTGATGGGAACAACGGCAAAGAAAATCTATTCGCTGTTGCCCTTAAGACGCCACTAGGCGTAATGGCCACTGACTGCTTTGCCGGTCGTTGGCTAAGGACGGAAGAAGAAGAAGAAGATATATATATATATATATATATATATATATATATATATATATATATATATATATATATATATATATATATATATATATATATATATATATATATATATATATATATATATATATATATACTGAAGCACATTAAAAACGCACCACTATTATATATACTGATGCCGAGAAGCTGGCAAAAAAAAAAGTGTGGGAATGGATTTTCCCCGTGTTTGCCATGCGGTAGAGAGCGAATGGCTGCTGGAATGGAAAGTGCAAGATTCAACCCATGGGTGTGTGTACAGACTACATAAAAACGATGAAAGTTACACGTGCAACACGATTCTCAACAGCTATGACCCTGAAAATGTGTACGCGTTGTGGCAGTATACTCGGTATAAAAAGGCCGTTGAGACAAAACACCCAGTACATGTGCTTGAAATGCCACGACTATCTGAAAACGACCGCCAACGAGCCATTGGTATGTTGGAGACCGGAATGAGCTCGCAGGCCATTGCCAGAAGGATGAATTGCCACCACAGCTTTATTGTACGTCTCAATGAACGTTACGGAACCACTGGCAGTGCCCGGGATAGACTTCGGAGTGGCCAACCACGAGTTACTACCCCTGCGCAAGATCGTCATATTGTGTTGAGTCACCTAAGGAATTGACTCTCCCGGCAAGTCAAACTGCAAGAGCAATAGTGGGTAGACATGGGCACGTCTCTCGAATGACAGTCATGCGACGACTCAGAGATACAGGCCTTACTGCAAGACGACCTTATGTTGGGCCAAACTTGACTCACAGACATCGTTAGCAGCGCCTGCAATGGGCAGAGCAACATATCAGATGGACTAGACTGCAGTTGAATGCTGTCCTATTCACAGACGAGAACAGATTCAACATATCCTTTGCAGATGGACGTATGCGGATTTAGCGACGGTGGGAAGAGCGCTTTGCAGATTGCTGTGTCAACCGATTTCGAGGTGGCAGTATTCACATTTGGGGAGGATTCAGTTTTCACCATCGCTTGCCTCTTCACGTCTTCCGTGGAAATGTTAATGCTGTGACATATCGAGATGAGGTTCTGGATGCACTGGTTGCTCCTGCGTTCACAATTTATCCAGACTTGCAGCTTCTCCAGCAGGATAACGCACGTGCATTTTTTTGTATTTTTGGTTTTCTCCCCTGCCTGCACAGAATGCAATGAATTTCATAACAATCAAATGTACAAATTAATGACCAGCATGGATTCATAGGAAAATGAATAAAGATTCCAAATATGTAAACTTGTACACACTTATATTTACATTTCACACTCTGTTCCTGGATTATACAGGTGGTGCGTTTTTAATGTGCTTCAGTATATATATATATATATATATATATATATATATATATATATATATATATATATATATATATATATATATATATATATATATATATATATATATATATATATATATATATATATATATATATATATATATATATAATATATATATATATATATATATATATATATATATATATATATATATATATATATATAGGTAGACGCAGGTAGATGCTACTGCGTAAGGAACCCTTCTGATTGGTTCGCACCGTTTTTGTCTTTTTCTATTGCAAGGACACGCTGATTGGTTAGTTGCATTTCCGTACTTTTTGTTTTTCAGACTTCCAAACCAACAGTGTTTTATGCCTAATTTATTCTGTCTCAGAGTCTGCCAGCCATCTTGCGTGACCCCTTGAACGCGGATTGGCTGTGAATATTTGTATATCGGATATAGTGTATTTAACAAAGCAGCGGGTTTACACACAACTTTACGATAATTGTATCACAACTCTTTTGAATCCTTGACATAGTTTGTGGAGTATTATTATTAAGCCATCCAGGTCGGCATTATTGTGGCTCTTCGGTATTGCTATTACCGACAATGCATCTGTGAAGAAAACAACTTGTCTCTCGGCGCTTTCCTCTATCATTGGGATTTCTGTTGCAGTTTTTAAGGCCGCTGCCTCTGCTCTGAAGTTACTTGAGAATTTTCCTGTTCTAGGTTCGAAACCAGGTAACAAACGCTTCCATTTACCCAGCTGTAAATGGTAACCTGGCTCTACCATTGAGTTTGAGAAGGTAAAAGCAACAAGGAAAGGGAATTGGTAATCCTCACCTCATAAGGCTTAGACCTAGTGTTAGCCAAGTCATTAACACTTCACACCCCCCCCGTTACGGCAGTATCTGCTTCGGGACCACCATTACCTTTATTTAGAAAAATAATTCCGTTGACCTACTAATCATAAAGAACCTTGACCCAGAGTTCAAGACTAGCACCTGATCTATATATCTATCGCTTCACTATGCTTCACAAAAATACACATTCTTTGTTCACTCTTTATTTTTGTCAAGGACAAACTAGCTTTTGTTAGGCAGTGTAATGTTTTAGTCAAGAGGTTCCCAAACTTTTTTCTCTGGGCCACACTTTCGGAATGAACATTTGCTCGCGCCACACCAAATTTCAACAAGTTAAAGATAGGAACTACTGATGAGTGTAACTGTGGCACTGATATTTGACTGCTGAATATCTACTTCAAAGGGGCCCAGCATATGAGGAACAGAGAAAGCTATTATGGCTATCAACAGTGCCATTCCTAGAAAAGCTGCACTAAGTGGTCAACAACCTCAAACTGACCACTGCCTTCTTTGAACATATTCAAGTTGACGTCTGGGGGTGAACGAAGAAAAAACCCCTATCAGTGCTTTATTCATAACATAGAACATAACTACTTTATAACATGATCATGAGATATCCAGAGAGTATAAAACAATATACGAGGGGCGTTCAGAAAGTAATGCACCAAATCGTTTTTCTCAGGAGCTGTTTATTCAAAAAGCATGAAATTTATACACAATATACATGGATATGTCATGTAAACATCGGTATTATTCAACATAATCCCCATCAACTTGTACGGCTTTATGCCAGAGCGAGACAAGTGCATGTATTCCTAGTCCGTACCAGATTTTGTCTTGATCATGTAGCCATTTCTTCGCTGCATGAATCACTCCTTCATCACCTTCAAACCTTGTCCCACGGAGTGCATCTTTAAGTGGACCAAATAGATGAAAATCAGAGGGTTCCAAATCGGGACTATAGGGTGGATGGGGTAGTACAGTCCAACCCAATTTGGTGATTGCTTCCCGTGTTGCCAGACTTGTGTGAGGTCGCGCATTGTCGTGAAGGAGAAGCAGGTCTGTTGGATTCTTGTGCGGCCGAACTCTGCGAAAACGTTGATTGAGTTTTTTCAATGTCTTAATGTAAGCTTGCGAATTGATTGTCTCTCCTCTTGGCATAACGTCCACAAGAATCACACCTTCAATGTCCCAAAAGACAGTGATCATGACCTTTCCAGCTTAAGGAATTGTCTTGAATTTCTTTCTTCGTGGTGATTGCGGATGATGCCACTCCATTGACTGTCTTTTTGTCTCAGGTTCAAAATGATGTACCCAGGTTTCGTCACCTGTAACGATCTTAGCCAAAATGTTATCTCTATCAGCATTGAAACGCTCCAACAATTCAGAAGAAATTGCTTTCCTTTGCAATCGGTGGTCATTTGTGAGACTTTGAGGAACCCATCTTGCGCAAACCTTAGAAAATCCGAGAGTTTTTATAACTGCATTTGCACTACCAATGCTGACTGACAGCTGTAAGGATAATTGTTGAGTAGTGATTCGCCTATCAGTAAGAATAATGCCCTCAGCGCATTTCAACATTTCTGCGTTGGTGGCTGTGGCAGGACGTCCACTGCGCGGCCGATCAAGCAGCTCCGTATCTCCACTTCCTGATTCTTTGATTCCTTGAACCCAGCGACTGACTGTACTCCTGTCGACTGCAAAACTTCCATACACATCACATAGACCCTTGTTAATGTTCACAACAGTTTCCTTCTCTGCAACGAGAAATTCTATCACAATTCGCTGTTTATAACGCAAGTTTCTAACACCATCCATTTCAACGGTTTAGGGCAGCCGTACTATTTAGCCGGTTGCGGTGAAATTTGGTGCACACAATTGGCACATGCCATATTTAAAGTGTGCAAAATTTCATGCTTCTATCTTCATTACTAACTGAGAAAAACTATGTGGTGCATTACTTTCTGAACGCCCCTCGTAGCTACATAAAAACATGATTCATTCGCAAAATATACAAAATTCAATAAGAGGTTTGGACATGCTTTTTGTAGGGTAATCTAATTTATATTATGTCTTAGTTGAGACAGATAAACTCTGAGCTCCTCATCAACACGAAGAAGTCTGTCTCTTTTTTATATTCTTTGATATTTGTCAGAGCTGAAAATCCCTGTTCACAACAATATGTCGTGAACTGTATCTTTTTGATATAAAATAAATTACATTACTGAATAAAATCAGAAAACTTCTGACAAATTCTATGAGTTTCTATACACATATTTCCCACACATCCAACAGGTAACAAAATAAATAAGAATATGACCTTCATATTTATTTTAGGCATATGAATTTTATGAAAATCTCTCTAAATCTTTAAATCTTCCGGCTACACCTGCCATCCTCTCGAGAGACACCAGTGTGACGTGCCACACCGTTTGAGAACCACTGACTTAGTCGAATGGTAATGTTTGGTTGTTTTCACTGCAATCTCTCTGGTTACAATAAAACGATAATGAAAATAAAGAAGAAATTTGCCTATGCATAACTTGTCTCCAGCTGTTCCATTGGTTAAAGCTGGTAATATCTATACGTTAAAATTGGTATGAATGAGCTATTAAAATATTTAGTACCGTAATATACAAGCATAGACATTGCCGCGAAGGACAACTATTACAGGAATAATTACGGTAATATCAACACGCTGGCAGTATTGCTACGGAGAGCGTTTATAAGATTTAGTATGATAATCTTTATTTGATAAATTTCTTAAACTTAATGACTAAATTTAGAGTATGGGAAAACAGCAAACAAACGATTCAATACAGGCAGTGTAACTTTAATGTATGGCACTGAGATATTTGTTTATCTTTGTCCTGGTTTCGGTAACAACATATTGTTCCTTATTTGTAGTCGCTGGTTGTGTGCGTGTGTGTGTCTATGTGTGCATGATCGTGTTGTATTGTTTTGTTTTGGTTCGTTTATTTTTAAAGTAAAATTGTCATGTACATTAACTGCACTAACATCTTTTAGTTATAAGAAATGAAGAAAGACTTAACAAAACGTACAGTCTATGACGACCCTTAAAAAGGAATTGTTAGGAAGAGAACATGATGAGTCCGATGAAAGATGAAGAAGAGGGGAAAAACGAAGGCAAAGTAATAGTTTGGTTTGGTTTTGATTATAAGGAAAATCTTCATTGCACACCGACAACTCCATCAGTGCTCCGATCTCCTTCCTTAGATCACCACAAGGAGTGCACGAACTCCGTAGCACCTGTGAGAACCCTAATGTATGTATATAGAAATCACACGTTCTATAAATATTTTTGTGGTAGGTAGGTTCCTAATTTTTAAATTGATAGAATATGATGAGGAAAAAGCAGAAGTAGGAGATGGCGAACGAGGAGAAAGAATTGACGATAAGACGGAGAAGTAAATGATGAAGGAGAATGGACGAAGAAAAGAAATAAAGAAGAAGCGAGAGGAGAAGGGGAAAAAAAACCACAAGATCATCAAGCAGACGAGAAAAAACAGCAATAACAAAATGCAATTAAAAAACTGCAACCCTGAGATGGCTGTCTGAAACTCCATTAGACAGGACATTTATTGTAATCAGACTCTGTCCATGCTTCGGAAGGTCCAAAATGGATGGCTCCGGCATAAATGGAAAATACACATAGAAGCCTCGAATCTTCAGGAACTGGTGTGGATCTACTGTTCTCGTCATGCAGGGGTACGCGGCAATAAGAGAGCTGACAGACTATAATAGCTTCGAGGACATCAATAATGGGGACATTGGATATGGATAAGGGAGAAATACTTAAAGACAATTACTGATCGCCTGCTAAAGAAAAACACATCAATCGATGAATCAACAAGGCTAAGATTGCTAGAATTTGGCAATCAAACGTAAGACTAGCACAGATGGACAAAAGAGAGGATGCATTAGTCGCGAATACAACCAGCGTGCTACAGGAACAGTTAGCATTCATACCCTTCGACATTTGTTGAGGGAGACTGAGCACCTATGGGTTTGCGTGGAATGCAGTGAGGTCAATTCTGATCAAGAATAACAAGATCCCAATAAAAAATCTATATGAAGACAAGAAATGAAAAACTTGTAAAAACTATGCATTAATAGCAATTATATCAAACGGCACTTCGCAGTTAACACCAACCATTCACGACGGTTTCATTTATTTTCTATCTTTAACCAGCGGCACTTGGGCTTTCAGCCCTTTGGCCCAATGACATGTGTCGTAGATTTTTGATAGGTATTTAAGATCAATTATGGTCCGATCTGAATAGAACTAGAACAGGTGATAGCTCAGTGGGAGATAAGGTGGAGAAATAGATTTTCACGAGTGAAATGGTGAAAGGTAAAGTCTGTCCCTGGATTTGAGAGATAATCTATCCAGCCTAGCGGTTACGACTGAGATTCTTAGATCAGACAGTTTTTCATATATATATATATATATATATATATATATATATCTATATATATATATATATATATATATATATATATATATATATATATATATATATATATATATATATATATTCAACCACTCACATCTACACACACACAGATACGTGACAATTAGACGCACAGACGTGAAAACTTTATCAATGGAATAGGGATCTTTTGGAACGAGCTGACCAACACACGTAAATAAAGTTTATTTATCATAAAGAAACTTCACAACAGCAATATTTTGAATATCAAATCAAATACAAATAAACCTAAGTTAATGAATTAATTAAAGAGATAGACTCATAGGTGTAATCCTCCCTCCCTCTGTTGAGACAACATCCCGTTAGAAGAAAGTTATTAACCCCCAAAGAGTCAAAGGTTTATACGCTATGGTCTAAAAATTTCCCTCTACAGTAAAGAACAGAGTTTATACGTTAATCTATTCTTAAAAAGACAGCATTCGCAATAACTTGCATAAAAAAATTCAAAGTGAGTACATGGATTATACAAAAAAAGAATTATTCATCCCTGCATCCTCTCGCTCTGACAAACCTGTGATCACATCCATTCACTCTTACCTAATAGGTGCTTTCACAACCTCTGGAACAATCGTTAAGGTACACACAGCAAATCCAAGGTTGGGTTTTTGGCGAAACAAGCCCCAGTTTCTCCTAGACTAATTAATCCAAATGTTGGGAAACGCTTGATTCGTTACTGTTAGTAGGATGCTGATTATGTCACTTCAATTTGTGTCCAGGTAGGAAAATATTTAAGAGATCTAATGTTCACAGTGTACAGTAGCTTGGAATATTCGATCGTTAAATCGAGTGTCAGGATAAATCTGTTCAGGATAAATCTTCTTCACAACACAGTGGTTGTTATTCAGGTAATGATAATGTTTGATTATGTCGCCGCAACAGGCTGAATGTATATGAAATTGGGAAAAAGAAATCTGGGTATCTATAATTCCAGTTACAATTTATTCTTAATATATATTTCGACAATACTCATTATGAAATAGTGAATTACTAGTCGGTTAAAAATATTTCTCTGAATAGTTACTAGCACAATAAATTAAATATTTATTCTTTGGGTTGGTACTCTGTCTCTTTCTGGGTGTAAAACACGAGGCTAGACAAGTCACCTTGAAAACCCGATATTTATATCAGAATGTTCCTTTGTACTGTTGGACTGAAGTCCGTTATACTCAGATTCATATGGAAGCCGCTGGTAAGGTTTTGGGTTTGACCCAATACTGTGTAAAGGAGAAAAATACAAATACTTAACCATAATATAGTATTCTCAATCCTATCCTTAACCCGCGTAAAATATAATATATTTATCCACTTCGGTTATTTAACTTAAATTATAACTACAAGCTTAGAGCTTGTCTTATCGTTTAAAACTCCCATGAAATAAATTCTAGTCATTTAAAAAAATCAATCATCATGAATTATAAATAAATACATATTTCGACAATACTCATTATGAAAAGTGCATTACTAGTCGGTTAAAATATTCTCTGAATAGTTACTAGCAATTAATAAATTTATTTTATAGCTTGGCAAAAATATTGCCTCTCTTGTTCCATGTTCCGTCTAAAACCAAACTTTGTTCTTCTTGAATAGTTTAGCTTCATGTAGGTGTGGTAAATATCCTGTATTGAATATATCATTGCATATTGATGTGATTGTTCTATACCAAAAGCTCTCCATGAGCTTCATATTCATTTCAAATGTTTATGTTTATCCATGACTGCCTTCTTCCTTTTTGTAGAAATGTTTATTTATTCTGCTAGCCTATGTAACACAGTAAATGCTAGAGAAATATAAATGACGGACTTATCTAGTAAATCACTGTGCACCGAAAATCTAGTAAAATATAACTGACGATTTTATCACTTAAATCACTCAAAAATACTAGTAAATATAATTACCTAAAACACAGAAATACTAAGACTATCTCCAACAAAAAAACTAAGAAACTTCACTAATACAAGTGATTCTAGAGATCGAGCTAGATGTCTTTAAGATCAGTGGGTACTGGATAACTCGAGTTAGAATGCTGGGGTATATATATATATATATATATATATATATATATATATATATATATATATATATATATTATATATATATATATATATATATATATATATATATATATATATATATATATATATATATATATAATATATATATATATATATATATACTATATATATATATATATATATATATATATATATATATATATCCTACTAGGTACTATATATATATATATATATATCTTAAATTAAAGGGAATGTTACACTATACACCGAAACCAGACTCTCTGCTAGATTTAGCACCTACGTCCAGATCTTGGGCAATACGTGAAATCAAAGCCATTTTTCACTCTAGAACCGAAACCTAGACTCACTTTGTTGCGTACGGACTCGCTTCAGATCCGGTGTAACGTAATTTGCTAATCAGTGCACATTTTACACGTCTCTGCTCGTATGGGCCATTCTAACGAGCAATGTCTTTTGATCTTGCGATTCGCCGTGTTTAATTACCTTTCTAGTGAACGGATTTACAAGGGAGGTAATAGAAATTTGTCTCACCTTGGTTCCAGATTACCTGCTCTTAGTACTAAATTATTTCCCCCTGATCGCTGTCTGATCTATTACAACGATTTTCAATCGCTGGCGTTTAATTACAGCTCAGCGTTAGCTAATAGGTCTGCTCGTGAACATTCATCAAAGGAAATAGCGAACAGCAATTAAAAATGCGTGCTAAATTAGAAAAAGAACAGATCTCTGAGTGTTGTAGGGTTTTATGTTAACAAACGTGCGTAGGTGAAAGAAAGGTAAAAGAAAAGTGAAGATAATGATATAGATATATGAAATCTATTATCATAATATGTCACAACATGTTATTGCGAGGTGTGATGCAGTACCTGTTTTCTTTTCTTTAAATTTATCGCGATCAGGTAGGGTTTTCTTTGCTGGAAATATCGCGGTCATTTCTTTGTTATCAGCACGTGAGGATTTATTGGGAGGGTTGAAAATTTTCCGTTGTTTGGCTCACGCCAACAGGCGACGTTAGTCAATGTTACGCAAGTAAAAACGCGCGCATAAACAGGACTCACGACTTGCTTTCAAATCTATTGGCGGAAGACCCCGTTAAAATTTTTGTAGGGATTCCATTGGTTTAAGTAGGACGCTATAGCTATGACGTAGGTCGTAAGTCAGCGGGAGTTTTCGCGTATATAAACCCGCGCAGTCTTCTAAATGGTCCCTTTGTCTGATGAAATCCACTGCCGTGAAGCTAGCATTTATCGTCTGCTCCTGAGGAAGAAACGCGATAAATTGGTATGTTCATAGTTTATTATAGTCTTTATATTAGTGGGTTCTTTAATAGAGTCGTAGCCTGATTTATGAAGGGTTCTTCGGGAAGTTAAATAATATTTTATAAACGTAGTGCCATCCATTGCTATCTTTGTAGAAATGATGTAAATGTAAAATGTGCATAATTCTTTCTAGGATTATTGGCAGTATATAGGAGTGTGTGAAGTTTTGGGATATTCATTGTGTGAGGTTAACTCTTAGATGCATGGGTGCTCTGTAGTACGTAGAGCGTGGTGTGAAACCCCCACTTAATTCTGTAATTTTACAAGTGTAATGGAGTGGGCATTTAATTGTGTGTACGGTATTTTATTGGGCCTACAATGTGGGTAATGCAGTCGGAGGGTAGAGATGTAATGTACACGTGAATTATATTGCTTAAAGGATTAAATTATTCCTAGCGAGAGGTTTAATTTAATTTTGGGTTAAGCAAGGAAACCTCACGGGGCAATGTTAAAAGTAGGCCAGGAATTTCGCAAAGGGATTTTCCCAGATTTGAATGTTGTGACACGTGGCGAGATTAACGTAACAAAAGATTAAGATCAGACAGTGTCTGGGGTTTTGTGTACTTCCCAGAAAGATTTTAAGTTGAGGGGGTGGGGAGTAGAAGGAGTGTGAGATAGAGTGACACGTGGGTAGAAATATTTTATGTATCGTTGTGCATAGCGGGTGAAGGGAAGTTATATGTTTCAGATGAGTTTCTGGTTGACGTTGGTGTACATAAATTGTATTTTTATGTCTCCAGCAGTTCACGGCACAGTAGGAGCGTGTAGTTTGTCCCATACAAATTACCAACGGCAAAGTTCGCATTTTCAGGAGCCGAGAGCTCGATATCGCCAGAGGCGACAGAATATAACCTACTATCTCAGGCAGTGAAGTTATTCTTCATCTGGGAAACGGGATTTTTCTTTAAAAATCCAGAGCACTTAGCTCATTATACCAATCCAACAACGGCGACGTGGCCGGAAGATTGGTCTAGTTTGTACAGCCAGAAAAAAAGGTTGTGTTCTCCTAAACCTTGAGTGGGTTGTCGGGGGAAAGTCAAGGAAGGGCTCAGCAGCAGAGCAGCTTTTATATATTTTTGTAGTCAAGTACCTTGTGCTTGATTCCCAAGTCATCAGTGCAGTCGTCAGAAAACCGGAGACAGGCTTATCATTCCTGGTTCTGACAAGTCAACGAGAGAAGGCGTAACGGAGACGCCAACTCAGCCGATGTCGAGTGTCAGAGAGACACTGAAGCAACGAGAGTGAGGAGAGAGGCGTGACCAGTAAGGTCTGATGTTATCCTTAAAGGATAGCCTCTGAGAATAGATGTTATAAGAAGTCTACTAGTGTAGCAGTCCAATGTTTTAGTTAGCGGCGCATATCGCCTAACAAGTTGGAAGCAGTGTAAACATTCGTTTAGGCAGAGTCAGCACGCCAGAGACAGTAGGAAATATTATAGTATTAGGAAGTGGTGGCTAAAGTTGATGCCCCACCAGTTAGATTGTGGTTTCAATCATTAATCATTCTATTTTGTTCCCCAGCAGTGTGACTGACAGAGTGAATGTGGTTGTGGTTTTTTTTTTGTGGCTATCTATTTAATTGGTTCTTTGCTTTTCCAGGTCTGTGCAACAGTGCACGATATTTATTTCTTTGCTGTGTGATGAATTTTATATTTTGGATTGTGTAAATAATATATATATATATATATATATATATATATATATATATATATATATATATATATATATATATATATATATATATATATATATATATATATATATATATATATATATCTTGCTAAATGGATCAGCTTCTATACTGCACTGTACGTATGTGTCGTCTGTATAGTGTGTCTGTAGTCTTTGTGTATCACCTTATCTTCTTTTGGTTAAAGGTAGTCATAGGGGGTGAGGCTATAGCAATTATGAAGTCATGGGTGGCAAGGGAGAGTCAATCCAGGTTCTCACCCTTGAGCCAATAGTCTCATCGGTCCACTTTCACTGTCATTTTCCTCAAAATTATATCTTCTCGGACTTTCTTACCACTAGGGTCTTGTCTCCATATTAAGTCAACCTCTAGACTTTAAATCCACTTCGTGACACGAGGCTCGGGAGCCTGTGGACTTTCCTTCCAACCCGGTCAGGAGCTTCGCTCCTTCCCATCCACAGAGGGTTTATCTCTAGAGCCGTTCAGGTTATTCAGTCAAAATCCCTGTCGATGACACTCTTTCAAATGCTCACGCCCGGATTTGAACCTTGAACACCTGATCGCCAGCGCAATGTGGTAACCATTACACCAGCGCGGTTCCGCCGGCGGTTTCAAAGCAGACAAAGAAAGATTACGACTACTAATCCCGCAGGCGTGTCGTAAGATGTGACAAATAATGAAGTTGTGCATGCGGCTGGGAATCTCATAGTGTAAAACAAATAGCTACGAAAACTACCGTTGTAATAACACACGTCTTGCACCGGGGGGTGGGGTGGGGGGGGTTGGAAAGAGCTTGAACGGATGGCACTGGACGGGAAGGCTTTGCCGCGAACTTGTTGGAGGCTTATACTCTGCAGGAAGCTGTAGGGCAGTTGTGATGATAATGATGATGATGATAACGATGATGATGACGATGATCATGGTGAGGATGATGACGATGACGATGCAGATGTTGATGATAGTTGAGGATTGTTTCATGTCTGCAGCATGAGGCGGTCCTCAAATGAATATCTATTAGCGACCGATGTCGAGGATTGTGCATGTGTGCAGGCATTTGGATTAGATCGATCCGAATGACTGCACTATTGAACACCTCAACTGAATATACATTAGCAACATAACATGCATATCTCTATGCATGACGGTGGGACATAAAAACGTCATTCAATGTGTGGGCTTTGACCCTGATGGCAGTGTTTGAAATGCGTGGCATCGCCACTATGGATTGTGTGGCCTAGCCACTATATATTAAAGTGTGGTATAAACCACTTGGAACGTGTGACCTAGTCACTGAACTCATATGTGTAGCTCTTAAGCTAATTGAGCATTATATTCGAGGATTAAAACGTAAGTCGTGCACTATTAGCGCAGTGGATTTAGATGGCAGATTTGCCTGGCGTTGGATTCCAAAGAAGAACTGACCGTTATTCATAGATATAACTATATTGAACATGAACTCTTCGTGAATGAAATGAACTCTTACTATAAGTACATATACTATTATATTGAACTATGTTTTGACTGTCGTGCTGACGTATCATTGGAGAAAGTATTTATTAAATTTAAAGTCGTCAGCTACTGGTCTCTTACTTCATTGAATTATTCAAGTTCAGTTGGAAACAGTTATGCATAACTATAATGACCAGAGACTTTAATACCCAAGCACACTGCCTTACCACGGGTAATTAATAATTAAAGTAAGAGTATAATCAAGGTCAGTAAAATATCTATATATATAGATTTTAATACGAAGCATGTTCAGGGTCTGACACATCCCAGGGGTTAAGAGAAGAAATATCGATACTTGTGCATGCATACGGAATCTGTGTAAAAATGGATGAATGAACCCGAAGACTGGGCTGGTAATAAGAGACATATAATCACGCAACAGAATAGTGTCGGAACGTCGAATGTTTTGAATCCCGTCTCTTACAGACTGATATCAACAGAAGACAACCCGCCACATCTTAGTATAAGCAGTCCATCACATATTGGTGTCAGAAAGTGTTCAGATTTCGTGGATGCTACCATTCCCCTCAAGTATTGAAGGAAAATCAAACTAACGATAGTACTTTATGCGTGAACATTCATTAATGACAAACTGGCAATGCTAATGCGCATGTCAAGATATGACGTCACTGTATCGTTGCAGTCAGTAGAAGCAGACAACACGTCCTGAAAGAATCTTACTTTCAACACATACCAGAGACTGAGCTACCTGAGGGAGACCGTTTTCGTCAACTACCTGAAGCTGTACTGTTGGAAGAGCACAGTTTTATCAAAGACTTCAAGCCGCAACGCAGACCGTTATTCAAAGTTCGCTCATTTGCTGTCAAACGGTCGTGGTCAAGTTCAAGGTCGTCTATCAATGGATCAACAGCTGACTGGTTCTGTTGTAACTAAAGTGTAGATTTACATCATTGCATGTATTTCTCAGGACCAAGGGACAGATGTCAAGATAAGTTCTTAATTTTAACATAGCGCTTGAACATTTTCGTACTGTCCATGAACTATCCTTAGTCTACAGTCTATCGTTGATTTGCTTCCTTTCTTACTAATCATTTGTGTATTCCCCTATCACATTTCTCTGTATATTCGTAAATCTGTCGGAAGGTAGGTAAAAGGGCTTATTATTGCTTCTGATTTCCGTTGGAAAACTCAAGCAATTATAACGACTGTTAGGGTTAATGCTTATATTAGCTGACTGAGGATCTGACTTTTAGTCAGGATATAAATTGACTGAAGCCTCAGTTCGCAGTATAACCATATTTCTGTGTACTTAGCTGTTACGTCACGTACAGATGTCATCTTAATTTGCATAACCTAATTTCAGTAGTGTTTACAATCGTTTTCGTTCGTTATCTATAACTCCTCTGTCTAATTGTTATTGGAAGACGACTAGTCTTGTTATTATTTGTAATGTTATTTCTTTACTTTCTTTGCTACTAATTACTACGTCTGTGTTTATCTTAGTTACTTTATGTTCGTAAAGTATTGTCGAGTAACTGTGAATATCATTTCATTGTATTTCATTGCTTGTTCTTTCCATTGTTAATTGTATATTGTCACTTGTACTCGTTCTGTATTGTTATTTATAGACATATGTACATGACATATTGAGTTCTACATATTTCAGGAATAGTATATACTATTGAAAGGTACTTATAAACCAAGGAAGATGTCAACACTAGAAGACTTTATTAACAGTGGAAAGAGTTTGGGGAAATCAGGATCTGAACTTCAAATTTATGCGGAGACCAAATTTGAAGAATATTTATCGCGTCTGGAAAGGATTGAACAACGCGAGGCTACTAAACGAGCAGAAGAACTTAGGAAGTTGGAATTAGCTCAAAAAGATAAAGAATTGGCCCATGAAAAGGAGAAAATGGAAAAAGAAATAGCACAAAAAGATAAAGAATTGGCTCAACAAGAAAAAGACAGAGAGCAAAAAGATAAAGAAAGAGAATTTAAGGAAAAAGAAATGGCTCAAAAGGAAAAAGAAATGGAGTTAAGAAGAATGGAATTTCTTCAACTAGATCAGGAACATAAATATGCTATGGAGCTTGAATCATTACGACTTAATGCTGAAAAGGAAAAAGTGTTAGAATTGGCTAAAGTGCAGTCAGAGCAGGCTAAGACATTAGCGGGTACAAATGTTTTCTACCCGAAGTTAAAAATGCCTAATTTTGATCAATCTCGTGATTTTATTGACTCTTTTTTATCTAGGTTCATCATAAAAGTCACCGCCTTGAACATACCAAAAGAAAGATGGAGCAGTTTTTTACTTGATTTTTTGACTGGTGACTCATTGAAATGTTTCATGAGTCTGGATGAAAAGAGTAGAAACGATTTCGACGTCGTAAAAGAAGTACTACTAAGACGTTTCCAGTTAACGGAGTCTGGATTCAGAGATCGTTTTCATACGGCTAAGCCAAGTAAAGATGCTGATTTTGGCGAATTCATTGCATCGATTAAGCACTTTTTTAGCAGATGGATTGATCTCTCTGGCATCAATAAAACTTATGAAGGTCTTATTGATCTTATGCTGAGAGATAAAGTTTTATCATCATGCAGTAGTGAGTTAGAATCTTTTTTGCAGGAAAGACACCCTAATTCTATTGATGAGTTTGAAAAATTAGGGGGACAATTTGTAATCGCACATCCGAAAAAGGATATTCACAGATCCTCTATTCGAGATCCCTTGCCCGCGTGCTCAGCAAACCATGATCACAGACCTCGTTCTAAGAGCGCTGATGGACTCTATCGTTCAGATTGTTATCAATCTGATAGAGGTTATTTTAACTTCCGGCGTCATCGCTCTCCGTCAAATTATAGACGAGATTGGAGAGGGTACTCACCTCAGGATCGCAGTTACCACAAAGGCAGGGATTATGATGATTCACATCATAAATGTTACGGGAGACAAAGATCTCCTTGTGGAAGAGATTCAAGGAATGATGATTCATCTAACTTTTTCTATAGCAAGAAGAAGTTTACAAATAAGAATAGAAATCATGTCAGATCTCCATTGAGAGATAAATGCAAACATAGACATGCAAATAATTGCACTGTCAATAAAGACAAAGGTAATGATGATAATGAACATGCGAATGCATGTACTGTGATTAATGATACTTGTTTTGAGTGCCAAACACGACACGCATCTGATTCTAAAATAAAACTTCAATGTGGTCATGTTATGCCAACCATGTCGGCATGTGTAAGCATGGGTTATCTTACATTCCATCCAGGTATTTTATATGGGAAAAAAGTACAGGTTTTAAGAGATACCGGATCTTCAACTGTTGGAATAAAGCACTCGCTTATCGAGCCCTCTGCTTTTACAGGCAAATCCGTTAAGTGTGTCATGTTCGGAGGAACTGTCGAAAGTTTTCCAGTGGCACGAGTGTACATCGATACACCTTTCTACACAGGCACAGTTTATGCCTGCGCCTTGAAAGAACCTATAGTTCAGATAATTGTCGGTAACATACCAGGAGTAAAAGATTGCACTCCTGAGGAGATTGCAAAGTGGGTTGATTCTCACCCACAGGTGGCAAATGTTGTTGTTACTAGAGCTCAACAGTTAGCCACGGAATTGGCTATACCACCCACTCCGATAATAGACACAATTATGTCTCAGGTCGATACTGTAACACCTTCTGTTTTTGGGGAAAAACAGAAAAATGACCCAACATTGAAAAGGTTATTTGACTTAGCAAAGCAAAAAGTCACCAAATATACTGGTTCTTCTAAACATTGGTTTAGTTTTAAAAAATCTATACTTACTAGATATTTTGATAATGGTAAATCAATCATACATCAAGTTGTGGTGCCGAAAGAATACAGACCATTAGTCCTTCAAACAGGTCATGACTCGCCTATGGCTGGGCATATGGGGATTAAAAGAACATTGTTTCGGATTACATCACAATTTTATTGGCCTGGAGTAAACAAAGATACCAAATTGTACTGTAGATCTTGTACGACATGTCAAGGTATTGCACGTAAGGGCAGGTTCCACACGGCACCCTTACAAATTACCGACGTACCTGAAAGACCTTTCAAAAAAATAGCAATAGACATAGTAGGTCCTTTGTCTATTCCATCAAATAATGGATTTAGATATATCTTGACGTGCATAGATCTTTGCACACGATGGCCTGAAGCCATACCGTTAAAGACCATCACAACTGCATCTGTACAGGATGCATTATTTTCAATATTTTGTCGGGTTGGTTTCCCAGAGGACATTTTGTCAGATCAAGGATCACAATTTACGTCCAATATTATGAAAGATTTAGAGTCCATGTTATCGGTACACTACTCATTTTGTAGTGCATATAGGCTACAATCAAATGGTGTTTGTGAGCGTTATAACGGTACGTTGAAACAGATACTTGCTAAAATCACTGAGGAGTGCCCTCGTGATTGGGACCGTCTACTTCCGGCGGCCTTATTTGCATTTCGAGAAGTACCGCAAGAAAGTACGGGCTTTTCCCTGTTCGAATTGGTCTATGGCTCGAATCCCCGCGGACCTATGATGATACTGAAAGATTTGTTGGTTGGAGCATCAGTTGACACACCCACTCGAAACAGCTATGAGTTGGTCATTGATCTCCGACAGCGAATAATTGATGCGTGCACTTATGCATCTCAGAGTATCAAATCTGCGACTCAAAGATCTAGGTTACTACATAATCAGAAAAGAACACTAAGATTTTTTAATCCAGGTGAGAAAGTATGGTTATTACTACCTCAAAATGACAACAAACTACTAATATCATGGCAAGGTCCATTTGACATTATTAAACGGGTCACTGATGTCGATTATTCTGTGAATGTAAGAGGCAGAATAAAAACTTTTCATATCAACATGTTAAAGTTAGCGGTTGAAAGACCTCAAGAGTTAATTCCCGTCATTAACTCTATTAACAATTCTTCACATCAAACTACTTCTTTTGCAGTGGTTCATGATGAGGATACCACTTCCTCTATTCCTCTGCCCTTTCAATTGCCTTCCTTAAAATCTACAGAATCATGGAAGGATGTGACTATTTCTTCGTCATTATCTTCTACTAAACAATGTCAGATAAGAGATATTCTCGTATCTTTTGATGATGTTTTGACCGATCTTCCAGGTCAAACATCACTTATCTCACATGACATTACACTCACTGACTATCGTCCTATCAAACTTAGACCTTATCCTATATCTTTACACCACAAAGATAAGGTTGAAAAGGAATTAAAAGATATGATGCGCTTAGGGGTCATATCTCCGTCGGAATCACCATATGCTTTCCCGATGGTGATTATCAAAAAGAAGGATGATTCCTTGCGTATATGTATTGATTTCAGGCAACTAAACAAAATTACAATCACAGACGCCGAACCAATGCAGTTATTAGATGACCTTTTCTCTCAAGTGTCTAATGCTACTTACTTTAGTAAATTGGACTTATCAAAAGGCTATTGGCAAATCCCACTTGCTGATCATGCCAAACCATTCACAGCTTTCACTACTCCATTTGGTCTTTACCAATGGAATTTCATGTGTTTCGGTTTAGTGAACGCACCTGCGACCTTTGTCCGCATGATGCGCCGTCTTCTTGGCGATAGGAAAGATGTCATCACTTATATCGATGACATCTGTTTATTTCACGAGTCTTGGGAAGACCATATTGATGGTTTAACTTCCCTTCTTCATACCTTACGTGAACACGGTTTGACTGTGCGACCATCAAAGGTCCAGATTGGTTGTCGGGAAATTTCTTTCCTTGGTCACCGTGTAGGTAACCACAGGCTGTATCCCGATTACAATACAGTCAAAAGAATTTTGGATATTTCCACTCCATCGACAAAAAAACAGGTCAGAAGTATCTTAGGACTAATCAATTATTATCATAAATTCATTCCACACTTCTCGCAACTATCTACTCCTTTGTCTTCACTGTTGACTAAGGGTAGTCCAAATAAGATCCATTGGAATCAAAATTGCGAGAGCGCTTTGTTAAATATTAAGAAATTATTTGCAAAAACACCGATTCTGTTATTACCAAATTTAGCTATTCCATTTACACTTCAAACAGATGCGTCAGGTGTCGGAATTGGCGGTTGTTTGTTACAACGGTACGAGGACAAACTACATCCTTGTTTCTTCGTATCACGGAAATTAACATCAGCTGAACAGAAATATGCGACTGGGGAACGTGAGCTGTTATCTGTGGTATGGTGCCTTGAGAAGTTGTCGAGATACCTTATCGGCACTCATTTCTACATCCAGACCGACCACAGTCCCCTTACTTACATCACATCGAGAACAATGCGTAATGCTAGGATCCACAGATGGTACTTGCTGCTCCAGGAATTCTCATTTACGATTCTTCCGATTGCTGGATCAGACAACAACCTAGCAGACTTGTTATCGCGCAACTTTTGTGAAAAGAAAATGAATTAACTGTTTAGTTCCCATTTGACAGAGTGTTAAGAATGTGCATTCTAAAACTTGTTGGAACATTGTTGGAACATTCATTAATTTCTTCATGGATTAGCATGATTATATGTATGGTTCGATCCCCAGAACGGAAAAATTTTTAGGCCACATAATACTCACATTAGGTGAACGCACATCTTCTTCACCATTCGCACACGTGCCACAAGTGTCACGTTTGGGAGTGAGGGGGATGATGTTGAGGATTGTTTCATGTCTGTAGCATGAGGCGGTCCTCAAATGAATATCTATTAGCGACCGATGTCGAGGATTGTGCATGTGTGCAGGCATTTGGATTAGATCGATCCGAATGACTGCACTATTGAACACCTCAACTGAATATACATTAGCATCATAACATGCATATCTCTATGCATGACGGTGGGACATAAAAACGTCATTCGATGTGTGGGCTTTGACCCTGATGGCAGTGTTTGAAATGCGTGGCATCGCCACTATGGATTGTGTGGCCTAGCCACTATATATTAAAGTGTGGTATAAACCACTTGGAACGTGTGACCTAGTCACTGAACTCATATGTGTAGCTCTTAAGCTAATTGAGCATTATATTCGAGGATTAAAACGTAAGTCGTGCACTATTAGCGCAGTGGATTTAGATGGCAGATTAGCCTGGCGTTGGATGCGAAAGAAGAACTGACCGTTATTCATAGATATAACTATATTGAACATAAACTCTTCGTGAATGAAATGAACTCTTACTATAAGTACATATACTATTATATTGAACTATGTTTTGACTGTCGTGCTGACGTATCATTGGAGAAAGTATTTATTAAATTTAAAGTCGTCAGCTACTGGTCTCTTACTTCAGTGAATTATTCAAGTTCAGTTGGAAACAGTTATGCATAACTATAATGACCAGAGACTTTAATACCCAAGCACACTGCCTTACCACGGGTAATTAATAATTAAAGTAAGAGTATAATCTTACTTACTTACTTAGTCATTCCCCTTCTACCGTGAGGTGTAGAGGTTTGGAAGAGAGAGCGCCAGACTATCCTATCGGCTGTCTTCCTCCTGGCCTGGTTCCATTCTAGTCCTCGATCCTTCAAAGATTGTCTAATGTTGTCCTCCCAGCGGACTCTGGGTCGTCCTCGGGGTCTGGATCATTGGCTCTTTGTTTCCCATGCTTGTCGTGTTATCCGATCTTCTCCCATTCTGCAGACATGGCCAAACCATCTTAATTGGGACTGTTCTACTTGGGTCTGCAGGGGGTAGGATTTAAGGCCTTAACGTATCGTCTGGTTGCGTACCATGTCTCTTCTTGTTACTTCAACCACCTTCCTCAGATACTTCATTTCTGATGTTTGGATCTGGCTTTTATGGGTTGTAGTCATTGCCCATGACTCGCATCCATATGTCAAGACTGGGACATAGGTGGAGCGGTATACAGCCATCTTCGTTTTCTTACCAAGTAAGAGTATAATCAAGGTCAGTAAAATATCTATATATATAGATTTTAATACGAAGCATTTCAGGGACTGACACATCCCAGGGGTTAAGAGAAGAAATATCGATACTTGTGCATGCATACGGAATCTGTGTAAAAATGGATGAATGAACCCGAGGACTGCGCTGGTAATAAGAGACATATAATCACGCAACAGAATAGTGTCGGAACGTCGAATGTTTTGAACCCCGTCTCTTACAGACTGATATCAACAGAAGACAACCCGCCACATCTTAGTATAAGCAGTCCATCACAATGATGATAATGATGATGATGACGGTGATGACGATAAATATTATGATGATGATGATGAACGAATGAACGAACGAACTTTATTTTCGAAGGGTTAAGAATTGGGCGCGCAGGCCCGTCTAACATTCTACCCTTCCACTCTCATTTAACTTGCATACTATATCCTTTCATTCCCACATGATACTTTAAGCATTAATTTACAGGCATGCAACATTATAAAGTTAACATAACAGCATTCATTTACAGTATGCAATCATAATAAATAATGAGTAGGTTTTTTTTTAAACAAACAAGATAGTAATTGGGAAAAAAAGTAATAATAAAATAAAATAAACAAAACAATAAATAAAAATAAATAATTCTGTATACCGACACTCACTCAGGCGGTCAAACCGTCTACAGTTAATCTATATTTTTGAATGTGTCATCAATCATCAATACAAAAATTACATAAACACATTCTCGCTTATATCCATACAATCTTCATGGAAAATGAAATAATAATAATAACACTTTCTTACGCACTTCTGTGGTAGGTAAAGTCTTTGAGCAGTTTAAAAAAAAAAAATTATGTAATATCTGCTTATTCTCATCTCGTACATCATCCCATTTAAGCAAACGAAAACATTCACATTTCTAAAGTACAGTGGTATGCGGGTACATTCTCACATACATTGCATTATGTAATAATATTTTAAAGTGAATATAATAATATTACATGGATATAAAACAAATTATTCACAAAAAACGAGCGGAAGAGGAAAAGAAATGTTGACCTATGGATAAGATGTTGACAGGCAAATGCTGTTTCTATGGGAGTAGATAATCAGTGTTGAGACGATGATCATGGTCAGGATGATGACGATGACGATGAAGATAATAATAATGATGATTATGACGGTGATGACGATGATGATTATGATGATAATGACAATGATGATGACGACGACGATGACGGATGTTATGCCGTTATTAAATTGTATTCGTTTGGACTCTGAACACCAAGGACTTATCCATTGATATTGTTGAAAGTTCAGAATGTTGGCCCACCATTCGTGTTTACCATCATGGCACCATAAGCTCTACCCTAGAGAAGTATTGATAAATTAAGAGCACAAATAATACAGTGGTCAGAAACCGGCACACAGAAGTTAGCAGAGAATACTAGAACAAAGTGGTGGCCATCGTAGGGACCAACCCCAACAACCACCACCAAATACCGTTCATAACAAATGGCCACAACAACAAAATGGTTAGCCAGCGCGGGGATTGAGTTAACAAACTAACGAAGTAACGAAAAATTTTTTTCTTTAATTCATGCTAAAAACGAAATCAAGTCGAATTCAAAAGAAAGACAATGTATCGTTCGAATGACCAAAATGTATTTACAATTGGCTATTGCTCACGTGACTTGCATTTCGTGACGTAACACGCATAACAACGCAAGAACAGTACAACGTCATCATTCCATATGCAAGATGAATAGCAGAAGTCAAGACCGTTTGAAAACAATGTCGAACGTCAATTCACAATCAATAATGGATCAAGAACTATACCAGTGCTTTCAAACATACTATACCAGTTTCAAGAAAGACCTATCTGTACCGTTGACGAATGCCAGCATCGTGCGGGGAAAACTGTCGTACTCTAAAAGATAAGTAAACCCGTTAGTGGTCAAATAAGAGCAAACTGTAGTCCATCGGATTGTGTAGGAATGCATATTACATGTATTTATGTATATATTTGTATGTTTATATGTGTTTAAGTGGGTTGGTTGGCACGGGAAACAAAACTGATGTACGTCGCTTCGGCTGACATCAACAGTTTTGATCGTATCCTAGGGTAATTGAATATTTGCAATTTGGATACAAGAGACCCCAAAAAAATATTAATTTTGGGCTCGTTCTGCTTGTAATTGCAAAGATTCGATATTAGATGTTAGATGTACAGTGATTGTGATTCCTGGTGTATTTTTCCTGTACTAAGTTTCAATTTTTATTCATTTCTGTAATTCGTTTATAGCTATTTCGTCTTTTCTCCATCTTTCTATCATTTATTTTCATAATTGTTAATATATGTCCGTTATAGAGTCCTGTGACGTCATCGTTTTCTGTATACATGTGTATTAACCTACATTTGGTTCACCTTGTCCTTTCTGGAGTACTTCCGATTCTTATTTCGTTCAGAGTCCTGTGACGTCATCGTTTTCTGTATACATGTGTATTAGGATTGTAGTGGATTTTCTAGATATGCTGTTGGGGTGATATCATCACTCCCTGTCTATGACTACCAAACATTGTCCCTTCACTGATGGGAGTAATACAAGTTTTATTTCCCAAAAAATGGTAGGTTCTAGTTGATGGTAATATAGTTGGTGTGTTATTTAGTAAATAAGTTGGTGAAAGTCCAGCAGGCCAGACGCTCACGTATCTTGACTGAGTAGTTCTGGTGCTGGAATCTGGTGGCCCCACCTCTCCGTGCTTGGGGGCAATATAAGGCTGCTCTGACAAAATACTAGACTGCACTAGTCCACACTTGTATATATCAACACAGCATTTGACACCACTTTGGTGCCAAACAGAAACTCACACTTCTGCAACAAAAGTATTGGGTCATGTGTCAGAACTCTACCTCCTGAGCCACTTCTGCACACAACACTACACAACAACACCACATAGACGGGGTCAGATCTCTCTGACCATACAGCACATCTTACCAAGTTGGTTTCACATAGTACTAGTTCCCCAAGACTACATATTCTGAAAAATGTTCATTAGCTTCCTGCTATTGAATAAGATAGGTGATATGTTCCACTGATCTCAACACTTGATCCGCCCTTCATAATCCTTGCTGGCGTTTATGTATTTTGTTTGTCTCTAGACCCTGAACTTGGGCTGGGGATCTAGAGCGAATCCTTACTTGTTGTAAGGGATAGATTTTGATATGGCAGTATCAAATCACTCGAAACATTAAACAATATTAAAATATACAAAGAAATGCTTTCAGTCTTACCAGAATTATGAATAGAGAACACAGTTATATTCTAGCAAAACTCAGCTGAGCTGCTGGCTCTAGTATGGCGTCCCTCTAAATATTGCAATTAGCTTCTGGGAATTACACCACTGAAGAATTACTGTGTCTACTAATGGACAATTTATGTTGAATGGCAAAAATGCGCGTCTGTGCGCCGATAATATGATTATCTGTGGCCAATCACCGACTTTCCCCCTTTCAAATTTCAAACCTCCTACCAAAAGTCAATTCAGTCATACCTCAGTCAAGTATGTATTCTTGTCTGTTGGTCCGTCTGTCTCTACTTGCTTTTTCTTAAAAAAACACGCTTGGTTCTACATGCCTTTCTACACGAATCGGTCTCTAGAGTTATTTTTAGCCACACTTTTCCACTATTTCCCCCTCTCTTTCATTCCAACTAGATTTTAGCACTTGAGTCTCAAGGCCGCAATTTTTGAAAATTAGTGACATTTTTTTAACAGTGTAGTCGCTCGTCTGTTATGAACAACACAGTCTTTTGTCAATATCTTCATTATTATCTATCCGTCTGTATAAATGAAAGCATATTATTTCTCTGCTCAAGATGGGCTATCAGACTAGCTAGGTTTTATATTCCTAACATTATTATTAAGAAAAAGTTACTTTTTCAAGGTTAGTTGTTTTTTTTGAAATATGTTCGAGCATCTTCTGTAATGCGTTTGCCGCTGAATTCAAATAAAAGGACTAAGTATCGTAAAAGCGTCCAAGAAATGACTGTTGCGTATAATAGCTAAGGTCCCTTTTGTCCATTTTTTTTACATTGTGTCACCTTGTGGACGTGAATTTTTTTCCTTTCCCCACCAATTGCGTCTTTTTAGCCTTGCTAGTTTCAAGCACGTGTTCAGTCATATTTTTTCTTTTTTATCTCCGTTCCCTCCCGTCTCCAAGGGTAAACGTTTTGTCTTCACGTCTAACAAGTTAGTTTCCATGGCGGGTATTGAACCGCGGCATGGGCGATCATGTCTTCTAGTAGCTTACGCATTATTTTTATCCCTACATTTTATCTTTGGAGATATTTTAACGTTGTATCACGGTTAAATTTATCACACATCTCCCCACTTGAAAACATGCCTACGGCAAGTTCCAAAACCAGTGATACACATAGATAAAATTACTCCTCACGCCTACCACTACTCTAATTTTGATCACAGGGGTGCCGACTGAGGAAATCTGCACCGACATTCAATGACCCTGGGATGTACTCAATACTAAACTGATAAGGTTGCAGTAATAAAGACCACCGTTTTCATGATTAGCCTGAGATAAGAATACTAGGGGCTGGTGATCCGTCTGGACCACAAACGTCCTACCATACAGATAGATTTGAAACTTCTTTATTGCCCAGATTAACGCTAAACATTCTTTTTCGCTTGTGAAATATCCTTGTTCCGTCTTATTCAATTTGCGGCTTGCATAAGCGACTGGGTTCAGTTCCCCATCAGGTGAAGATGATCTTTGCAACAAAGCCGCCCCGAGTCCTACATTACTTGCATCTGTTCTTACGACAAAGTCCTGTGTCAAATCAGGCAGTTTGAGAATAGGCTTGCTAGTGAGTTTTTCCTTTAACTCTTGGAACGCTAATTCACATTGCGCAGTCCAAATTATTTTATCTGGATGTCCCTTGCGAGTCAAATCAGTCAGAAGAGCACATATTGAGTTAAAATTTTTGATATATTTTTGGTAAAAACCACATAACGACACGAATGATCGCACGTCATTTTTTGTTTGTGGTCTAGGTGCTCTCTGCAGCTTTTCCAAGTTCTTGGGGTCAGGGGTCATGTTGCCCTGATATACAGTGTGTCCCAAGAATTCCAACTCTTTGCATCCAATACAACATTTTGTTGGCCTAGCAGTTAAGTTCGCCTCCCTAAGCCTATCAAATAACATTTTTAGGGAGTCCAAGTGTTCTTCAAATGTCTCTGTGGCGACGAGAATATCATCCATGAAATTCGTGATACATGGGTTATTCAGGGGATCCAACACTTTGTGCATCATCCTTGAAAATACACTCGGAGCATTTTTCAGTCCGAATGGTAGCATGTTGAATTCATAATGTCCATCCGAAGTGTTAAAAGCCAAATAAGGTCTCACTTCAGGCTTCACTGGAATCTGGTAATAGCCTTTACTAAGATCCACCTTTGAAAAGTATTTTGCCTTGTTTCATCTGGCAAATAACTGTTTTGTGTCTGGTAATGGATCCACTTGTCCTTCTGTGACAGCATTCAGTTTCCTGTAATCTATGCACAGTCTGTGTTCCCCAGACGGTTTTCTCAACAAAACTACACTGGAGCTAAAAGATGATTCACTGTGTGAAATAATCCCCTCCTTCAACAAATAATCTATTTCTTCTTTCAATGCCTTCTCCTTCGCGAACGGAATAGAATAGGCTCTCATACAGATTGGGTTTGAGTCTACCAGTTTCATGTCATACTGTAGCAAATTTGTATGTCCTGGTTTATCTGTTAATACATCTGTATGTTCCTCCAGAACCTGTTGAACTCTCTCCCTCTGGTTTTTAGTCAGGTGCTCACTGACATTTACCTGTGCTGCTGTTTCACAAGGATGTAATGGGTATTCATGTGAGGTGAGTGGTTCCTTTTGCATTTGAGTTGCGATAGCTAAGGTCAGTAAGGGGGTGCTTTCCTGGAGTGGTCTGTCCAGATACTTCTTTAAAAGGTTTACATGATAAACTTTCTCCTTCCCCTTTTTGTCAATTTTATAGTTTGTTCTAGACACCTTCTCTAGAACCGTATATGGACCTTGCCATCCAATTTGTAATTTATTCTGGCTACCGGGTAGTAGAAGCAGCACCTTCTCTCCCACAGCTAGTTCTCTGTCCTTTGCCTTCCTATTAAAATATGATGCATGTTTCTTCCTGGCTTGTTTCAAATTATCATTTGCCAGTTTCCATCCAGCTTTCAAACGAGTGGTCAGTTCGTTCACGTATTGATAAGATGAGGTAACAGTCTCTTCTGCCTTCTCATCTGTCCAGGTCCTTAATAATGCTTCTAATGGACCTTTTATGGGTCTCCCAAAAAGCAAAGTTGCGGGAGCCATCCCGGTTGAACTATGTGGTGCCTCCTGATACGCAAACAATGCGGCGGGCAGGAATTGATCCCATAGATCCGGTTTTTCGTGTGCCAGCTTCCTCAGGATAGAAATGAGAGTCCCATTGAACCTCTCTACCTGGCCGTTTCCTTGCGGATGGTACGGACTACAATGAAAGTGTCTGGCTTGAAATAGCTTAAAAACTTCTTCCGTTAGTTTCCCCTTGAACTGTGAGCCATTATCAGTCAAGATTTGATGCGGGAATCCTAATCGGGTGAATATTGTAAGTAGTGCCTCTGCTACATGTTTGGAATATATTGATGGCAGGGCTACCGCCTCTCCCCACATAGAACAAGTGTCCACTAAAGTAAGGATGTAACTGTTCCTCCTCTTGGTCCGAGTGAGAGGTCCCACAATATCCACTGCAACCCTCTCAAAAGGTGTTCCCACTATGGGCATTTCCCCTAGAGTTGCAGGAGCAGTCCAATGCTTTGGAGCTACCCGTTGACATTCTGGGCAGGATTTGACATATCTTTTTATATCCTCCGTTATCCCTGGCCAGAAGTAATGACAAGCTATACGCTGTCCTGTAGCGCTGATCCCCATGTGACCACTGAAGGGAATCGCATGCCCGAGTTCCATCACTTTATCCCTATATGAAGTGGGAAGAACCAGCTGGTTGTGACCATTTGTTCCAGTTCCGGCCTTCCTATATAATAGTTTGTTCTTCATAAAGTATTCTCCCTTGCTTGGAGGTGTGTGGCATTTGGGCAATTTTTTGAAACATGGCTTAAGGGTCTTATCCTCAGCCTGCGCCTTCCTCATCTCCTCTGGATGAGTATTAATAGGTTCACCTTCTTCCTCCTTTTTCTGTGACCTGGTCTGCACTGTCGCCATGATCACAGGTCTCTCGGGATTCCCCAAGAAGACGTATCTACACCCCAATATCAGAGGGTAGATTGGTTCATCTATCACTGCTGCTCTGATTTCTCCTTCCACATAGCGAGTTTTCACCGTTATCCTTGCGATGGGAAGTGTCATGAGTGGTATGTCCTTAGTCGCCCCTTGTATTTCCACTGTTTCTGTGGTATACTGACTTGGGTCCACTAGGCTAGACTTCACAACTGAATCATAATCCAAACCTGTATCATAAAGGCACCTTGTGGTGACCCCATTACAAATAACATCCTCACAAACTGGGGGGTGATAAGGTTCCTGCTGTCCATTAGGATTAACCTTTAATCTTTGAGTCCCCGACTTCATTGCAGCAATGTTTGAAGGTTTCCTTCTACAAAATTCGGTGTTATGGTTATCTTTCTTGCACCATTTACACCATCTTTTTCCTTGGTTCAACGGTTTTCTTTCATTGTATTTTTGGTCATTGAACTGTGAGTTTCTGTCACGATAGTCATTTCTTGGCCGTTCAAGGTTTGTCCTACCTTTATTACCCTGTTCTCTATTATCAAATTTATTAAATTGCTGTGGAACTTTAAAATTGTCTATGTGCTTCTTTTTAGCACCACTTACCACTGCCTGGGCTGCCTGATACCTCTCAGCGACATTTAAAACCTCCCCAACCTCTCTGCACCTTGTTCCATGAGAAATTTTCTCAAGTCTGGAGCCATGGACTCTCTCAATTGCTCTATCATGATCATCTCTTTAAGATCTTGGGTCTTCACCAGAGCAGTCCATTTCTCCAAATAGGTTTCCAGTCTGGCAGAGAATTGGTGGTATGTCTCCCCAGACAACAGTTTGGCATTTCTAAATTTCTTACGATAAAATTCACCATTTTTTTTCGTATCTTAACAACAAAGCCTGCTTTAACATGTCATAATTGTCTTGGTCTTCTCTGTTCATTTTTGCGAAGACTTCATAAGAAGTACCTCTCAGTCCCTGTGGTAACTTTAAACTCCACCTCTCTCTCTCTAACCCATATGTAGTAGCTAATAATTCAAAACGACTGAGGTACCCCTCTATGTCATCGTCTTTCTCAACAAAATAGTCTAAATGAAACCCCATAGCTGATGTTGAGGCTCCCTGACTAGGCGTAGCATCTGAGGCAAAAGGGCTGACACCATTTTCAGGAGCATGGTCTTGTAATTCCAGCTCCCTTAGTCGTAATTCGTGCTCCCTTTGCAACCTTCTGTCTTCTGCCTCCCTTTCGGCAGTCAATCTTTTTTCTTCTGACTCCCTTTGCTGTCGTTTTTCTTCTGCCTCAAATGCTTTAGCCTCTTTGTCAGCCTCAATCTGCAGCCTCTTAAGTTCTTTATCAGCCTCAATTTGTAACCTCTTCTCTTCAACTATCCTCCTATCTTCCCTTTCAATATACTTATCACATTCTGCAGTTACGTATTGTATTAAACCCTGACCATCCATTCCCATATCCTTCGCCGTTAGCACAGCAGCTGATCTGAACTTTGCCAGCTCCGCCATACTTTTTAGACAATTTAGCAATGAGCAAGATAAATCTCTAACCAATTAATAACTAAAGTAATTCTAATTAATTAATTAATCAATTAACTACCACTGGCTGTGAAGATTCACCAACTTTTATTTTAAGGGACACTTTTAATTTTTACAATTTGTCCCCCTGATTTAATTCTCCCACCAGGAGATCCTAATATTACTGATAAGCTAATTATCCCTGGACAAGACCCCAATATATGTAGTGGATTTGATGGTACTGTATGGTTGATGTTACCTAGTGTGATGTATGAGGTCAGCTGTGAAGGCTCCTGAGATAAATGTAGCTGTGAATTTACAGAAGGCCCTTCTTGCTACCACTTACGACCTCACACATATCTGTTTTACTAATGAATGTGGCTACGTTAAAAATCTAGGGTACTGATATGTAATGTGTTGTGGTAGATTACATACACACACACACAGATATTTAATAAGTCTAATAATATTAATAAAATTTATAATACACTGAACTAACTCAAGCTGTTTAAATTTTGATATTAAATTTTCTTTAAGTTTATTTGTTCTGAACCAAGGTTTTATTTTGGTCAGAACATATGAAAGGTTTTGAAAATATGAATGAAATGCATGAATATATGTCATAATAAAATAGAAAATGTGTACATATGTATTTCAAATGACTGGTTAATAGTAATTATCTTAAGATAGTCCCAGGAGAACTTATTTCTAGATATGCTGTTGGGGTGATATCATCACTCCCTGTCTATGACTACCAAACATTGTCCCTTCACTGATGGGAGTAATACAAGTTTTATTTCCCAAAAAATGGTAGGTTCTAGTTGATGGTAATATAGTTGGTGTGTTATTTAGTAAATAAGTTGGTGAAGGTCCAGCAGGCCAGACGCTCACGTATCTTGACTGAGTAGTTCTGGTGCTGGAATCTGGTGGCCCCACCTCTCCGTGCTTGGGGGCAATATAAGGCTGCTCTGACAAAATACTAGACTGCACTGGTCCACACTTGTATATATCAACACAGCATTTGACACCACTTTGGTGCCAAACAGAAACTCACACTTCTGCAACAAAAGTATTGGGTCATGTGTCAGAACTCTACCTCCTGAGCCACTTCTGCACACAACACTACACAACAACACCACATAGACAGGGTCAGATCTCTCTGACCATACAGCACATCTTACCAAGTTGGTTTCACATAGTACTAGTTCCCCAAGACTACATATTCTGAAATATGTTCATTAGCTTCCTGCTATTGAATAAGATAGGTGATATGTTCCACTGATCTCAACACTTGATCCGCCCTTCATAATCCTTGCTGGCGTTTATGTATTTTGTTTGTCTCTAGACCCTGAACTTGGGCTGGGGATCTAGAGCGAATCCTTACTTGTTGTAAGGGATAGATTTTGATATGGCAGTATCAAATCACTCGAAACATTAAACAATATTAAAATATACAAAGAAATGCTTTCAGTCTTACCAGAATTATGAATAGAGAACACAGTTATATTCTAGCAAAACTCAGCTGAGCTGCTGGCTCTAGTATGGCGTCCCTCTAAATATTGCAATTAGCTTCTGGGAATTACACCACTGAAGAATTACTGTGTCTACTAATGGACAATTTATGTTGAATGGCAAAAATGCGCGTCTGTGCGCCGATAATATGATTATCTGTGGCCAATCACCGACTTTCCCCCTTTCAAATTTCAAACCTCCTACCAAAAGTCAATTCAGTCATACCTCAGTCAAGTATGTATTCTTGTCTGTTGGTCCGTCTGTCTCTACTTGCTTTTTCATAAAAAAACACGCTTGGTTCTACATGCCTTTCTACACGAATCGGTCTCTAGAGTTATTTTTAGCCACAATTTTCCACTATTTCCCCCTCTCTTTCATTCCAACTAGATTTTAGCACTTGAGTCTCAAGGCCGCAATTTTTGAAAATTAGTGACATTTTTTTAACAGTGTAGTCGCTCGTCTGTTATGAACAACACAGTCTTTTGTCAATATCTTCATTATTATCTATCCGTCTGTATAAATGAAAGCATATTATTTCTCTGCTCAAGATGGGCTATCAGACTAGCTAGGTTTTATATTCCTAACATTATTATTAAGAAAAAGTTACTTTTTTCAAGGTTAGTTGTTTTTTTGAAATATGTTCGAGCATCTTCTGTAATGCGTTTGCCGCTAAATTCAAATAAAAGGACTAAGTATCGTAAAAGCGTCCAAGAAATGACTGTTGCGTGTAATAGCTAAGGTCCCTTTTGTCCATTTTTTTACATTGTGTCACCTTGTGGACGTGAATTTTTTTCCTTTCCCCACCAATTGCGTCTTTTTAGCCTTGCTAGTTTCAAGCACGTGTTCAGTCATATTTTTTCTTTTTGATCTCCGTTCCCTCCCGTCTCCAAGGGTAAACGTTTTGTCTTCACGTCTAACAAGTTAGTTTCCATGGCGGGTATTGAACCGCGGCATGGGCGATCATGTCTTCTAGTAGCTTACGCATTATTTTTATCCCTACATTTTATCTTAGGAGATATTTTAACGTTGTATCACGGTTAAATTTATCACAAGGATGATGATAATGATGATGATGATGATTATAATGATGATGATGATGGTAATAATGATGATGATGATGCTGACGATGATAAATGTGAGAGACGGTATTAAAATCAAAGTATGTAAAGTGCGCGATTCCACAGACATCTGTTCAAAATTAGTGAGAAGATATTCTCATTTACTTGATCATTGTCTAGAAAGTAGAGTAGGTTAAAATCTTATCTTTGTTGATTGCTTTTGGAACAACGAGACCACTAACGCATGGGACAAAAGCAAAATAGGTCATGCTTAGAGTTTTCCCTGTTAGTTTTCGACAGGACTGTCCTTTGGTTGATTGGGAAGTCAGTATAAGCCCACCAGACATTTCCTATACCAGTTTATTACGTTACTAGTCCATGTATTTAGGTCACTGATGTCGCCAGTTCAAATTCTTGTGTTTGGCAAATATAATTACCCTTCGTCGAGTGACCTAATTGCGGCGCTCCATTCTTGAAATATTTGGGTCGCACGAACGAACGAGTTCTAATTCTCACCTGGCATACTTAAAGACAGGTGGCAACTGTGATGTCGTTGTCTCTCGTGTTTCAACGTCTCGTCGTGCCAAAAAGTGCTACACTTTCATCAAGAAAATTTGACCATGAAAACAATATTCTGTTTAATGGCCTCTGCCTGTTTCAGGGCGTAGCGTGAGAGAGTGGTTAGAAGTTAGTAGATAACTTCATAGATGGCTGAGTATGGGAATGCTGCCCCTGAGGTGATAGCCCTCAGCTGCTTGTTTTCCTATCGGCGTGTTCTTTTCTCTTCTGCTTGTTGTGAGAGCTTCTTTTCGTCCAATATGCTGTAGCGCCGACGACGGTGCGATCGGTAGCTTTATCCTTCCAGGTTGCTGGATGTACGTATGTCCAGTGTCTTCATGTCTCTCTTGCACACATTTCTGAACCTCAGCTGCAGTCGCCCGGCTGTTCTTTTGCCGTCTGCCAGTTTTCCGTAGAAGATATTTTTGGGGATGCGGCCATCTTCCATGCGGCGGATATGTACAAGCCAGCGTAGTCTGCGCTGTCTAGGTAGTGTATACATGCTTTGAAGGCCAGCACGTGACAGTACCTCAACAATGGTTACTTTGTCCTTCAACGAAATACCAAGGATGTAGAGTAAACACAGTAGATGGAAGATATTGAGCCTTCTTTTTTGCTTAGCATAAGTTCTCCATGTCTCGCTGCCATATAGAACCGTGCTGGTGACGCAGGTATTATATACTGCAGCTTTGGTCTTCATTGTGTGTTTGGAGTTTCACCAACAACGCGTTGTGAGGCAGGCAAAGATGGCCGCAGCTTTACCAATGCGGCTGTCAATTTATGTGTCCAGATTTTGTTATTGATGGTACACCCCGGGTATGTGTAGTTGTGCACCACTGCCAATTCATAGTTATCGATAGTGATAACTGGTGCAATATCCGCATCCTGACACAGCACATTTGTTTTCTTTAAACTCATTGTGAGGCCAACGCCCTTGTATGCTTGAGAGAAGCGATTTATCAAGCTCTGAAGCTTTTGTTGACTTTGAGTGACTATCACAGCGTCATCGGCGAACAACAAGTCGCATATAGTGACCCTTCTGATGCAAGGTACACAAACCAACAAACGATACCACAATATATCGCAGGCATGTTACAAAGTCGTAAGAGCCATTACGTGTATGCCATTACGACAAAGAAAACCATTTAATAAATTTTCTTTTCTCAATCATTGTCGCCAGCATGTTGCAAGGTCAGAACCAACATTTGTCTTAGACATGCCCTGGTACAGTGCATAGCGTATCATTTACCTCAAAATTATACAGCTCAATGCAAACATGGAACATAAGAATTCGCGCTGCTGCAGATTCAAATCGTCTTTTACTTGAACATAAAATATTTTTCTCATTACTAGGTAAAACAGGCCATATCACACATTCTCAAAGGTTTACTGATAGATGTTGTGTTCGTGTGCTTAAATAAAAATATGACTTGATATGAATAGGCATGACTGCACAAGAGACATTAGTTATCCCAAGGTATTCGACATTCTTTTGAAACAGTAACTGCAAATTCAGCATAAGCGAAAGGTAACTAGCCCGGCATTTCCCTCATTGATAAGTACGCTTATCGAGTGATACAACTGTTAAGGCATACTTATCGAGTGAGCTATGGCCGATAACCGGCTACTACATGGACATTCTGAAAGAAGAAGTCTCTGTACTGAGGATGCCAGCTTTTATCCACACCGCTGACCAAACTCCTTGCCCCAGCTTTCATCTTCTACCATGACATATCGGACGGATCCAGCTCTGATCCCAGTCACGAAGGTCTAGGCCAGTTCTTTTTTTTTTTATTTATTTTTTTTTTATTGAATACCATAGGATATTCATGTTCGATTATATTCTAAAAGAAAATTTAGTTTATGGAAATTTTTTTTTCAGAACCACTGGTCCTAATGATGTCATACTCCCTCCCCCCCCCCCCCCCCCCCCCCCCCCCCCCATTCCTGGTCTCCTGGGTAGTGAGCGGATGCCTAGCCTTCTCGGATAAGGGCGAAAAAAGGAGGTCTCGTGTGCAAGTTGCGCACGTTAAAAATCCCACGGCATTTGGAAATAGTAAAGAGTAGGCCTATCAGGTCGCTGCCCTGGCAAAATTTAAAAATTAGAAACCTTCCTATAAAAAAAAATATATTTATAGAATGTGTAATTCCTGTTTACACACATTGGGATTCTCGCCCGTGCTACGGAGTTCAAGCACTGTGCTGAGATCCTCCTTGTGTGATTTAAGGGAGGAGGTCGGAGCATTCCATGCTACACACGGAGCATAGAGTAGTCCGTGTTCAATGAAGATAATTCTTAAAAACCAAACCAAACTATTCTTGACCTTTTTTATTGTTGACATCTAAAACGTAAATGTTTTAAAATTGAGAAACACGAGCCGCAGGATCATCGCGAATACACGAGCTCCGTTCCATATTGAAAGTCTACATTTTAAAGCATAACACTTTGCCTCGGTTTGCCGAGGCGCTTCGTTCAACCTAGACACAAGGCCCTTCAGTTAAAGCAGACCTTTTGGTATTGATTTTTAGGAAGTAAAAATCAACAAACCTGTAACAGCTTACATGCATTTAAGACCTCCTGACAGTCAAAGCACGATTGATAACGTGTTTTAATTGTGTACACTCTTAAACAGTAATTTCTTCTTCTTCTTCTTCGTTCGTCCTGAAAAGGACGGTGGTTGCGTTGTGTCTGTTTACGCCGTAGCTGTGATATCTGCACCTTTCGGTCGACACATCCGACTTCTGCACGGCATTTTTTAGGACCGGGTTTGCCTTCCCATTTCGATCCACACTCGCTCAGCCAGACTGCACAGCTGCAGATTGTTTCCAGGACCACCACGTGGAGGTGGAGTGCGGTCTTGACCAGCTCTGGTTCGCTGGTCCTGACGCAGGCAGTCAAGCTATGAGTCGCTGACTGCGGTCTCTATTGCTGCGTCTTGAGGTCCCAAACAGTAATTTAAAACATTACTGTCATTTGCTGAATTGGAGCTAGTTTTGCAGCAATGAAAAGTGTCACAGAATATTTTATGTTTCTTTGCGCACCTGGGGATGTACAGTAAGTGCGCATCAAATATCGAAAGTGTGCTGAACGGGAGATGGATAGGCATTAAATTAATATTAGACAAACATAAAGGTATGTTTTCAGGCACTCGTAAGAAATAAAGAAGTAGAACACTTGGACAACAGAAAAACAACAGACGTGAGTGGCTTACCCAGGGTTCGAACCCCGTACCTTCCGTACGACAACTCCGCCTAGCATGCGTCTGAAGGCCGTGCAAATTTGTACCCAAAAAAAGTGTTATTGAACTAGAAACCTGTTGAGGAAGGATAGCTTCGGTTGGCTGTCCAGAAAGGACGAACAATATTTATGTTATCTGGTTAATGACTGTAAAGTTATTTGTTGCGCAGGGGCTTTGCATCTTTGTTTAATGATAGCTTACTGGTCATTCTAGTGTAAGAGAATGTATTTAGCGGGAAGGTTCATAAGTCTATTGGATCTATTTTTATAGTTTATTCTCATAAACAAGCTGTACTCCGTATTGTAACGTTGAGCTTGAGAAGTTAGACATACGTCTATTTTGGAGTTATGCAGTTGTCGCGAGAGGGTAGATGGTTATTGAATTTGATAAGATATCCTGGACATAAAGGTGTATCAGATGATACCAGGATAGTGCCAGATAAGAGTCTGGTCTTATCAGTAAACCCCTTCTCTGAAAAGAGTAAGGGTGTATAGAAACAAAGGTAGGGTCAAGCTGTATAAGTTCCCAGAGAAGATGGTAATGTAGTACTCAGAGTCCTTATTTGCTACCTCTCCAGATCCTCCTCTGTTAATATGGTAATTATTATTGTTATTAACTCTGCTAGAGGTAATTATTTAATTAAATTTACCAATAAGAACTGTAACTTAACTTAAAGAATTTAAGTAAGTCCGCTGGTAAATATTTACAATTTATTTGTACATTTACTCTTTTCTGTTTGAAAAGTTTTAAAAGAAATCATATTACAACATTAAATAAATAATAAAATGTTCAACAAAGTCTTTCACTGAATTAAGATGTCTATCACTATAGAGAAAGTCTTGCTTGGTTGGTCTCTCTCTGATTAAGTAATATTTGTTAATTTCACAGTTCTGATTGAAGATCTACACTGCTATAGTCATCACAAAATATTTTATTTTATGTTTGGTGAACTGGGATATATTGTACAGTTGCCGTTGTGGGCAACTTATCTGAGTCACTGAAGATGGCTCCCTCTAATATTGGATATGAATATTTGCTGAAATTTTTCCAAGTGGTATACACGAGATGTCTGGCCCTCTGACATAGACCGACACTATATCCGTCGTAACCTCAGTAAGAGATGCCTCTTGTATATTTGTTAGGTTTACAGGATAAAACCTGAAACGAAGTTAAATGCAATCATTGTATTTTTCTATCAATATCCCTCTATGACATAGATGGGGATGATAGACAGTTTCAGACAGAGTGCTAGCAGATGCACAAGATATAATGTAGTAGCAACAATCAATTCAGTTCACTGTGCTCATAAATTTCTTCTACGTCCTTATTTATGATCCTTTTCCCATGATCCGCCTCCCTACAATAATTTGACCGTGAATAAAACTACTACGTAATATATCAAACTATCTTCTTCTTCTTCGATCCTTAACCACCGACCGTCAAAGCAGTCAGTGGCCATCACGCCTAGTGGCGTCTTGTAGGGCAACAACAAATTGATTCCACTTTGCACGGTCGGTGGCCATCCTTCGTACAGTGCCCCAACTCTGGTTCATTCTTTGCATCTCAGCCTCCACAGTCCTCCGCCAAGTTGTTTTTGGTCGGCCTCTCTTTCGCTTTCCTTCAGGGGTCCAAAGCATAGCTGTTCTTGTGATGGCATCGGGGTCTCTTCTGAGGACATGACCAACCCAGCTCCAGCGTCTGCCAGCTATGATGGTATGCATGTCCTCTTGCTTGCTACGAGTAAGCAGATCTTGGTTGGTGATGGTATTCGGCCAAAAGATTCGGTGAATTTTTCTTAGGCATGTTGTGTGAAAAGAGGACAATTTTGACATTTCCTTCTCTGTGACTCTCCAGCATTCCGCACCATAGAGAAGCACAGAAAGCACGCAACTCTGGTATAATCTTAATTTTGTGCTTGTGCTGTATTGGGAGGACTTCCAGATGTTATTTAGGCTAAAGAAGGCTGTTCTTGCCTTATTCATTCTGATGTTGATGTCTTTGCCTGCCCCACCGTCTGCTGTTACTATGCTTCCTAGGTATGTGAAGGTATCTGTCTGTACCAGTTGCTGATTCCTTACTGATACGGGCTCAGGGTTGCTCACATTGAGCGTCATGACCTCAGACTTCTTTAAATTGATGTTCAAGCCCACCTGCTGGCTAAATTTATTAAGTCTATCCGTTTTTTTCCTGGATGTGTTGATGTGAATGTGCCAGCAGTGCAATGTCATCTGCATATTCCAGATCTTCCAATGTTGAAAATGTAGTCCATCTTATTCCTCTTGGACTGCCCTCTGTTGTCTGGCGCATCACCCAGTCTATGACTGTTAAAAATAGAGTGGTTGATAAGGGGCATCCCTGTCGTACTCCTGTCTTCACCTCGAAGGTTAGGTTGCTCTGCCCAACACTACACGTAAAGTTGGCATAGAGGCTTTTTATGATTGACACTATGCAGCTTGGAATTCCATAAGCCCTCAGTATTTTCCATAAACTGTCCCTATGTATGCTGTCAAAAGCCTTTTCAAAATCAACAAAATTTATGTAAAACTGTCTTTGCCATTCTGAGCACTGCTCTATAATGTTCCTGAGAGTGAATATATGGTCTACACATCTTCTGTTCTTTCTAAATCCTGCTTGTTCTTTCCTCAGTTTGTAGTCTACTGCCTTTGAAATTCTCTGTATAATTATCCTGCCTAGTATTTTGCTGGGAACTGAGAGAAGAGTGATTCCTCTCCAATTATTGCAGTCTGAAAGATCTCCCTTCTTGGGCAATTTGACAATTATTCCTTTGTTCCACTCTGATGGTGTTGTCCCCGTTTTCCACACTTGTGCAAATAGTGGTTCTAATAGTTCTGCTGCTAGCTCAGGGTCTGTCTTAAATAGCTCTGCATTTAAGTTATCATGGCCCGGAGCTTTGCCGTTCTTTAACCCTTTGATTGCTGTGATGATTTCTTCTTTTCGTGGAATGTCTGTATTTACATCTAGATCGTTTTCAGCCTCAGGAACATTCAATTGTGTCTCTGGTATTTCCTTGTTCAGAGTTTCTCTGAAGTGCTCTGCCCATCTTGTTTCCTGTCCCTCTGCTGTCTTGATGAGATTTCCTTGCTTATCTCTTACTAATGTAATATTGTTTGCACCTTGTTTTCCGCTGATGAATTTAGTTATTTTGTATACTGTGTTTTGTTCATTTCTCAGTGCTGCCTCTTCTGCCTGTTTTGCAAGATCGTCTAGGAAATTCCTTTTGTTGGCTCGGGTTTGGCGTTTAACTTCCCTGTCCAGTTGACTGTACTGTTCGCTATATAGTTGCTTTAACCTGGGGGACTTCGCTTCTGTTTTCTTTCTTTTCATTTCCTTTCTCATCTTTATGGTGTTTAGTGTTTCTGGTGTTATCCAGTCTTGCTTCTTCCTTTCCTGGAATCCTAAGCATGATTTGCTGCTTTCCTTATATATTGTTGAAATGGTGTTGAAATTCTGGTCTATATCATCAGTCAATGTCTTTTCCTGGCTTTTGGCAAATTGATATCGTTTCTTAATGTCGGCCGCAAAAGCTTTTCTGGTAAGGGGGTCCTTCAATTTGCTGATGTCAAACCTTTTCTGTGTAGTTACAGTTGGTCCAGCCCTTCTTAGTTTCACTTTCAGTTTTGCTACTACTAAATGGTGATCGCTTCCCACATCTGCACCTCTTCTTACCTTCACATCTTGTAATGCATGTCTCCATCTACCGTTAACCATGATGTGGTCTATCTGGTTTCTGTCCCGACCATTTGGTGATTCCCATGTTAACTTGTGAATTTCCTTATGTGGGAAAAGTGTTCCTCCAATGACCAGGTTGTTAATGCTACAGAAACTTATTAGCTTATCCCCATTTTCGTTTGCTATTCCGCTGCCGCATTTCCCCATTGTTCTTTCATTATATGTATTGTGTGTACCAACTTTCGCATTGAGGTCTCCCATTACTATAACAAGATCATATCTAGGTGTGTCCTCCATTTCTTTCTGCAGTTGTTGATAGAATTCATCCTTGACCTCCTCATCGCTATCACACGTTGGTGCGTAGCATTGTATTATTGTAGTGTTGGTGAATCTCAATCTCAATCGTATCAGTCTGTTGTTGATGGGTTTCCATTCCAGTAATGTCCTTTCTATCCCTTTCTGTAGAATAATGGCTACGCCTTCACTGTGCTGTCCATCCTCTCTTCCAGAGTAAAGTACTGTTTCTCCTGTTGCTGTTTTAACTTTTCCTGCCCCTGTCCATCTGCTCTCGCTTATCCCCAGGATGTGTAACCTATAGTTTCTCATTTCTGCCGTGACCTGTCTTAGTTTACCTGTCTCGTACATTGTCCTGACATTCCAAAATCCTATTCTTGTATCCTGTTTTGCGGTCAGGACATCCGTTTTCATGTCAGTGGCTTCCTTTCGGCTTTCACCACTGTTAGTCATACGAGCCACAGACTTCGAATGTCCATCCCGCAGCAAAGTTTGTTCATTTGATGTTGTTTCCGTAACTTCATTATTTTTTTACATAGACAGGGGTGTCAGCCCTATGCTAAAACCCCCAACCTGGAGGACCAGGGTACCAGCTTTTGTCTGACCCCTACCCACACAGACCAGTCCAGCTTGGTTGAACCTACCAGGAGTAAAACTCCCACTGGCATAGCTCTGGGGATTGTCAGGGTACGCAAGCTGCCATACCGCTACAAGGTATAGGTACCATTGATGGCAGATATCAAACTATACAGTAATCCAATTACTTTCATCCTTCCTTATGTTCCTGGTATGTGTGTCATTCCATTAAGAAATACTTCTTTAAATACACTTCCAAACTTACAGACACACTTTGGCCATCATGCTCAAGTATTTTGAATATTTCCCAAGGCTGGCTTTGCCTCCAGAATTACACACAAGCCTGTAAGTTCACCAGCAACACACTATAGTTTTCTAACACATCTACACACTTCCTATCGTACAGGTGGATTAATCACTAGAAATACACATAATTATATATATATATATATATATATATATATATATATATATATATATATATATATATATATACTGAAGCACATTAAAAACGCACCACTATTATATATACTGATGCCGAGAAGCTGGCAAAAAAAAAGTGTGGGAATGGATTTTCCCCGTGTTTGCCATGCGGTAGAGAGCGAATGGCTGCTGGAATGGAAAGTGCAAGATTCAACCCATGGGTGTGTGTACAGACTACATGAAAACGATGAAAGTTACACGTGCAACTCGATTCTCAACAGCTATGACCCTGAAAATGTGTACGCGTTGTGGCAGTCTACTCGGTATAAAAAGGCCGTTGAGACAAAACACCCAGTACATGTGCTTGAAATGCCACGACTATCTGAAAACGACCGCCAACGAGCCATTGGTATGTTGGAGACCGGAATGAGCTCGCGGGCCATTGCCAGAAGGATGAATTGCCACCACAGCACTATTGTACGTCTCAATGAACGTTACGGAACCACTGGCAGTGCCCGGGATAGACTTCGGAGTGGCCAACCACGAGTTACTACCCCCGCGCAAGATCGTCATATTGTGCTGAGTCACCTAAGGAATTGACTCTCCCGGCAAGTCAAACAGCAAGAGCAATAGTGGGTAGACATGGGCAAGTCTCTCGAATGACAGTCATACGACGACTCAGAGATACAGGCCTTACTGCAAGACGACCTTATGTTGGGCCAAACTTGACTCACAGACATCGTCAGCAGCGCCTGTCCTATTCACAGACGAGAACAGATTCAACATATCCTTTGCAGATGGACGTATGCGGATTTAGCGACGGTGTGAAGAGCGCTTTGCAGATTGCTGTGTCAACCGATTTCGAGGTGGCAGTATTCACATTTGGGGAGGATTCAGTTTTCACCATCGCTTGCCTCTTCACGTCTTCCGTGGAAATGTTAATGCTGTGACATATCGAGATGAGGTTCTGGATGCACTGGTTGCTCCTGCGTTCACAATTTATCCAGACTTGCAACTTCTCCAGCAGGATAACGCACGTGCGCTTTTTTGTATTTTTGGTTTTCTCCCTTGCCTGCACAGAATGCAATGAATTTCATAACAATCAAATGTACAAATTAATGACCAGCATGGATTCATAGGAAAATGAATAAAGATTCCAAATATGTAAACTTGTACACACTTATATTTACATTTCACACTCTGTTCCTGGATTATACAGGTGGTGCGTTTTTAATGTGCTTCAGTATATATTCGTTCTTACCCTCAGGCATACACACAGACGAGCTGTTAATGGCTGTTTAATGTCTGCTTTCAAGTACAGAAGGAAATCGCTTCCACTAACACTTGCTTTCTTTTGCCGCTCGCTGTCGCTTTTAAATATTGTGACTGACCTGATTCTGTTAGGCACGCGCTATAAATAGTGTGGCCTCGAGCGTTCGAGGTGGTTCCCCAACGAATGTATTTTGTGTTCAGAAAATATTGGTAAATTCTGCCTATTGTGCAAATCAGGAAAACTAAGATTTTATTATCCAAGTTATTCCTGGAGCGATTTTATTATTCTGAAGTTTAAAATACGCCCTATATTATTCTACATATTTCTAGTAAACAACCTTTTTTATTCCTAAATGCATTTTATTCTATGCGTACGTTACACAGCTAAATAATGGACTAACCTGAGGCTTCGATGCATTCAACTAGAGATCTCTCCCGTCCTATATCAGTATTTGTAAAAGTATTAGTACTTACGGGTAAAGCAACATCCCTAATATTGTTTTGGTAGCCTCTTCCAGGTGGTACTTCTTTCATGATGATGTAGTTAATTGTTCTTCAATACTTGTTTGCACATATTTGGACTTCCATTTTATTTATCCAAGGCTGTAGTAAACACGGCATAACGGTTCGTTCTGATTGGTCTGTGTATCTTGCAGTTCTTACAATGTATGGCGCGCGGTGTGGTCAGAGTTACACAGAATTCGTGTTGTGAGACAGACGTCACTTCACGACAGCAGTCACACGGCACATGATATTACTGATTATAGTTCTCGTACTTGTATAAGTATTCATTACAGTTCTGGAGATTGGTAGAGCGTCATGGAGTTATTCTTTGTGTGTGGCGTCTGTATGTGATTTGATTGCGTTAGATCTCGCAGTACGTTACGAGTGAAGTCTAGAGGGCGATGTCATAAGGTTATATAGTTTAACAATACTGTGACAAAAAGCTATTGCATATAAATAATAAATGTATTTTTAGTTTTGCACTGTAACTTAATTTACATCATGCATTATTTCTCAGTTGATTATTTCCCTTACTTTATATAAAGTCGTTTCCACTTGATTTTATCTTCCACAAGAAGAGATGGATTAACATTTGTTTCAGCATAGGAACGACCACCATATCAAAGAATAAAAAGAGGATACAGAAAATGAACATCTTGTGTGAAATTATTTATATTTCCACTTTACTTGTACTACCTATTGCACTATCATGTGATACTAAGTATGTCTCATTCATGTTAAATGTACAAACATATAATTCTAAATTGTATCTATATGAAGCTACAGACTCTGATATAAGATAGTGTAATATATCCCAAGCATGTTACAGACAGAGACATACGATCGCACTGTTTTTGCCATTGCAACGAATAAAACAGGGCAGTTGGACATATTAAGAATGAGGTTAAGTACCCCTGGGCGCCAATATCGCAACAATATCCACTAGTTCAAGATATTTTAAAATATTGCACCGGGGACCACCCACGCGCATCACGTGGATTAAACGGCTGGTCTCATGATAACAGTATCTTGGCTCTAATAAAATATTCTTCGCTTAGAAACTAAATCGAATGCCGTGACCTGTTTCCTGCATTTTCGCCCATTTACAAAGAATTAATTTATCTAGTCGCTCTGAGAATATAGAGAATATGTGATACTCAGAACAGAAGCAAAGAACAAGGTGCTAGCAGCAAAACAGAAGTCCTGGGAAGAATTTGGAGAAAAGCAAGAAAAAGATGCGCAAGAAAACCAGAAATTGTTCTATAAGACCCTAAAGAACATGAGTAAGGAAAAACAATGCCCTCTCAAATTTATAAAGGACAAGCAAGGCAAATTGCTTACTGCCCCGAAGGAAGTAATGGAAAGATGGAAAGAATATTTCTCAGAACTCCTTGATGGTGAGCAAGGTCAAGCATCAGAAATGATAACCACTAGCACAGAAGAGGAAACAAATGGTGATGAAGATGACATAAAGATTGAAGAACTGAAGGCAGCACTGGAGAAAATCAAGATGGGCAAAGCAGCAGGGCATGATAGTATAACACCAGAAATGGTTAAGTACATGGGAGCATCAGGCGACCTATTACTCTTAAGGGTCCTACAGGTAGCGTGGTGCAACAAGACCATACCAAAGGACTGGGAGATTGCCATCATAACACCAATTTTCAAAACGGTGACAATCGACAATGTGGAAACCATAGAGGCATATCCCTTCTCAGTGTCCCCGGTAAAATCTACTCTAGAATCCTAGAGCAGAGACTCCGACGCCTAGCTGAGCCACAATTGGATGAGGTCCAGTGAGCATTCCGAGCAAACCAAAGTACTCAAGGCCTAATCTTTACACTCAGACAGCTGAGTGAAAAGGCCCTGGAGTATAAGAGTGAGATGCATCTTTGTTTCATAGATCTGGAAAAGGCATTTGACAGGGTCCCCTGGAGCAAACTTTGGGACTGTTTGGCAAGGAAGAACATTCCAGCACCTCTGATTCATGCTATACAGAGCTTCTACAAGTCTTGCAGTAATTTTGTGAGGACAGCAAACCATAAGTCAGAAGAGTTCAGGACCACCACTGGTGTAAGACAAGGTGATATCCTGTCACCTTATCTTTTCATACTCCTCATGGACGATGTTATCAAGTCATGTAAGGAGAGAACAAGAAAGTATTTAGTGGGGTACTGGAAGATGAGACAGGTATGTATTTCAGAGCTGGCATTTGCTGATGATGTTGCCCTGATTGCTAAATCAGAGGCACATCTCCAATCCAACCTGCAAGTCTGGAAGGAAGAGCTGGAGAAGAGAGGGATGGTCATAAGTAGCTCTAAAACAAAATCCATTGTGATATCACGAGAAGAAAGAAGACATCAGATTAAGCTGGGAGAACAGGTCCTGGAGCAGGTCGACCACTTTAAATATCTCGGAGCTATTATAGACCGAAAGGGAGGCATCAAAGAAGAGTTGGCCACTCGAAATGTAGCAGCTGGGAGACTTTTTCAGGCCATAAATCGAGGATTCCTCAGCAAGAGAGAGGTTGGTAAGAAAACGAAGATGGCTGTATACCGCTCCACCTATGTCCCAGTCTTGACATATGGATGCGAGTCATGGGCAATGATTACAACCCATAAAAGCCAGATCCAAACCTCAGAAATGAGGTGGTTGAAGTAACATGAAGAGACATGGTCCGCAACCAGACGATACGTCAAGGCCTAAAATCCCACCCCCTGCAGACCCAAGTAGAACAGTCCCAACTAAGATGGTTTGGCTATGTCTGCAGAATGGGAGAAGATCGGCTACCACGACAAGCATGGGAAACAAAGAGCCAGGGATCCAGACCCCCAGGACGACCCAGAGTCCGCTGGGAGGACAACATTAGACAATCTTTGAAGGACCGAGGACAAGAATGGAACCAGGCCAGGAGGAAGACAGCCGATAGGATAGTCTGGCGCTCTCTCTTCCAAACCTCTACACCTCACGGTAGAAGGGGAACGACTAAGTAAGTAAGTAAGTTAGTAGTCGCCCTGAACCAACTATGCATGGCACAGCTGAAGTCGTCAGGGGAAAGGGGGAGGGGGTGCAGAGGTAGGGGTGGTATGAGATTTAAAAAAGCATGCAGTTAGAACGTGGAAGATTTACCAATGCCTGCCTTCAGAATTGAACAAAGTGGAGAAATTAAATTGTTGAAAAAAATGATAAACAACACATGTAGATAGGCACCCACCTTGTGACAAGTGCATGTGCGTAGCATATCAGCAACCTCAGAAATATAATGCTAAGTAAACACACATGAAACATGAAAATATTTGCTGCTTCAAATTCATATTGTCTTTTATTTGAAACATAAAATTGTGTTTATTATTAGAAGAAAGGCAAAACAAACATAAATTACATTCTGAAAGGTTTATTGACATGTTCGTGTGCTGAAATAAATATAGCTTGACTCTCCCACTAGACAGAATAGTTATCTCAAAGAGGTATTCGACATTCTTTTGGAACACAGACGTATCGTACATTTCAGATTGAAAAGAGGGTAATCTGCCGATCATCTCCCCTCATTAATAAGCTGGCTTATCGATGGATAAGTCCAGTTTATCGAGTGAGCTATGGTCAATAAGCAGCTATCTACAAGGACGCACAAATGGCGATCTCTGTGCTGAGGATGCCAGCTTTTAGCTACGCATTCGACCTAAGTCCTCGCCCCCAGCTTTCGTCTTTTACTATGATATATGGGAGGAACCAACTCTGACCCCAGTCGTGCAAAGAATCCCGAGCAAGGGAAAGTTTTAGATGGACCTTGGACATCAACGAGGCGTCGAAGCCGTGGACAAGACTCGGCCAGTTCGAGTAGAAAACAACACTAGCCACTCCTATGGGCAGTTGAAACAAAATTATTCTTCGCTAGATTATGAGCTATATATAGTCTTGAACTGTAGTTGCTGACAGTTATTCGAACTACTTTACATGTCGTGCGTGTGGCTTCAAGCCCCGGAACCATCACTTGTCGTTTAAGTTTTAAGCTATCATTCGATCAATGCAAGTCCACATTTTCGCCTAGACTAGCTGTAATAACCTCAAGTTATGAAATGTCGATGATCACGTACGTTATTGTCAATCAGTCATGCGACCTTCGAAACCAGAAAATGATTTCAGTGGTAGCAACTCATGCAGTTTCCGTTGTGGGGATGTTGGGTTGATTACAACCAACGTTTTATGTAGTATAGTTGAAGATCTTACTCCACGTAAATATTTTACTCGAGTATCACATCTTAGTATACCGGAACCACAAAGTTTCCAACCTGCCAGTGTTCTGAAAATCCTAGTCCTAAAGCATCATAAAGGTCCTGTGTGCTGCGACAACCTATGTTCCGTAAATCCTGGTCCAAAGGCACCACTCGAAAAAACGTCTTGTGCCAGTCGCTGTTTTAATACCTTTATGTATTTCACAGTTGCCAAGGCCGACGCGCCTTCGTCTCCGGACCTGCTCTTCGTTAAAGCCCAGGGCCAATCATAGATAGTGGTATAGTGACGGTTGTGCAGTGCATGTGTGTACAGCCACTAGTAGAAATTCTAACAGAACTAAACATGGCCTTCAAACTCTACAAGAACGTTAATACGACATACACACTAACATCTTCAATAACAATTCGAATACGACAGTATGATACGAGGTCTCAACGTTTAAGATGAAAGATTTAAATGAAAGTAAACTTGTGTGAGTATATATGTCACTGTCTGTATCGGCTGGGAGGTGTCACTGTACGGCCAGAACGAGTGGTGTAAAGTGCTGGTGGTTCTGCGGAAGTCCCTGGTTTAGCTTGAGTTGGTTGTGATTTCGGCCTTGGCGCTTGTTGGTTTTGTGGGGCACCAAAGTCTGGAGTTACTGCATTGTCTGTTGAAAGCATGGGAATTCTCTGTTCTGTTGTATTCTGTGGGATTTCTCTTATGTCCACTCTGTTTCGCCTCAGGAGGTTGCTGCTGCTGTCTGGTCTTAAAGTATAGCTCCTGGGTTCAGGGTTTCTGGAAATGATTGTTGCTTTTGACCATGTGTCATTGTTGTGGTTGTAGGTAGTCACATGCTGACCAGGATATAATGGTGGTAAGTCTTTAGCACATTTGTCATAGTTGGATTTCTGAACTTGCTGACGATGCTGAAGTTGATCATATGTGCTGTCTCTATATTGTGGACGGAAGTGGACCTTAGATGGTAGGAGGTCTTTAATTCTTCTATCAAACATAAGTTCTGCTGGACTGTCGATCTTACTGTCTACCGGTGTTGTTCTCCATCTCAAGAGTGCTAGGTGTACATCCTCTGTTCTTGTTTTCTTCATGATTGACTTGATAGTTTGTATCTGTCTCTCAATGAAACCATTAGATTTAGGGTATCTAGGTGATGATGTTGTGTGTTTGATCTTCCAGTCCTTAGTGAAGTTTCTGTATGCTTGACCTGAGAAATGTGGACCGTTGTCTGATCTAATTTCATCTGGGATGCCAAACATGCTGCAATACTTCTTTGTAATGTCTGCAATAACAGCTGATGGTGAGGGTTGTGGAAGTTTCTCAATGATGGGAAATTTGCTGTAGTAATCAGCAATAATAAGATAGTCATTATTGTCGATTGAGAAAATATCAGTTCCTATAATGCTCCAAGGGCTCAATGGTATGTCTGATGGTATGAGAGGTTCTCTGCACTGCCTATTTGCATGTTCTTGGCAAATTGAACAGTTTTTACATAGTGTTTCTATGTCCTTGTTTATCTGTGGCCAGTAAACATCTTTCTTTGCTCTCAGTTGCGTCTTCACAATACCAAGGTGACTATTATGGAGCTGTTTAAGGATGATATCGCGTTGTGTTTCTGGTACAACAATGCGATCTCCTTTAAGGATCAGACCATCTTCGATGCTTAACTCGTCCCTCATCGAGTAGTATGGACGGATGTGTGTTGGAACTTCCCTGATAGAGCTTGGCCATCCATGGTATATCAGTTCTTTGAGAGAGTTAAGGATAGGATCTCTCATTGTGTCTTCTCTGATGTGTTCAAGCCGATTATCGCTAAACTTGACAAAATCAACTTTGATGTTTGGGGTAAGATCTGCTGTCTTGTTGGGGTTTGGTAGTCTGCTGAGAGTATCTGCAAGACCTATATCCTCTTTAATGTTGTTAATAGTTACCACACTCAGCTTTTCGCACATTGGTAAACCCAAAATTGCAGGTCCTTCAACATCTACCAAGTAAAATGTTGACAATGTCCATTCAGAGCCTCTGTATGAACATTCAAGTGTTACTGCTCCAAAACAGTCTATACTTGTTCCATTGTAAGCTCTTAGCTTTGTCCTGCCACTCCTACGTTTTACATCCCTTGTGGGAAATCCTTGCTCATCCATCTTGTCAGGCATGATCTGTCTGAATATTCTTAAGGGTAGAGTGTTACCTTGGGCACCTGTGTCTATCTTGAACCGAATATATCTTTCTTTGTGCCTTTTAATTCCTGGTATTCGGAATTGTACCTTGCAGAAAGCCTGCGTTCTCTTTGGTTCATTACTGAAAGTTAGTATCTTCACAGTATCAAAAGTGGAAGGATCACTTTCTTCACTGGAGTCAAGGTCCTCAGTCATCATAGAGTGTGTTTGTTTTGACGACTTTCTGCTGTGAAGTTTGTGTTGAGCACTGTCTTATTTCCTCTTGAAACATAATTTTATCCAGTGGCCCCTCTTTCTGCAGTAATGACATGTAGAGTCTTTAGCTGGACAGTGGTTTTGTATGTGGTTTAGGCCACAACATTTACACATAGCACCTCTGCTTGTGTTGTGTTTTTCTTGTTGTTTCGAACCAGTTGCTTTGTTGTGTCTAGGCTTATAGCTTTTCACTGCATCCACCTGGGCTGCTAATGTACCTTGCTGAATTTGTTTAATGTTTAGTGCTTGTGCCTCGTGTTTCCTGCCTTCATCCAGAAGTTGTTGTAAAGTTAGCGTATCACTCTGGCTCAGTAGCCATTTCTGGAATTCTGGCATTGGTGTGCTAAGAAGAATCTGTTCAATAATTCGCTCTTTTTCTTCTTCGTTGCTAAATTTACATACTCTTGTTTTCTCCTTAATGCGAGTGAAAAAATCATCTAGGCTTTCACCACGTTTCTGTCGCAGGTGGTGAAGCTCTAATCTTGCCGCTCTAAAGTTTGTGTGCTTTATGATCAGACGCTTTTCAAATTCGTCCAATATGGCTACGGGGTCGGTTGCCGACTCAACCGGCATGGCGGTAGCAAAACTGTTGTAGATTTTCAAACCTTCATCGTCCAATGCTTCTAGGATATATGGAGTTAGGGTTTGTCCTTCCAGACCAGTGGTCTTGGAATATAGATCTATGCGTTGGCGCCATAACAAGAAAGCTTCACTCTTATCGTCTTGACCGGCGAATCTCATTTGCGGTGCGTTGCGATATTGTTTCGCCGCCATGGCTGACTTCGATGACGAAAATTAGCCGAATACTGTACTCACGTGTTATCGTGTAGCTGTTTTGCGTCAGTCCGGTATCGACCGCTGCCACCATGTAATGTTATGATGTATGTATATAATCATTACCTCGTCATCTACACAAGCACACACGTTTCAGAAGGGACTCAGTAAAAGCATGTTCAATTCGTAGCCATGTTTATTTACAGAATCTCGTACATGTCAAGATTCGCATTATATTACAATGTGTGGTTCGTACTTTAATGTATTCATATTACATGTTTAAGTTTTATTCTCGATTACGATCTCTTTCGTTGTATATAATCTCGTGTTGCCTTTATTTCGATGACGAAAACATGTGGGGTGAAGATGATTCTCGTGATCTGTCTTCTTAATTCATTCACTTGGTTAAACAGTCGCTTGTGTTAGGTTCAGTCTAATTCTAGTCTGCGTAATCATCTTAGCCATGTTCACGCTCGTATGTATAATAAAAAGGTAAACCTGATGTTCTCATGTACTTTTCTTTGTTCGAATGGATTAGCTTTATATTGGCTGCCCTAAGTCTGATTTATTTTCATTTTCTTTTTAGAACTCAATACGATTTTGACTAGGTCTTTAAATAGAAGGATTAAATTGGTATGACAAGGTTACCAACGTGGAACTGATGACAAGAACCAGACAAGTGCCAGTTGAACAAGAGATGAGAAGAAGATGTTGGCGATGGATAGGACACACTGAGGAAACCTGTTGATAGCATTACAAGGCAGTCCTTGTTCTGGAGACCCCAGGGCAAGAGAGGCAGAGGTAGACCAAGAAGCACATGGAGAAGAGAGCTGGAAACAGAGGTGAAAATGATGAGGAGAACGTGGAAAGGACTTGGCATGTGTTTGTTGAAGGCCTATGCTCCTTTATGAGTGGAGGGTTATGATGATGATGATGATGTCTTTAGATCGAGGCTGCTACATAAATCCTACCGTATAGCAATATGAACGATGTCCCAATATATGGGGCTAGAAGCTATGTCTTCCTACTTACTTGGTTGCACAATGCACGCCTTCATGATTTAATATGGCCGTGTACATTGTTCAATTGACGAGCTTCTAATTACTGTAGTCTGCCCATTACCATTTGTTAGTCGTCGATATATATATATATATATATATATATATATATATATATATATATATATATATATATATATATATATATATATATATATATATATATATATATATATATATATATATATATATATATATATAATATATATATATATATATATATATATATATATATATATATATATATATATATATATATATATATATATATATATATATATATATATACATATATATATATATATATATATATATATATATATATATATACATATATATATATATATATATATATATATATATATATATATATATATATATATATATATATATATATATATATATATATATATATATATATATATATATTATATATATATATATATATATATATATATATATATATATATATATATATATATATATATAGACTGCATGCCGTGTTCATGTTCATTAGTCGGCCAGACGTTCCCTTGATATATAGTACGTCTTCTCTGGTCGGACATCAGATGGTAAGTGGCCTATAGTGACAAAAACCACGGATCAATGGAAACAAACGCGTCAATTTTTACGTGGTCGTCCATACCTCGCGTGTTCCTTAGTAACGGCTGTTACAATAGAAAACTACAACCCCTTTCCAGTAAAATTTGTTTGGAGGCTACTACACTAATAATTCGTCAGTGACGTCAAACGGGGTGCTTAAGAAGGGACTATGCTACGACACGTGTACATGGAAGGTAATTGAATCGTGTAGGTGCAAGTATATGTTAAGGGGGGTGGAATAGGATCTGGATTTTTGTTTAAATCATATTCAAATGGCTTCCTAGCTCGGTGGTCCATGGTTCGATCCCCAGTTGAGGTGGGATTTTTTAGACCGCAAACGGCTCTGGGGTCGACCCAGCCTCATGAATTGGGAACCAGATCAACTCTGGGAAGGTTAAGGCGGCCGGCGTGATGTTGACCACATTACCCCTAGTGGGCCGATGGTCAAGAAAATAGGGCCTTAACACCATATTCCCAGGGAGCCGCGGTAGCATAGTGGTTAGTGCACTGGCTTCCTAGCGCAGTGGTCTATGGTTCGATCCCCAGATGAGGCGGAAAATTTTTAGACCACAAACGGCTCCTGGGTCGACCCAGCCCAAATTGGGTACCAGAGCTACTCTGGGAAGGTTGAGGCGGCCGGCGTGATGCCGACCACATCACCCCTCGTGTGCCGACGGTCAAGATAATATGGGCCTAACACCATATTCCCAATATGCCTCAATGGGCGTGTAACGGGTTCCTTTACCATATTCCCAGTATGCCTCAATGAACGTGTAGAGGAATCCTTTTCCCCTCCCATATTCAAGAGTTTTTAATGTTTAGATTTACTTGTACGCGCTTTAAGAAGTGAATATATATATATATATATATATATATATATATATATATATATATATATATATATATATATATATATATATATATATATATATATATATATATATATATATATATATATATATATATATATATATATATATATATATATATATATATATATATTCAAAATATTTAAAATGGTATCCTATGACAAAACAAAATTTAAATGATTCAATGCCGGATGAATCCAGCAAGTAAAGCTATCCTTAGTATTTAGTATCGAACAAGATGTAGGCTGTTTCCGTAACGTGATTGTTATTTTGCACAGACAGGGGTGTCGCCATCATTTGGATGCAGTCGCTGGTACTGGGTTGGCCATGTCCTCATAAGAGACCCCAACGCCATAATAGAAATTGCTATGCTATGCCCCCCTCCCTCAAGAAGTAAGGCGAAAGAGAGGCCGACCAAAAACAATCTGGCAAGGAACTGTAGATGCCGGAGATGCAAAACATGAGCCAGAGATGGGGCACTGCACGAAAGATGGCCACCGACTGAGTAGTGTGGAAATAATTTGTTGCTGTCTCTACAAGACACCACCATGCATGATGGTCACTTATTGCTTTGTCAGCTAGGGGCTAAGGTGGCAAGAAGAAAAAAAGATGTAGGCTAATGCGTCAGAATGAATAAACTTTAGGAGGATAAACAGAATCTTGTTGTTACAAAAAAAAAAAAAAAAAAAAAAAAGGAAAAAAACACTCATAATAAAAATTACTAATTATCTTTAGTGGTCTTTAGTGTTTTTTTTTTAATTGATCGTTCTCATCAGCTCTGTCAATGAGATCCCGGTTATTTTTATTTCTTTTACAGGTTTTCTCCAAGCTCTCTTTGGCCACTCCACTTTTCTCTTTCCCTGCGAGTTCCAATCAAAATTATGTCTGGTTTTAGCGGCTGAGAGTATAAAAAGTTGCATGAACTGAAAGGTATGAAAGTTCCAAGGAATACGCTGTGGACAGACACAGATAGGGAGAGACATAATCAGCTGAAGCTAATCGATGAAGCACGTATCTAAACATCTAGTAATGGCAGGTGGTATCCCTAACATGTTTAATAAGCTGTCTTCTCCTTGTGATTGTTCCGCATGAAATATGCCCTTCGCACGATCGAAAATGAAGACGAGGCCCAGTTTAGTAGGACAACAAGCCATTGGAAAGACCGATAATTTATTCATTCATGCATAACCATTATGCACCACATGTAAGCATTGGGTTTCCCCTCCTTATTTATTTAAATGTTTATACAATACAAACCTACCTTCTGCCCCATACTGTTCTCACTCTTCTATCATTTACTAGACACAGTATTATTGTATTAAGGTATGTTGTCTTTGTATTCTGGCCTATACTGTTAAGTAGTAAAGATGCATAAGTGATTGTGTCTAACTAGTCTGGGTCGTTCCTGCGTACATATACAGAGTTACATGGGGAGATAGTGCTAATGACCCCAGTCCGCAAAGCATTATTTTTTGGTGCCTACTTGGCAGAGAGGATAGTCAAGATTTATTCCCGTAGCGAGGCTGCGTTGTCGTTCGGAAGGTTATGAGTTCGAGTCTCCGGTAACCATATCACTTCTGTAGTTTTCTACTTCTTTATTTCTCACGAGTGCCTGCCACATACCTTTATGTGTAGTAACTATCTATTTGATGTGTGGTATTTATTTATTTAATGTTTACAGGCCTCGGGTTTCCCCTCCTTTTTAAATCAGTTATTTATTTATTTCAGTCTTTCTTTCTTTCTTTCTTTCTTAATATTTCTTACTTTCTTTCTTGTAATTCGCTTTAAACCTTTTTAAACCTGTCATTTTAAATCAACACAAACAAGTCTTTCTTCAGGTTAAAGAATTATTTTTCTTTCGTCTTTTTCAATACTACAAATCTTTTCATTCCTCCTTCTAAACAACCAACACTTTTTTTCATCTGATTTCAACAAAAGAAACACGTTTTTTTAACACTGTCAACCTTTTCATTCTTACTTAAAACTCAAGACAACTTTTTGATTCCTTTTACTAAGCCAACATTCTTGAGTACGACCAGGCATTTCCTTTCTTTTGCAGCATTATAAACCTTTTCATTATATGACAATATCAAAACGTTTCGTTCTCTTCTTCAATATTATCGTTCTTTCACACCCTCCCCCTTTCTTTTGAGCCCTACAAGCCTATGTTAACTCCACCAACATTGTAAACTCTCTCAGTTCTTTCTTCAGTATTACCGCCCTCCGTCCTTCCTCAACTAATATTTTCAAACTCGTGTCCTCCTAATTCAATATTTTCAACCAAACGTCGTTGCAGCTTGATGCATTCTATTTCCAAAGTTTCCTCTTCAGAAAATGTCAAAGAATGCTCATGCCATATGAGCCTTTCTCACATAATTGCCGCCTCACCTTTCTCCGCACGTCACCTCCACCCCAGAACCCCTGCCTTACCTTTGTATAATCCAGCAAAGATGCCACCCCAGGGCATGCAGTAGCGAACGTGCACTGCACGAGCATAATTTACTTGCTAGAGGTCACACAACAGCTGTTCCCCGTTTTCAGTCACCCCAATCCACGACCCCACCCCAGGCACACACTAGCAGACACTTATGTGAAGCTAGTATTTACAGATACACCACTGAGGACATTGTACGTCTGCAAGCAGCACGTTGAAGCTGCGGAGGCGGGAAGGCATGGTCATTGTTGTGAATTATGTTAGAGACATATAAAACATAACAGGCTATTCTTCTCAAACACAAGATGGAAAAATTTCTAAATACCAGATGCACGCTAGCAAGATTCTTTGAAATATTTTTTTTTAGTTTGATCTGTATATTGTTATTGTTTTGTTATTATGACCGCGTTACGGTAGAAGTTGTGTTTTTTTTCAACTACAGTCCTGGCATGCGTTAGATGCAGTGGTACTGATCAGATGGTCCTGGGTTCGAGTCCTTGGTAAGCCTATTACTTTTGTTGCTTTTCTGTTGCATATTTTCTCTACTTTTTAATTAATTATTTTTTACGAGTACCTGCAGCATAACCATATATGTGTATTGTTTGTATTATTTATTTACTTTTTACAGGCCTCGGGGTTCCTATGTCGGTATACATAACTTATTTATGTATTGTTTTGTTTATATTATTTTATTTATTATTATTATTATTTTTTTTCAGTCACTATCTTTATTTAAAAAAAAAAAAAACCTAGGCTACTCATTTTTTATTATGATTGTATACTGTAAATGAATGCTATTATGTTAACTTTATAATGTTGCATGCCTTTAAATTAATGCTTAAAGTAATATGTGGGAATAAAAGGATATAGTATGCAAGATAAATGAGAGTGAAAGGGCAGAATGTTAGACGGGCCTGCGCGCCCAATTCTCAACCCTTCGAAAATAAAGTTCGTTCGTTCGTTCGTTCGTTCGTTCGTTCTAATTTATGTCAGTGAAGTTTAGCTGTTAGACGTCAACATGCAGAGTCCTGGTGTTAATGACCAGTGGGACTTAATTAATCTGCCACCACAAGTACAAGGATACTAATATGATATATTTTTCCTAAGCATTTTACTGTTCTTTGGTGCACGTGGACAATACTTTAGGGTGGTGTTTCTGAACCTTTTTACCAAGCCGAAACCCCTGAAATAATTTTCTCCACCTATAATATAATAGCCCCTTCAGTTATAGCTGACTATTTGAATGTACCACTGAGGTGACAGCACTCAGCTGCTTATTTTCCTGCTGTTCCTTTCGATGTTTTCTCCTCTTTTCTGCTTGCTGTGAGTGCTTCTTTTCGCCCAATCTGAGGTGGCGCCGTAGATAGCATTGCTACTTGGTGCGATCGGCAGCTGCATCCTCCCAGGTTGCTGGATTTATATCCAGTGCCCTCACGTCTCTCTTGCACACATCTTTGAATTTCAGCTGCTGTCGCCCAACTGTTCTTTTGCCATCTGCCAGTTGTCCGTAGAAGATATCTTTCGGGATACGATCATCTTCCATGCGGCGGACATGGCCAAGCCAGCGTACTCTGCGCTGTCTAAGCATTGTATACATGCTCTGAAGACCAGCACATGACAACACATCGACATTTGTCACTTTGTCTTTCCACGAAATTCCGAGGATGTGGCGTAGACAACGTAGATGGAAGGTATTGAGCCTTCTTTCTTGCTTAGCATAAGTTGCTCACGTCTCGCTGCCATATAGAAGTGTGCCGGTGTAGGAGGCAAGAAGCACTGAACCGGTAACACGCATTGTACAGTGCTTCCTACCGTCAGGTAGGGAACACTGGACAAGTGATTCCTGCCTAAGTAGCAGGCACTTAACTCAGACAGGAAGCACTGTATAGTAATTCTTGTCTGAAAAAAAAATAAATTGGTATATCGCACTGCGTTGTAGTTATAATCAATTAGGCAGATATTTCCACCTTTCCTTCCTTTATAGGGTAAAAGACTGGAGAGATAAAGAGTAAAGATGTTTTTATGTTTGCTACATATGCTATTCATTTATAGGGTGTAAAAAAAGTTTATGAAATTTTTCTAATTTCGTCTAAAGTATATGGTGGGAAATTATTATTATTTCAATATTCATTCCAAACAGGTATCGGTATGGTGCGTGTAGTGAATAATAAACATGAGGTAAATGTAGTTGATAAGGTTGATAATGTTGGATTTTTATTCCCGTTAATGATATCCACCAAAAGATAGATATAAGTGGATGGAAGCAGACATCATCATCATCATCAGTTGATAAGATCTCTATGGTGTTGTTTGCTCCACTGTAGTGTATGGAATGTCAACTTGACCTACGCAGTGGTGTGTAGACATGGATTGAGTGTACAATGTGCGAATGATGATAAGGGTTCGTGTTGTTGACAAATGTTCTTTTCTCACACTCATGTATGACTGGAAGTCATCGACACCAACGACTGTGTACCTTTTCTAAAGTTTAATTGGACGTACACACTCGACAGCACAGATAGTGACAAATCACAGGTTGGCATAATACATCATAGTACAGTGGATAAATGGTCTTGCAATGTTATGTTACATGGGCACTCATGTAGATTAATATTATAATGGACTGTCAGTAGCCAAGCCCTCAGCATCGCCCATACATATAAATCATCTGACTTCACTGACTGAGCACGTCAGCTTATAAACAATATTTCAGATGGCTTCTAAACCTAATCTCGTTTAGCGACGATTCCCCCACATAATGTTCAGCACATATTTTTTTCATATAATAATATTGAACCGCTAATAACGGGTTCTCATGTGTAGCAGTGATCTCTGGACTAAACAAGCGATAATACGGGCATCCCCTTTCTCTTCTTGAAAGTCGCTACATGTTTTGGTTCCAAGATGGCTTCACTCGTGAACTGTCACTCACGTTTGGATGCAGATAATGAATCTGTCCTAAAGTTAGTCATTCATAAAACATTGCATTGCTCTGTAGATTTGATCATGAACAATTGACTGCATTCTACAGAATATAGTGCTGCTAGGAATCGAAGTCGTTTTCATCGAGTCAAATATATTCTCTTAGACATTCAAATCGTAACTATCGAAAATGGTGGCTTCGATCGAGAGTTCATAAGAGTGTCTTTGATTACCTTGGTAGAGGAAATATGAAACTGCCATTCCTTGGCAATATGAATAAACACTGGGGTAAAGCATACACGATAGGTTTAGACGACTATCACTTTCCCCACAAATACTGAGATCACTTTTTCCCGGCGACAGGCCGACATAGGAAAACACACAGTCCCTATCAGGACGAAGCCAAATCACACCACACTCTAGCGACACATCCGCCGAATAGCCTTTGACCTCTCTAGAGACAACAGAACATATAGTTCGACTTAGATATGTAAAGATATACAGATATAAGACAGACTCGTCCTACTCAGACAAACAATACACATAAATTCAGGCCATAGATATTCTGAAGCAAGAACAATCTATTATTACCCAAACAACGAATAAATCGCAGTAAAATGGATTTATCCGCGGAGTTTGATCGAAGAGATGGCACAACTTTCAAGGGAAGTAACTCAATAATGACTTTCCCTTAAGCACTAAAAAAATTACCTATGTATAATATTGTAAGATATCAAAGACTGCACGTAACAGTCTTACCACACCTCCCGGGAAAAAAAAAAAATGGAACTTTTTTTTTTTTTGAAATACATCTAGGAGCAACGTACAATAGGCTCACAACGCATGAATAATGCGCAGATGAAAATATCAGGAATACCTATAACGCCTAATATGAGGCTAAGTCGACTTATGGAGCGACTGGTGAGAATGTGTCTCATAAACTGAGAGAAATTATTTCTCTACAAGTATATTTTTCCAGGAAGGTGTCATCAAAGTATAATACAATTCTGGCAATTACACAATGCCTAAAAAATTCATATCATCATTTCGTATTAGATATCTTAAATTTATGATTTATGAAGAAAAAATCATCAAAGCACAGCGGTGAATAAACATCCATGAACCGCTATGTAGTGATACAATCATTATATTATTAAATTACAAATGTGTATCTATCATGATATAGAAAAGGAACTACTATAGAACTAGACATATCAAGAAGTCTAAGCCCTAATAGTTATGTGGAATCATGTGGGCATCTTGACAGAATGTCTGCCATCACATTATCTGATCCACGAATAGCTCGCACAGAGAAATGAAAAGGTTGAAGAGCAATTGCATATCGAGTAGACCTCGAGCTCTTCAAATTCTTACTCTGTATAGCAGTAAGAGCTTTTTGGTCGGTTTCTACTATGAAATGTGCGCCTAGAAGGAATCTCTGTAGTTTGAGGATCGACCAAACCATAGCTAATAGCTCACGGTCTAAAACCGAATAATTCCTTTCTGCCGCATTAAGTTTTCTGGAAATATACATTACAGGATGCAGAGTTCCAGAGTACTCTTGCATTAGTGCCGCTCCAATCCCAGTGGATGAAGCGTCACTACGAAGAACGAATGTCTTATCTTTAGTGGGTAGCACTAAAATAGGTGGTGTTGAAAACAATGTTTTAATCTTATCCAGAGAGCATTGGCATTCCTGAGACCAGTGGACCACATTAGGCGAACCTTTCTTTAGAAGTGTTGAGAGAGGTGCCATGATAGAGGATAGATTCTGAATGAATCTGCCATAAAATTGAATAAGACCTAACAGACTTCTCACCTGTTTTTTAGTCTTAGGGATTGAGATGTTAAGTATCTTACTAGTATTATGGTCCTCTGTCTTTAGGAAACCATGACCAACTCGGTGGCCTAGGAAAGAAATTTCGCTAAAACCAATATAGGCTTTAGAGGGTTTCGCTGTCAGGTTGTGCTCACGCAAAGTAGACAGCAATTCATCTAACCCTGAATAGTGATCTTCCCAAGTATCGCTGAAAAGACAGATGTCGTCTAGATATGCAATGACATCTGACCGATAAGATAGGATTCGGCGCATCATGCGTACGAACGTAGCTGGTGCGTTCATAAGACCGAAAGGCATAAAATTCCATTGGAACAAACCTCTAGGTGTTGAAAAAACCGTGAGAGGTTTGGCGCGTTCAGATAAAGGAACTTGCCAATATCCTTTAGACAAATCAAGTTTAGTGAAAAAATGAGATTTGGAGAGTCGAGTAAGTAGCTCTTCCAGTAAAGGCATAGGTTCGGCATCGAACTTCGTTACTTGATTCAATTTTCGATAGTCAACGCAAAGACGTATGTTATTGTCTTTTTTTACGCACAATAACCATCGGCGAAGAATATGCAGAGGTGGATGGTTCGATTATTTTCAAATCTATCATCTCATCCAACTCTTTCTCGACCTGTGCTTGAAAATGTATAGGTATAGGATAAGGTCTAACCCTAATAGGAGTATGGTCAGTTAGAACAATGTCATGTTGAATGACATTCGTTTGTCCAGGGATGTCAGTGAGTACATCCTGAAATGTTTGCAACATAGTTGTAAGTTGTCGCTGTTTACCTAGAGACAAACTAGGATGAGACAGTGATTAACATTACTCATACTTGTCAATCTCAATTTCTCCAACTCAAATTCATGTTCTCTTATTGCTTTTTTCTCTTCAGCATCTAATCTTTTTTGTTCAGCCTCCCTGTCTAATCTTTTTTGTTCAGCTTCCCTGTCTAATCTTTTTTGTTCAGCTTCAATGTCTAATCTTTTTTGTTCAGCCGCAGCTTCTCTTTCTAATTTTTTTTGTTCAGCTTCAAATCTCCTTTCCTCCATCTGCATCTGCAATTTCTTTTGTTCAGCAGCAGCCTCAGCTTCTCTTTCTAATCTTTTCTCTTCCGCCATAGCTTTTCTTTCTTCTGCAGCTAATCTTTTCTCTTCTGCCATAGCTCTTCTCTCTTCTGCAGCTAATGCTTTGTCATATTGAGCAACTGCCCATTGTTCTAATTGTTGACCAGTTTTATCAAGGGCTTTCCCTTGTATAATGAAGTATTCTAATGTAGACATGGTGTCTAACAATAATACTAATCACCTGAAATAATAATAATACCACAAGTTCTCAATGACTTGATTAATCAGTATACTATCCCAATATCTGTGGGTCACAAGCCTTTAATAAGGTCTTGTATAATAGTAATAATAATCAGGTACTGGTTTATACCATAATCCAAGTGCAGTGCACAGGCAATTGTGTCTTATGAAATATACCTATATAAAACATATGTCAACCAACAGAATACATAAAGTACAAATAGGACTGACAATACAAGAACGTTTGCAGAAATCAAAATAAATCAAATAGGGAAATCAATGAAAATAATCACTGAATCTGCAAAGAATAACAACACCAATGACGTCACAATATATGAATACAAATTGTGAATAGAACTGAAAGATAGAAAAGAGTAGACCAACAAATTACAAACAACTCAAAACAAAACTAAAGAACAAAGAAATATTACAAAAATAACAATAATTACAGTCTTCACAGCTAACACAAAAGCAACAGTTGTCGCAGCAAATTTTCAATCAAGAAAATTGCACCTATAGAAAACGCCCACAACGGACCCTCTATGACGTGGGATATTCTGTTGTGAGGACGCCGCCCAACCTTAAACACAACCCGCTGACATAGAAACTAACATACTATACAAACAAATAACATGTAAACATAAATATATATATAAATTATGTGTATGATAGTATGTGTTGCAAAATAGGCTCAGTTTTACAGTAATGGCAAAGTTATTTTTATGAACATAAACAAACTGCCACTTTATTCAATTAAACATTCTGGCCTTAAATATTAAAGTTCATATATGGAAAACAAGAAGATCCATCGATGAAAATAGGACTTCTTAGTACACAAATACTGTCTTCCTGTTAACATTGACAAGAATTGATCCAACTGTTCTGTGAAACTCTGTAATGTCTAATGTAAAACTGTCAACAACGCTGGCCTACATACTGCATTCACTTGACAGGTCACGTGACGAAGTGTTGACAAAGAGCAAACCAATACTGCAAGTGTGTCGTATCAGCCACAGGAAACGGTCTGGTATCGGTAATCTGTTGACTTCTGAACTTCTGCGAGGTCAAACCCAGAAAGCTGGTCCACCAGTTGATAAGGTTGATAATGTTGGATTTTTATTCCCGTTAATGATATCCACCAAAAGATAGATATAAGTGGATGGAAGCAGACATCATCATCATCATCAGTTGATAAGATCTCTATGGTGTTGTTTGCTCCACTGTAGTGTATGGAATGTCAACTTGACCTACGCAGTGGTGTGTAGACATGGATTGAGTGTACAATGTGCGAATGATGATAAGGGTTCGTGTTGTTGACAAATGTTCTTTTCTCACACTCATGTATGACTGGAAGTCATCGACACCAACGACTGTGTACCTTTTCTAAAGTTTAATTGGACGTACACACTCGACAGCACAGATAGTGACAAATCACAGGTTGGCATAATACATCATAGTACAGTGGATAAATGGTCTTGCAATGTTATGTTACATGGGCACTCATGTAGATTAATATTATAATGGACTGTCAGTAGCCAAGCCCTCAGCATCGCCCATACATATAAATCATCTGACTTCACTGACTGAGCACGTCAGCTTATAAACAATATTTCAGATGGCTTCTAAACCTAATCTCGTTTAGCGACGATTCTCCCACATAATGTTCAGCACATATTTTTTTTCATATAATAATATTGAACCGCTAATAACGGGTTCTCATGTGTAGCAGTGATCTCTGGACTAAACAAGCGATAATACGGGCATCCCCTTTCTCTTCTTGAAAGTCGCTACATGTTTTGGTTCCAAGATGGCTTCACTCGTGAACTGTCACTCACGTTTGGATGCAGATAATGAATCTGTCCTAAAGTTAGTCATTCATAAAACATTGCATTGCTCTGTAGATTTGATCATGAACAATTGACTGCATTCTACAGAATATAGTGCTGCTAGGAATCGAAGTCGTTTTCATCGAGTCAAATATATTCTCTTAGACATTCAAATCGTAACTATCGAAAATGGTGGCTTCGATCGAGAGTTCATAAGAGTGTCTTTGATTACCTTGGTAGAGGAAATATGAAACTGCCATTCCTTGGCAATATGAATAAACACTGGGGTAAAGCATACACGATAGGTTTAGACGACTATCACTTTCCCCACAAATACTGAGATCACTTTTTCCCGGCGACAGGCCGACATAGGAAAACACACAGTCCCTATCAGGACGAAGCCAAATCACACCACACTCTAGCGACACATCCGCCGAATAGCCTTTGACCTCTCTAGAGACAACAGAACATATAGTTCGACTTAGATATGTAAAGATATACAGATATAAGACAGACTCGTCCTACTCAGACAAACAATACACATAAATTCAGGCCATAGATATTCTGAAGCAAGAACAATCTATTATTACCCAAACAACGAATAAATCGCAGTAAAATGGATTTATCCGCGGAGTTTGATCGAAGAGATGGCACAACTTTCAAGGGAAGTAACTCAATAATGACTTTCCCTTAAGCACTAAAAAATTACCTATGTATAATATTGTAAGATATCAAAGACTGCACGTAACACGAGCAAAGCCAGGTACCCATTTACAGCTGAGTAGACTGGAGCATGTCGATACCGTGAATTGAACCCAGCACTTTGCCGAGAGACCAGCACTCTAACCACTCTTTCAATCGGACGCTCAATAAATATATAAATAAAAAATATTGCATATAATTGTAACTCTGAATAATTGTTATTAATTACTTACTTACTTAGTCGTTCCCCTTCTACCGTGAGGTATAGAGGTTTTTATTTTAATTAATTTTTATTAATTATAATTGTTAAACTAAAAGAAAATATGAAATAAAGATCTTGGTTGTTATATCACAATGTGTATACAAACAGACTTTCCGTTAAGGTAACAGCTATCATACTGAGACGAAATGTCAAGAATGGCTGAAGTTAAATCTTAGTATACGTGTTCAAAAACCACATTTTTGCGAGCTAATTTTAGACATGACTACCGTTAATGGTTTTACATGAAATAATGTATTTATAATGATAACATACAGTGTTATATATGAAAATGTAAAGAAATGAAAGCTCTATGACATGCACTTAGTTGAATTGGTCAGTGATTTTAAACATGCATTCAATATCTACAGTAATGAGTGAAAAAAAATTTTCAAAAGAAAAAAAGAAAACAAGTTGTACTTATCAATATGTATAATTCATTATGGAAAACTGTTTTAGGAGTTAACCACTTTCATTTTAAAGTAACTTTATTTTTACATAATGTATGAAAGTCTCAGTTCCTTCAGATTACGAAAAGAGTTTTTCTCACAATATGAAATGTGTTGGCAATTACTGTAAATTTTACATTCAACTTTCTTTTAGAGTTCAATAATAGCTCTAGTTCTCAAGTCGCCCAACTAGAGTTCTTTGAACTTCCCTGATAAAACAAGGCCGCGGTTAAACGTAACAGCCCTCGGTGGGATAAATACTTCACACCAGTAGGTAAGTGGAGATAAGATTCTGGCGATTCAAAGGCACCAGGAAGAGAGACAAACCCGTTTAATTATTCGAGTAGGGAGGAAACATGATCTTTTTATTGCCACAATAAATTTTCTGAAAGGTGAATATTGGATTGTTCTGAGAATATATGAAAAATAAATCGATGCCTAGGTGATGGACAGCCTATTAGGAAATAAGTCTGTCACTCCAACAACGCTTATTGGAGAAAGGGACTACTTTTGTCATTTTTGGACCAACCCTCCACACACGTGATACATAACGACCTGTTAAATATATCTATTTTGAAATGTTAACATAGCTATTATTTATTTTATTTTAGAAATTAATATTATTCTGTATTGTATTGTATATTAGCATTAAAATTGTCAACATTAAACGAAATATTATTTTTTTTAAAGCTTTCATAAAGATTCGAGTTTTTTTTTTTTTTTTTTTAATGTGCTCTTGTATCGTAATTCAAAATAGCTAGTTATCTACAACAACTTACCTCGATTACAATTAAACTTATTACGCACGAAAAAATATGCTTTGTTGCCCACTACGCGATAAGTATGTTCTGGCCAAAGAGAAGATTTATTTCACAATGCGAGCAGATTACGTTATAAATTATTTGCCTTTTTTAATTAAGGTAAAATAGTTTTTAAAGCTCTTTTGGTAACAGTAGTTACCAAATAAGCAAACTACATATGTTTAACAGATTTTTAACTGACGTATAACTGATTTTCGTTGGTTAGATCTATATTTCGAAGGAATGTCATTTATCCAGTTTTACTTTATTAATACTCTCTATTTATACACTGCCAAGTAGAAAAAAAAACGCAATTATCATGTATTATGGTCTTGGTTTTACTATCACATCCATTTCTCAATACATACAATACAGCATTAATTATATTTATGTACGGGTTTCCGATTTTTTTTTACCTTTAAAATGTTAAGTCCTTCCTACCCAAGTTCAGTGCTTCCTACCTAGCAGGTAAGGTTCACTGTACAGTGGGCAGTACCTAAGTACCGCTCACTGTACAATGTATGCTGCCGTCAGTTAGGAGGCACTTTACAGTGTTCCCTATCGTTCGGTGCTTTCTGCCTCCTACGCCGGTGCTAACGGAACCCCAAACGATGCAATTCTGTTACTGTAAGATTCTTGACAAGAAAATTGATTTGTAAAGAGATACTGTATATATATTAAGCTCACACACACACACACACACACACACACACACACACACACACACACACACACATATATATACATATATATATATATATATATATATATATATATATATATATATATATATATATATATATATATATATTGTGGTAAAGTGGGATTTTATAAATATCTATAGGGGACTTAGTGTACTGACTGAGATCAGCTGTGAAGGTATCTGTATCTAATAGGTGTAGTGTTTTACAGATAACCTTACTGGCTGCCACATATTTATACCTCAGTCAGAATTATTCTGGAATATTGTGATGACTACGTTATATGTCTAGGGTATGTATGTGATGAAGTGTAAGTCACAACAACAACAGACAGATAAACAATTTAATTTATTCCACCACACTTGACAACACTGTGACACTCACACACATGAAACATTCTATGAGACTATCTTAAACGAGTCACTGGTAAATTTTCAAATATCAATATGTATTAAGTACTTTTCATTAATATATATGAGTCCTGATTCAAATACAAAGTGAACCAGGAATTCACAATCAATTTTAATTACAAGTTATATGTACAGAATTTATCAATATGAATCTTGTAGTGACATATTTTATTAATCTTATCCTATGTGTGTCAGTTGTGTAGTAGTAATATGAGGTAATACTGGTGTTGTTTTTTTCAAGCTATGTTGTTATTTGTCTTCATGACTTCAAGTGTTTATTTCTGTTGGAACTAGTATTGGAGATGTTCTCAGTTCCATTCATTAAAACAATTAATTTCCCCTCTTATTTTAATACAATGTCAGTTTAAGGGGGTATACATAATGTTGAGCTCCGCTGGCCACATAGGCTTAACTTTCGTGATGGCGGCAGGAAAAGACTCCTCTGCTCGATTGCTCCCCTGTGTTCTGGAGACACCTCACTGTTTGCTATATGGACCAAGGAGTATGCTGTCCGCCTCTGGATTCAGCAAAGCTCTGACCAGGTACTGCTCAATAGCTTTAGGACCACAGTCCCTGAAACAAGAAGGTTGTACCTCCTACTTCAGAACTAATTTATACTCTATTTCTACACTGAGCACAATACATAACAAACACTGAGTTCAGAGCGGTAGGCCAACTGTCAGCTTCATCTGAAATAATTTACACCAGTATATTCCTCCCTAATGATCACTACGCCTCTGCAATTCCAGCATTATGTCTTTCTAGTCAATAATATAGGTGTCAGTGTACTGCTTGGCAATTCCATGTAGTTTTACTTTCCTCCGACACCTTCTGTTCAGGCTGGAGCACTATAGAGGTTTTACCTCATGTTCGCTACTGAACCACACATATATACAGACATAAATTATCAATTTACATTCAATTTTCATTAAAAGATATCAAATATTTCAAGCTTACCACAATTCATGGAAAAATAAACAGTTTCGTTGACTGGCAATGAATGGGCACAACTTCCGATCTGCCTCTGTCCCAGGCTTTTATTTATAAAAAATATGCACTGGTGCTCAACGCACTGTTTCTTAGTAGGTTTATTACAAGATGTGGCTCGGAACAGACGCCCTGAATTGAGTATATTGGTAGCTCTAACCAATCATGCCATGTTTACCTACTTTTCAAAAAATATTACCCTTCTCACGTTTCCCCTAACAACTAAACTAGTATTTGCAGTCCAACTAATCGTGTTTAGTCTTACATCTCATTCCCGCCAATCAAATAGGAGTTAACATGGTAGGCTATTTCCGTAACGTAATGTTTTTCAAACACGTTATAAAAAAATTTTATGAGCAGAAATGATTTCATGCTGTCAGGCACCCCCACTATTGTATTTTGGCCATAACTATTTTATTAACAGACTAAAGGCGTAACACATAACATATTCTTGGTTAGCAAGTCCGGCCGTACAATAATATATAAGTTAAAGTGAGCTACATGGCGGCGTTCAAAATATGTGTTTTCCAAAGATAGTCGTATATTTGTTCTTTATTCCTTTTCGTTGTTTAGAACCGCCACCTGTCCTGCCTTTTCCACTGTTATGTCATACTAAAGTCAGGAGCTTAGATGTAAATCAGTAGAATTTCATATTTCCTAATAAGCATTTTTCATGTTTTTAAACCTGATTCTTGTAGTAGTAGTGTTTTTTTTTTCACTGTCGATTTGAAAAAAAAAAGCTAGTGCTTGTGGCCTTACACGCGTGATGGTAGTAATTGTGTATCGCGCGACTGTGGTAGTATTTCCTGCGTCCCCGCTTTCAGCCCTCCCTTCTTTCTATCTTTAGTCCATCTGTCTTTCGTTTTAGGTAACGTAGTGTATAAAAAGACATGAATGGAATTTTAAATCTAGGTCATCTTGCGTATCTCAAGGTTTTTCTTAGAATTGGAGTACACATTTTATTGTGTTGGGGAAACGCGTGTATGTTGCCGAAGGCTTTTACTATCAACGTGAAAACGTTACGATTTGCAGACGAAGCAGAAAAAGGGGGATTTTTGTACGACATTGTGACAGCACTGTTCTCTTTTACCATTCTTCTTTCCTTTATTGAAGTTATTTGTTAGGCTTTACATTTTCCTGATAATTTATATATGTGGATTAGAATATTTCACGACATCTCCCCTCTTAAAACAGACATCTTATGTCAGTCCTTTATTCTATATACACATAGATAAATGTAAGTCAACTTGACTTTACTCTGCTGTTGTGCTATCATGGTTTTATGTAGTTGGGTCCATTCAGAGTAGGCACTACTCATGAAATCTGCCTCAGACCTCTACAACCAATAATATTTTTCGGTTATGTTACTGAACAGCCGCAAGTGTGACTGCTTGTCTTAATGCTGCTTCACAACCCGTATTCACCATTTCTCTTCTCTGAGTCTGCGCAATGACATGTCCAGAGAACATTAGATTTTCCTCAAAATGTACGTTATGAGGAGATAACATATACCTGGTGATAGCAGAGTTTTCGTAGTGGATCCCATAATCTTCTTATTAGCCTGTATGAAACATTCGGAATATCCTCAATCAAAGAGGCAACTCAGGGATTCATTACGTTCCTCCGAATTGTTTACATCCAACAATTTTGTCTGATCTCAGGTTTTACTGGAATCTGATAGTATCCTTTACTCAGATCCACTTTTGAGAAATATTTAGCTTTATTTAGTCTGGCAAACAGCTGATTTGTATCCGGCAATGGATCCACCTGTCCTTCTGTAATAGCATTCAGTCTCCTGTAATCTATACAGAGTCTATGTTCTCCAGAGGGCTTCCTTAAGAGTACAACACCGGAACTATACGAAGATTCACTGTGTGAAATAATTCCTTCCTTCAACAAATAGTCTATCTCTTCCTTCAAAGCTTTCTCCTTAGCAAAAGGAATCGAATATGGTTTCATACAGACAGGTGTGGGGTCTATCAGTTTCATATCATATTCCAATAAGTTTGTATGCCCAGGTCGGTCGGTTAACACCTCTGTATGAGTATCTAGAACCTGTTGCACTCTCTCTTTCTGAGTTTTCGTTAAATGGGTACTGATTTTCACCTGTGCTGCTGTCTCACAGGGGTGTAATGGATATTCAAATGATGAAAGTGGTTCCTTTTTCATCTCCATGGCGATAGACAAGGTCAACAAGTGTGTCTCTTCCTGATGTTCTCTTTCCAAATATTTCTTCAGGAGATTCACATGATAGATTTTTTCTTTCCCCTTCTTATCTATCTTATAATTTGTTCTAGACACCTTCTCTAGAACTGTATATGGACCTTGCCATCCAATTTGTAACTTATTCTGACTCCCGGGGAGAAGAAGCAGTACCTTCTCTCCCACAGCCAAATCTCTGTCTTTCGCCTTCCTGTTATAATAGGCAGCATGTTTCTTCCTGGCTTGTTTCAAATTTTCATTGGCAAGTTTCCAGCCAGTTTTTAAACGAGTGGTCAGCTCATTCACATATTGGTATGAGGATGTAATATTTTCCTCTGCCTTTTCGTCCGTCCACGTTCTTAACAGCGTTACATATGGACCTTTAATTTTGTGGACCTATTTGTCCATGCACCGGTATGGTCTCTTCCACTCGAAGCGCTATAGTGATGATTTTTCTTCCCAGAATTATCATGCATAAAACGACCGCTACCAATTTTCCTCTTGGGGCTTTCTCCCCACTTAAAATTCTTGATGAGAGATTTCCTCTCTACATCCTCTTCCTCCAGTTTGTTTAAGTCCGATTGAGGGATTTTCGGCTTATCCTGGGGTAAGACATCTTTTTGCACTCTCCGCATAGTGGCCATTGTAAAACAGTTAAGTGAAGCTTGTCCGTGAAAAGGGGCTTCCCATTCCCTTTGGTCCACTTTATCAAATTTATTTTTCTTTTTATTATCAGGCCTAATTTTGCCCCCGTGGCGTGTCCAGGTCCTGATCAATGTTCCCACTTGTGGGTGTTCCCTCATGTGCTATGCTACACCTTTCTACAAAATTCTCAATGTCCCATCTTGCCTTGGGCCAATAATAATTGTGAGCCACCTTTTGGATGATGGTACCTATTTTCTCATGGTCCCCATCTGGTTTAACATGTAGGCTCCTTATTAATTCTGCCCTATATCTTTTAGGAAGTACCAGCTGTCCCTGACCTTTGGATCTAGCTCCAGTCTTCCTATACATCAACTTGTTTTTCATGTAAAAATCTCCCTTGCCTGGAGTAGTATGACAAGTTGACAATTTCCTGAAACAAGGCTTGAGGGTCTTAACCCCAGCCTGTGCCTTCCTCATCTCTTCTGGAGTGGTATCCAACATAATATCCTCCTCCTGTCTTGAGGTCGACCTGACCTGAAAGGTGGCCATATACACAGGTTTCCTTCTGCAACGGTCAGTGTCATGATTGTCATCTGACAATTTTTACACCACCTTTTTCCTTGGTTGAAAGATTTTCTTTCATCATATTTCCTTTCATCGAATTGTGGGGTTTTATTTTTATTGTCATACCGTGGCCTATCAAACTGGTGCTTACCTTTGTTTTGATCCCTAGGATCAAATTTATTAAAGTTCTGTGGTGCCCTAAAATTATCCACCTGTTTCTTTTTATTACCTGATACCTCTGCTTGAGCTGCTTGATACCTTTCAGCAACATTTAGCAACTCACCCAACCTCTCTGCACCTTGTTCCATGAGAAACTTTCTCAGGTCTGGAGCCATGGACTCTCTTAATTGTTCTATAAGGACCATTTCCTTAAGATCTTGGGTTTTCCCCCAGAGAAGTCCATTTCTCCAAGTATGTCTCTAACCGTGCAGAGAACTGGTGATAGGTTTCACCTGACAGTAGTTTAGCGTTCCTAAATTTTTTCCTATAAAATTCTGCGTTCTTTTCATATCTTAACAAAAGAGCCTGCTTTAGCATGTCATAATTTTCCTGATCACCTCTGCTCATTTTAGCAAAAACTTCATAAGCTGCCCCACGAAGTCCTTGAGATAACTTTAAGCTCCACCTTTCTCTTTCTAACCCATATGTGGTAGCTAATAGTTCATATCTATTAAGATAGCTCTCAATATCATCGTCTTTCTCAACAAAATGATCTAAATGAAAGTTCATAGCTGAGGTTGAGGCTCCCTGGCTAGCAGTGGCATCAGAGGTAAAGGGACTGGCACCATTTTCAGGAGCATGGCCTTGAAACTCAAACTCCCTTAGTCGTAACTCATGTTCCCTTTGTAATCTTTTATCTTCTGCTTCCCTTTCTGCAGCTAATCGCTTGTCTTCATTTTCTGCTGCCAATCTTTTGTCTTCTCTTTCTGCAGCTAATCTCTTCTCTTCTCTTTCTGCCTCCAATGCTTTAGCCTCTTTGTCAGCCTCAATCTGCAACCTCTTAATTTCCTTTTCAGCCTCTAACTTTCTTTCGGCCTCTTTTTCTAATCTTCTTTCTTCCCGTTCAATATATTTGTCACATTCAGCAGTGACATAAGAAATCATAATTTGCCCGTCCATTCCTAACTCTTTTGCAGTCTGTACAGCAGCAGATCGAAATTTGGCCAGGTCCGCCATTTTCTAACAGGTAAATGTAAATAATATCTAACTAAACAATATAATCTATAATTATTTATTTAATGACACCACAGGCACTGAGAGCTCAACCTTATTTAATTCCACCCAGGGATACCTTTTAATTCTTATAATTCCCAATATATATAACAGGAGAAAGTTCAATATCCCGGACCGGACCCCAATATATGTGGTAAAGTGGGATTTTATAAATATCTATAGGGGACTTAGTGTACTGACTGAGATCAGCTGTGAAGGTATCTGTATCTAATAGGTGTAGTGTTTTACAGATAACCTTACTGGCTGCCACATATTTATACCTCAGTCAGAATTATTCTGGAATATTGTGATGACTATGTTATATGTCTAGGGTATGTATATGATGAAGTGTAAGTCACAACAACAACAGACAGATAAACAATTTAATTTATTCCACCACACTTGACAACACTGTGACACTCACACACATGAAACATTCTATGAGACTATCTTAAACGAGTCACTGGTAAATTTTCAAATATCAATATGTATTAAGTACTTTTTATTAATATATATGAGTCCTGATTCAAATACAAAGTGAACCAGGAATTCACAATCAATTTTAATTACAAGTTATATGTACAGAATTTATCAATATGAATCTTGTAGTGACATATTTTATTAATCTTATCCTATGTGTGTCAGTTGTGTAGTAGTAATATGAGGTAATACTGGTGTTGTTTTTTTTTCAAGCTATGTTGTTATTTGTCTTCATGACTTCAAGTGTTTATTTCTGTTGGAACTAGTATTGGAGATGTTCTCAGTTCCATTCATTAAAACAATTAATTTCCCCTCTTATTTTAATACAATGTCAGTTTAAGGGGGTATACATAATGTTGAGCTCCGCTGGCCACATAGGCTTAACTTTCGTGATGGCGGCAGGAAAAGACTCCTCTGCTCGATTGCTCCCCTGTGTTCTGGAGACACCTCACTGTTTGCTATATGGACCAAGGAGTATGCTGTCCGCCTCTGGATTCAGCAAAGCTCTGACCAGGTACTGCTCAATAGCTTTAGGACCACAGTCCCTGAAACAAGAAGGTTGTACCTCCTACTTCAGAACTAATTTATACTCTATTTTTACACTGAGCACAATACATAACAAACACTGAGTTCAGAGCGGTAGGCCAACTGTCAGCTTCATCTGAAATAATTTACACCAGTATATTCCTCCCTAATGATCACTACGCCTCTGCAATTCCAGCATTATGTCTTTCTAGTCAATAATATAGGTGTCAGTGTACTGCTTGGCAATTCCATGTAGTTTTACTTTCCTCCGACACCTTCTGTTCAGGCTGGAGCACTATAGAGGTTTTACCTCATGTTCGCTACTGAACCACACATATATACAGACATAAATTATCAATTTACATTCACTTTTCATTAAAAGATATTAAATATTTCAAGCTTACCACAATTCATGGAAAAATAAACAGTTTCGTTGACTGGCAATGAATGGGCACAACTTCCGATCTGCCTCTGTCCCAGGCTTTTATTTATAAAAAATATGCACTGGTGCTCAACGCACTGTTTCTTAGTAGGTTTATTACAAGATGTGGCTCGGAACAGACGCCCTGAATTGAGTATATTGGTAGCTCTAACCAATCATGCCATGTTTACCTACTTTTCAAAAAATATTACCCTTCTCACGTTTCCCCTAACAACTAAACTAGTATTTGCAGTCCAACTAATCGTGTTTAGTCTTACATCTCATTCCCGCCAATCAAATAGGAGTTAACATGGTAGGCTATTTCCGTAACGTAATGTTTTTCAAACACGTTATAAAAAAATTTTATGAGCAGAAATGATTTCATGCTGTCAGGCACCCCCACTATTGTATTTTGGCCATAACTATTTTATTAACAGACTAAAGGCGTAACACATAACATATTCTTGGTTAGCAAGTCCGGCCGTACAATAATATATAAGTTAAAGTGAGCTACATGGCGGCGTTCAAAATATGTGTTTTTCAAAGATAGTCGTATATTTGTTCTTTATTCCTTTTCGTTGTTTAGAACCGCCACCTGTCCTGCCTTTTCCACTGTTATGTCATACTAAAGTCAGGAGCTTAGATGTAAATCAGTAGAATTTCATATTTCCTAATAAGCATTTTTCATGTTTTTAAACCTGATTCTTGTAGTAGTAGTGTTTTTTTTTCGCTGTCGATTTGAAAAAAAAAGCTAGTGCTTGTGGCCTTACACGCGTGATGGTAGTAATTGTGTATCGCGCGACTGTGGTAGTATTTCCTGCGTCCCCGCTTTCAGCCCTCCCTTCTTTCTATCTTTAGTCCATCTGTCTTTCGTTTTAGGTAACGTAGTGTATAAAAAGACATGAAAGGAATTTTAAATCTAGGTCATCTTGCGTATCTCAAGGTTTTTCTTAGAATTGGAGTACACATTTTATTGTGTTGGGGAAACGCGTGTATGTTGCCGAAGGCTTTTACTATCAACGTGAAAACGTTACGATTTGCAGACGAAGCAGAAAAGGGGGATTTTTGTACGCCATTGTGACAGCACTGTTCTCTTTTACCATTCTTCTTTCCTTTATTGAAGTTATTTGTTAGGCTTTACATTTTCCTGATAATTTATATATGTGGATTAGAATATTTCACGACATATATATATATATACATATATATATATATATATATATATATATATATATATATATATATATATATATATATATATATATATATATATATATATATATATACATACATCGGTATTAAACGAATGCATCAAGAAACAACAGCGCGAAAGATGATAAACAAATATAATAAATGTCAACGCATAATAAAATATTACTAAACAGATAGAAGCTAAAAAGGGCGAGAATCACCTTTTTTCGATTTTTTTTCACACCCATCTATTGCTAGTACACACGTTTAAATTATTAGTGACATTTATCGATACAATACGAAAAAACACTTAGATATTGTCACGGCATTTTTTAATTCATTCGTTATTTTTTTCTATGACCATTGTTTTCTTCACGCCACCATGTCAGTAATTTCCAATACCCATCATTTTGATCGACTCCTTTACGTCAGTGTTCACCTGTCATTATAGTCCTTTTACGCCTTGGTCTACCGATAAATATCTTATCTTCGCTTTCTGATTGTTAATATCAACGCGCAAGGCATAAAACCTAGTCTCTTATCTCAATCAAAATATACTCAACGAAATTAACTTTCGCGTAGGCGCGTTTCTTACTATAAGATCTGAGTGCCTGAAGATTCGCCACTCAGAATTCTTTCTCACCAGACGCCTGGATTAAGAGATAGAAGATCTTCTAGGAAGTGACAGAAGCCTGAAATGAAACTAAAAGTGCCAAAAGTCTATACAGCTTTTATTAGTCTCTAGCATAGCAATTAGTATTAGCTCGCGGAGGAAAGACTGCATCTAAACAGCTGCAGGACACTATCGGACAATTCTGTGCATCAAAGTCTGGACAATACCCATGTCAAAATTTAAGGGGTAAGTTGAAACATGTACATTTTCTTATTTTATGTGTGCCTTCACATGTATGAAATGCTCATGTCTGTAAAGTTATATATGAAGCGGGACCCAAGACGCATCAAAAGTGAGGAATGCAGTAAGCGACCCATAGTTTGACTGCCTGCGTCAGGGTCAGCGAACCAGAGCTGACCAAGACCTTACTCCACCTCCACGTGGTGGTCCTGGAAACAAGCTGCATCACTGCAGTCTGGCTGAGGAGTAGAGATCGAAGAGGGAAGGCAAACCCGGTCCCAAAAAATGTGGTGTGGAAGTCGGATGTGTCGACCGAAAGGTGCAAATACCGCAGCTTCGCTGTAAATGGACACAACGCAACCAACGTCTTTTTCAGGACGAACGAGGAAGAAGGAAGAAGAAGATATATGAAGCTGGCAGCTTCATTATGTAAAATACGTTGCCACATGAACCACTGCTGCAGGAGCTGGGGACTGCTTCGTGCGGGTTTCCAAGTAAGGAAGCAACAGCAGAAGTAGCCTCGGGCGCTATACGGAGAAGTAAGAGGAGGATGATAATGGCATGATGTATATTTCAGATGTCAGCGTTATATATATACTGTATATATATATTTCATCTAACTTGAGGGTCTGAGATTTTATGCTCAAGGGCATCGAGTTTGTTGTTGTTGTTGTCTAACTAGGGCCGCTCGGCTTCTCGCTCTTTTGCAGCCAATGCCAAGTTGAAGACAACTTGGTATTATCTACACTGTATGTCTAGGCTTTTCCTGTGGCTTTTCTGTCATTCCAAAACGTGCTGAATTGAAGTCATGAGCTCTGTCACGGAATGCCTCCCCTGCTTTGCAGTAGTGGTCCAACAATGGCCAAAGCTCAAGAGTATCGAAACTGAGTCGTCAAAGGTGTTTACCTTCGCACAAGATTACTCTTGGCAGAGATGCAAATAGAAGTTTAATGACTCTTCTATCCGAAGGGAGCCTTCACAAGATAATTCAGAAGTCAAGAACCATGCGGCATAGCGCTGAGCAATGGTTAACTTATATCTGTCCGTCGCCTTCTGTGAAGGATTTCAGCAATGGTTTTTAGCCCGTTCAAGCCACCAGCTGTTAATTCAGTGAATTCCTCTTAAAATGGTATAGCTCTGTTTAGAGGTAAATACATATGTATATATATATATATATATATATATATATATATATATATATATATATATATATATATATATATATATATATATATATATATATATATATATATATATATATATATATATATATGTCTCTCTCTCTCTCTCTCTCATATATATATATATATATATATATATATATATATATATATATATATATATATATATATATATATATATATATATATATATATATATATATATATATATATATATATATATATATATATATATATATATATATATATATATATATATATATATATATAGTAGCTAGATTTCAAACAAGATTTTTCAAGCTCTCAGTTGTGCAATGTTATGCACCAACTAACGACGCTCTTGATATCACAAAAGATGACTTTTATGAAGCACTTCTAAGTACCATCAACACAATACCCAAGCATGACATAATAGTAGTCATCGGCGATTTTAACGCCAAAGTAGGTGACAACAACGATGGAGTACAGAGATATCTCGGTACTCATGGTATAGGTTATATAAATCAAAATGGAGAAAGACTTCTAGAACTTTGTGAAATATCAAACCTTGTTGTAGCAGACACCGTCTTTCCACATAAGAATATCCACAAAGTTACATGGAACTCACCTGATGGCAGAACTAAGAACCAAATAGATCACTTCTGCATAAGCGCAAAATTTCGCTCATCAGTTCAAGACGTCAGAGCATATAGAGGTGCAGAGATCGGAAGCGATCATAATCTCTGCATAGCTAAACTGAGAATTAAACTAAAGAAGATATACCAACCAAACAAAAACAGAAGAATTGATGTACATAGACTGCAATCAAAAAAAGAAGAATATAATGTCAAAATGAACAACTATTTCGATGCTTTAGGCAAAATTGACAACGATATCACCACTATGACAATCGATACTAAATGGGAACAACTGAGAACAGCAATGACAGAAGCGGCTGTAGCGACCACCGGATACCTATTACATAAAAAGAAAAAATGGATGAGAGATGATACTTGGGATAAAATACAAGAAAGGAAAACAGCAAAACTTAAACTACTAGCGGCAAGTACACATAATACAGTTGCATCTTGCAAACTAACTTATAACTTGTTAAATAAAGAAGTGAAGACAAAAGCTCGAAGAGATAAAAGACATTTCATCAATGAACTGGCCATAGAAGCTGAAAATGCTGCAAGAACTGGTAATAGTAGGTGCCTTTATCAAATTACAAAACAATTATGCCACCAGCCTACTGATATGGAAACACCTGTTAAAGATAAATTAGGGAATTCAATACCAACAGGAAAAGAACAAATGAAGAGATGGGCTGAGCACTTCATGGAGGTGCTTAACAGACCACCACCAACAGTAACACCTGATTTTAATAATGAAACACTCACAACCACCTTGCCAATAACTTGCGATGAATTCACGCTAGACGAAATTAAACAAGCCGCTAAAAGATTAAAAAATTTTTAAGCTGCTGGAGTTGACGAAATTGCAGGCGAAATGATTAAAGCAGTTAATGACAACAACCTCTTGATAATTTTAGATATTATAAATGAAGTATGGAGAGAAGAACAACCACCACAACAATGGAAAGACAGTATTATTGTAAAGTTACCGAAGAAAGGTGATCTATCAGACTGTAATAACTGGCGTGGTATATCTCTATTATCAGTACCTGGAAAATTATTATGTTGCATGATGTTAGAAAGACTGAAATTGCATGTAGACGAAAAGATCAGAGAAGAACAAGCGGGTTTCAGGCCGAAACGATCATGTATTGATCAAATATTCACACTAAGAACAATTATAGAAGAATCAGTTGAAATGCAATCACCACTTATTATCACCTTCGTCGATTTTCAAAAAGCCTTTGATAGTCTACACCGCCCATCATTGTGGAAGTTACTTACAATCTATGGTTTTCCAACAAAATATGTGAATATAATCAAAGCGCTATATGACAATGCAAGATGTTGTGTTAGAACAAATAAAGGGAATACAGAATGGTTTACAGTAGAAACAGGGGTGAAACAAGGCTGTATTATGTCACCACTACTTTTTGGAATAGCTATTGATTGGGTTATGAAAAACTATACCCACAACGAACAATTAGGTATAAAATGGACAGATGGAAAGTCCCTGGAAGACCTTGATTTTGCAGATGATTTAGCATTCTTAAGTCCAACACCCAGACAGGCCCAAGAAGCAGTAGATAATCTGTGTCATCTCTCGGTTAAAATAGGTCTCCAAATAAATGCCCTAAAACTAAAGTTATGAACTTTTCTAACGAGACCTTCGATATCATCCTGAACGGGGAAAAACTACAGAAAGTTGAAAGTTTCAATTATTTAGGCAGTAAAATGACTCAGGATGGTGACACAACAAGAGAAATTCATACTAGAATTGCTTTGGCAGCTAGCGCCTTCAATAGATTATCTAACATTTGGAAATTACGATCACTGAATATACATACCAAGCTTCGTATGTTTTCGAATTCGAATGTTATCTTGTGCAAGAGTTAAGAGGAGTGGCGTCACAACGAACAACCTGGAGAGCACTGGTTTCTGCCTTATGCGCCGTGTTTGGTGCTTAAAGAATTTATTATTATTATAATATATATATATATATATATATATATATATATATATATATATATATATATATATATATATATATATATATATATATATATATCTATATATTGTTCTGGCTCATACGTTTGCTTTCATACATATAAAAAACTGAATCGACTATGATTGTTTAGTTTTAAAACAACAGGTAACAAAGTTAATAATCAATTAATATTAACAGTTTCAAATAAATAAAATGCTGGTGACTTTTATATTGGAATCAAATTTTCTCTTCACAGAGATTTAGGGTGAGGATATAGTTCAGACAAATTAGGTCCTTTTTGCTGGTGCCTTTTTATAAGCACTTAACTTTTAGGTGAGTCCTGCAGCTGTTATTTCCGTCACTGCTTGGTGAAGAGGGCACTTCTTCACACAATTTGTCAGATTTAGGCGGTTGGTGTGGATTCCCGGCTTATCACTCATAACCAGCTTCGTTCCACGAACGTTTGGACTAAATAGAAAGAACAAAATGCCTCTGCTAAGTACACTGAGTTGGAAGCTTAACAGGCGCATCTTCTCGTTGTCCACCCACCAATTTTAATCTCTCAGAAGAATTACATTCTTGGTTATACACAGTGTAACTCAGGAAAGATGAATAGAAATCACCACTATTCCTCTGGAGATTAACTGGGAAATTGTGTCTGGACAGCGCGAATAATGATTTGTGCCTGAATTAACATTAACAAATTACATAAATCTCACAAAATGATATGCTACACTTGAGGCACATATGATGTAGTCATAACTAATCACTGCTCCAGCCGGAGTCTGGGGTCACCTCTGCTGTCGGGTTTTCTGCACTACTAGCCAGAAACAATCACCAGAACTTGCTGTAATGGTTTATGAATATACTCTTTTCATATGTTGAGGTTGCCAGCCTCACTTATAACCACTAAGCAAGAAACAAGTCAAATTTCACATGTGTAAATAAATTGTTTACACTTACCCCACACGTTTTGAGAATTCACAATCTCCTTGCACAGATTTAGACTGCTCTGTATTAGATGCTTCGAATCACTTAGGTCTGGAAATTAGAGTTAATTCCTCTGACGGCGGGTGTTCTGCGAAATCACTGGTCAATGAAAACTTTTGTTTAATTCCTCTATGACTTGTGATCAAATTCCTAAGTTTCCAGTCTTGTATTAAAAATGCGGGTTTACTTGTAAATTCCTAAGTTGCCCAATACTCGATCTGTTACTTATAGTTGTGGAATTTCTAAGTCCAATGTCTCTTTTTCTTTCTGGCTTTCTGGGAGTTGCTCGTATGAAGTCGCGAAGCTGTCTGTTCTGTGTCTCTGAGTTCGCTAGATTATATCTCTCATTCTCAGTTCAAATCACAGATTGTGTTTCCGCCAAATGTTCCAATAGAATTCATTGTATATTCCGGCTCTCACTTCAAACCAATCAAATCTCCCTAGCACTCTGTTATGTGTTTCATTTAAAATATCCCATTGCTTGTTTTAAAATATTACATTCTAATATTCCACGCGTCACCTCTGTCTAATCATGCGGTAATATTTCCGGTGGCATCTTGTGAACAACTCATAAACACCATCTGTGAACTCATTTGGTGTCCCGATGCTACCTTTCGCAAATATTGTCTCTCCAGACAGATTATCGTGATAATCCCCCACAGGGATGGTCTCGTGAAACGATAAACGCATCTACCCCCTGTGTAATGTGCCCACCTCAGACGGCTATATCAGACAGACAATATTGGCTTCCATAGATGTTGATCAGGCGAGACCGTCTTTTCATGATAAGAATATCGCTCGCTGACTGATGATAATGACTGGGTATTGTTACAATAATACCCCAGTTCACCTGGCGGAACGTAAATACGTCAGAGCAGTGGTAAGCAAGATAAAGGCAGTCCCATAGCAGATACTTCCGTAGTGGAGTGGAGTGTTAGAGACTTTCCCCTACTAGATTCAGCATAGAGAGTAAAATAATGAATGAAAGGGCATAAAAATTATGCCAAATAGAAGCGATTGGAGAGAAAATGAAGAAAATAAATTATACTGCCGTAGTGGCTAAAGGTGTGAGAGAGCCACCAAAAGAACACGAACAGACGTTTCGTCACATGCTCCAGTTTCTCCAGCTTGGATTGCATTTAAAGGATCGTCCCATCTGGCCCCAAGCTCGGAGTAAGAAGCGCATGGCATACTGTGCATTTCACCATCCAAGGTGGCTCTCCACCTACGCAGAGATAAAATACTGTGCTCTGATTCTCGGCTTTACAAAGTAATGGCCACGTCCTGCGTAGAGCCACTTCGCAGCTCCCCCTGCCAATCACTGGGTCCATAGTGAAATCTTCCTGCATGCAGTCAACCAGATCAAAGCGAAAGAATCACGTCTGAGGCTCAAGTGGCTTCTCCAAGCGTAGTGTGCAATGCTGGGTTCTCAACACGTTTCACCACAGGGGGAATCCCTGTAAGTGTGTGGATTATTTAAAGAGTCAATGGGAGTGTAATTAGCCTCACAGACAGAGGTTCATTTCCACATATGTATATTGTAGCATTGAGCATAGCTGGTGGTCATATTACGATGACGCCAGATATGCCTCCATGCATAGAGCATCGGGTAAAATTCAGAGGAGGATGAAATGGTGGAGGAAAGCGGAGGCCTCCTGATGCTTACATCAGGAATCATAAAACGTAAGGTAGATATGATTTTCTATTTTCTCCTAGTTTGTGGTACTAACACACCACCCGTAAGAGGCGGGTCAAGAGGACACTCGAAGCAGCGAGCTTTTATGGAACGTGCTCCAAAAAACCTTTCGACCTTCGACTTGAGAATAACAGTCAAGACTTCACTAAGAATCAGCAGTGACTGAACTAGAATCCAACGACAAATCATTGTCAAAATCTGGCCACTTAAGTACAAAGTATTGGCACAGCATGTAGACTCTTTAAACCCCACCATAAGTAAAATCTTCACATGAAGATACACCATCAATGAACTGTTTCTTTTTGACAGATCAACTTTCTTCATTTTAATCCCGTTGATCAAATATTTCATGAATAAATCTCTTGTTATCTATGTAAATATAAATCCTTAGTTAGCGTTTATAACTTGGTTGAGTGAATTTAATGTTTTCAGCTGGAAGACTTATTTTTAAAAATACTTATACACAGAGCTAAATATAAAATTAATACTTTGCTGAATTACCTTCGGCTGGGGCTCATTAAATAAAAGTTGCACTTGTGACATAATTACTTTTTTCGTGGAAGTAGTCGGTGGGTGCCAATTGTTGTCATAGCCAGGAGTGGAATTGAGGACGAGCTCTCAATATCTGACCAAATGCTCCTAAGGCGTGCGTAACACAAAGCCTCTGACAACAAAAGTCCAACTCCTGGCCTTCTCGTGGCAGCACCGTTTAATACTAACAGGAGAAGGGGCGAAAGGCGAGTGTCTGGCGCCTTAAAACCAGATTGCTCCAGGTACATTTTTGTATGTACCTGCAAGGATACTTGGAGAGGAGACGGGCACCGCCAAGCAAACCTCTTGCCCACTGAAATGCTATGATGGAAAGTCAACTCAGTAATAATATGCCGGATCGGCCGAGGCCCGAATTAACAACGACCGCGCTCTCATTGCCCCTTGAGAGTGATAAGTCAGTGAATGGGGTACAAACACCTGTCTTGAAACTTCCTAGAGAAAGTTTTGTTGTTGGAACTTGGAATGTACGCACTCTATATGCGTGTGGAAAAGTCAAAGAACTAACGCATGAACTTGTTAGATACTCGTGGGACATCCTGGGCTTAGCAGAAGTCAGATGGACAGGATTAGGTGAATCAATAACGGATGATGGTCACAAAATTTGGTTTAGTGGAGATGAGTCTAAACATCAGCATGGAGTAGGTTTTATCGTACATAAAGATAGATTGAACTCTGTCATCAGCTGCACCCCAATAAATAGCAGGCTTATCACCATACGTATTGCAGCACATCCAAAGAACATCTCCATCATACAGGTATATGCCCCCACTACTGACTATGAGGATGAGGCAATTGATACATTTTATGAAAATCTGGATGAGACAATTAAGAAAATTCCAAAGAAAGATCTTCTCATCGTGTTAGGTGATTGGAATGCTAAAATAGGGCCAGATGCATACGGTCAGTGGGCTGGCACAGTGGGGAAATTTGGGACAGGAGAAACCAACGATCGAGGACTAAGGTTACTAGAATTTGCCAGCAACTATAAACTAACCCTTGCAAATACACTATTTCCTCATAAGTTATCAAGAAGAACAACGTGGCATGCCCCGAAAACTGAGATACATGGCCAAATTGATTTTATTCTTGTATCCAAAAGATTCAAGTCCAGTATTAATAAAGCCAAGACTAGGACTTTTCCTGGCGCCGACATTGGTAGTGATCACGACATGGTATTGATGACGCTCAAGCTTAAACTCAAAAAGAACTATAATCAAAACAGATGTTCTCAGTTAAGATTCAATTTAGACAAACTGAAAGATCCAGAAATCGCGGGAATCTTTGAGGCAACTGTTGGAGGAAAATTCGCAGCTCTCAACTTTTTGGAGGATGATATCAACTCAATCACAGAGAACATGAAAGACGTGCTCATTGAATCAGCAACAGAAATACTTGGTAAAAGAAAGAAAATAAACAAACCATGGGTTACAGATGACATTCTGAAGTTATGTGATACACGGCGGGAAATGAAAAAGGTTAAGAAAGAGGTTCCTGAAGCAGCATGGCAATACAGTATGGTGAATAAAAATATTAGAAAGAAAATGAAACAGGCCAAAGAAAAATGGGTAGCTGATCAGTGTGAGTTCATTAATACGGGGCTAATAAAAGATAACAGCAAGGCAGCTTTTGACACATTAAGAAGACTATCAAAACCCCAACAGCCCAGGGTAACTGCCATAGAAGATAGCAATGGGGCTCTGCTCAATGAAAAAACAGCTGTAATGAGAAGGTGGACAGAATATTGTAAAGAATTATATAACTGTAAACTCGACACTGACTATAGCATATTAAACAACATTAAGTGCGAAAACAGGGAACTCGGAAATGCAGCAATATTACGGGAAGAAGTGGAAGAGGCTATATGTTCGCTGAAAGGAGGGAAGTCACCGGGTGTGGATAATATCCCAGCAGAACTCTTGAAATATGGAGGACCAGATATAGTAAAAAACATGACAACAATTTGCCAGAAGATATGGAGCACAAAAAAGTGGCCAAAAGAGTGGACGCAGTCATTAATAGTACCGCTTCCAAAGAAAGGAAATCTAAAAATGTGCAATAACTACAGAACCATTAGCCTTATTAGTCATCCAAGTAAAGTGATGTTGAGGATACTTTTGAACAGAATAAAACAGAAATCAGAAGAAATCTTGTCCGAGGAACAGGCTGGCTTTAGACCAAAAAGAAGTACCTCAGAACAAATCTTCAATATTAGATTACTGATCGAAAAACATCTCCAGCACCAACACGATTTATACCATAACTTCATCGATTTCACAAAAGCCTTCGATCGAGTCTGGCATGAAGGCTTATGGCAAATAATGAGAAAATTCAATTTTGATACCAACATCATAGATATCATTGAAGCACTATACAAGGACGCAAGCAGTGCTGTTTTTGCAAGCAATGACATTGGAGAATTTTTCAAAACAACTGTAGGAGTTCGCCAGGGGTGTATCCTGTCCCCAGTGCTCTTTAATATATATCTAGAACATATTATGCAGGAGGCTCTTTATGATTATAAAACAACCATATCAATTGGAGGCCGACCTCTTTGCAATCTACGTTTTGCTGATGATATCGATCTGATAGCTGGAACAGAATCAGAACTTCAAGACCTTACCTCTAGACTGGAGAAAGTAACAAGAACATATGGGATGGAAATTAATATAGAAAAAAGCAAGATATTGGTGAATAGCCATAAGAAACATGTTCCGACCAACATTACGTTAAATGGGCAAACGTTAGAAGAAGTTAACACCTTTAAATATCTCGGGTCCACTATATGTAGTGATGGGAGATCAAGTAAAGAAATCAAGACAAGACTTGAGATGGCCTCAGCTGCCATGACAAGACTGAATGTGATCTGGAAAAGTAACATCAGTTTTCCTGTGAAGATCAAATTATACAAATCACTTGTATTATCTATTCTCTTATATGGGTGTGAGAGCTGGACACTCACTGCAGATACGGAGCGAAGGATTCAGGCTTTCGAGCATAAATGTTATAGAAGAATTTTGCGCATTTGCTATAAAGAGCACAAAACAAATGTCTATGTTAGAGAAAAGATAAACACCTATGCAGGCCACCAAGAACCACTTTTGTCAGTAGTGAAACGTCGAAAGCTTGCCTGGTTTGGGCATGTAACTCGTCATGACTCCCTTTCGAAAATGATCCTCCAGGGAACAGTCGAAGGTAAACGGAGAAGAGGAAGGCAAAGAAAATCCTGGGCTGATAACATCAAAGAATGGGCAGGACACGGTTTTTCCACACTTGTACGCATTGCTGAGGATAGAGAGCAGTGGAGGACCCTGTCTGCTGATGCTTCCACCATGGCACCCCTACGACCCATGACGGGTTACGGGTTGAGATGATGATGAGTCGGGGAATGCAAAGTTTGCAACAAACATAGAAGACGCAGTTGTTGTACTTGTCATTTTAAAATCCTTATGCGACTCCCTAAAATAGGGGCATAAAACTTTCTATTTACATAACTACCAAGAGTAATTTTAAGCAAAGGAATCTTTGGAAAACTCACCCTTTTCTTCCAGATGTTGGCAATTTATGGACCAATACTGGAGAGTAATGGAGACAATCCACGACAGACATATACAGCTAACTAAAATCCTAAATAAGAACGACATTTTGATTTTTGTCGCGGCACTTTAACATTAAAAAAATTTTATTCCAGACTTCTCGCAGAACCCTTAAATATTAATTGAGAAACTCCGCAGCACACTGTTCGAGAAACGCTGCTTTAGAGTATTAAATAATTTTTATTTAAAATCCTTTTCACTTTTTTTCACACCCCTGTGAGTCTTAAACAGGTTTTCTGTCGAAGTACTATGTAATCTCTTCTGCATGGATTGTAGATTTCTCAAATTGCTCAATTTTATCCATTATAGTCGTTGATTTCATTGCTTCAGTAATCATTATTTCATACTGGTTCTTGATTGTGGCTACTTTGTCTAATTTAGATTATGGAACAGTTGTCCGGGCTGGGGATTCAATATTCCAGCTGAATACAACAGTTTTAGTACTTGATTATGTGTTTGACAGTGGCAAGTACATGAGTCGTAATCGTAAAAGGCTCTTTCGGCTTTATTACCAGACCTGGAATTTGCATAAACGTATACTTTCTTCAGCACTTTATCCTTTCGTAATAACTCTCGTCGTGGAAGGCTTCTTTCCTTTCACTGCAACAAAACTGACGAGACAATGATCAATAACTTACTGATTCCAATTTGAAGAAATCACCAACCAGCTTTGATTGTCCATAACATATGTCCAGTTTATGAACCCTTAAACAAAAGAAAGAACATATTAAAAAAAAAACAGAACAAACCACAAAACAACTATTGACTAATTATAATGTAATGAAAAACAGTAAAGTAATACAAAAAATAAGCAAACAATACATTCTTATGTAAACTGTTATCACCAACAGCAATCAACAGTTTTTTTTTTTTTTTTTTAAACGTACGCCCGCTATTACTCGAGGCGAAATCTCCGGTTAATATATCTAACCTGAGACTGATTTTACGTGAGTATCCCTTTTTTCCCCTGCACATTGACAGGTGTCAACACGCCATTCAGGCAGATATTCGCCGATTTCCGAGGTACCCATTAGAGCTGGGTCGGCTCAGAAGCCATTCAGGTTATTCCAGTCACTGGTCGACGACACTTCTTCAAATGTCTTCGCCAGGGCTCGAATTATTCCAGTCCAAGTCCCGGTCGACGACACTCCATCAAATGTGCTCGCCAGGACTCGAACCTGGATCGCCCGATCGCTAGCGCAGTGTGGTAACCATTACACCAGCGAGGCTTTCCAATCAACAGTAAATAACAAGATGTGTTCGAGCATATCACAAAATTAAAAATAAAATATTTTCCGCCTGAGAACTGGCCACTGCAGCAGTGGCGTACTAAGGGGGGTCGAGGGGGCGGTTCGCCCCGGGTAACAGCCTGGAAGGGTACACTTTTATGATAGTACGTACTGTTAAAAATATACGTGCAGGTGTCGGTATTTATGGGGGACGGTGCCAAAGGTAGGATCCGCCCCGGGTGCCAAATACTTTAGGGCCGCCTCTGCACTGCAGATTACTTGGCCATCTCTTTCGCCTCAGGAAATGAATGTCCATGTGGAACTGGAATCCAGACCCCCGAACACATTCTCCAAAACTGCCCAACCCATGATGACCCACGACGTCTGACCTGGCCAAGGGGTGCTGAGCTCAAGCAGAAGCTATGGGGTTGCCGTACGGACATGGAAAAGACTGTGGACTTCGTCCTGGCGACAGACCTGCAGATTTAACATGACTAACATACTGAACGCAGAAGAAGAAGAAAAATAAAAGTAGGTTAAATACATAAAAATAACCGAAAATTAGGTTGAGCATGGTAGACTAAGATGGTGGATAAGCGGATGCACATGAAGATCATATGATGCTAGTTCGCTGTCCTGCTACTTCGTTAAAAAAACGAAAATGTCCTGTTGACATCATTTTAGATTGACAGCTGAAGGAGAATAGTACAACATGTCGTGATCTTATCAACCTTTTTATACTAGATGCAAGACAATCCTGCTCCTTGAAATCCAGGAAGTACAGGAGTAGGACATATCTAGTATTTTAAAGTGTCAAGTGGTAGAGTGGTTAGATCGTTTGCTTCTCCAGGTCAAGTTACCGGGTTCGAAACCTGGTAAAGTCACGCTACAGTCACTGACTGTTATTGAGTTAGGAAAGGCGAAAGCAGCGAGGGAAGGAACTGGTTACCCCATATCGTAAAGATCATACCTAATATAATGAAGTCTCCAGTTTTTCACTCCTCTACGGTAGTATTTGCTATGGGACTACCTTCATCTTTATCTTTAGTATTGTAAAACACGATTTTTGTTTTTGTTTCTTCTAAAGTTGAACTGGATGGTGTCGATTTTCACTGCACATTTCCTTGCCCACACGACTTCCTGCCAGATGGCGGGATTGTGCTTATATTAGATCCGGTGAAGCGACAAGCGAAGCTACAGGTGAAACCCGAAGAAAAAAAAACTATGGCTGCAAGATGAGGAGAGGGGCTTTGGATGTAAAAATTGTTTTTTTCTTTTGTGTTTTTTGTTTTGCAAACAGAAGATGGAGTTTGGAAGCGGCTTTGATGACGGTCTTGTTGATTTCTGCATGCGTGGGCAGACGGCAGAAAAACGTCTTCATATGAAGTTTAATGATTGACGTTTACAGCCAGAACTATGTTGGACAGATTTGGTTATAGCCTTACAACTGGTGCCTTCTTGACCGTAAAGTAGCTAATAGATCTTACCTAACAGTAGTATTATAAGCATCGCGAAGACTTGCAAGACCGAGAGATATTCATTCATAACCCTCCACTCCCAAAGGAGCATAGGCCTTCAACAAACACCGAGAGATATATACGTGACAAAAAAGGGAAGAAAAGAGTGGGTGTGTGGGTATGCTGTTGCGTTTGGTCTGGTGGATGTGTAATTGATTGGGTGGATAGATCCACGACTTCTCAGCAAAGTGGTGTGTGAATAAGTAGATAGGTGGCTTCTGGTTGGGAAGTGAGTGAGTGATTGGCTTTGATGAGCGAGGTGAGTGGATGGGATGAGTGAGGGAGTGGGTGAAAGGGGTTGGATAAGAGGGCTGGATAAGCTGAGTGGGTGGGAAAAAATGAGTAAGCTACTGACCGGAGAGGAGCAGACTAGTAGGTAACATGGCGCACACAAACTAGAAATAAATTCATAAACGGTTAAAGTACAGTGGGTCCCTTCCCGCTGCAAGATATATGAAAAGGAGAAAGCAGATAGACTTGCCAAAGAAGAATGAAGAAAATTCCAAACAGAAGATAGGGTTACATATGAAGAGATGACAACAATAGTAAGAAATTACCCTAGAGAAAAATGGCATTAGGAAAAACCAGAGACTGATACTCCAGAACTATACAACTCATTGCCACGAAGAGATCAAGTGATCATTTTCAGACTGAGAACAGGCCATTGCTGACTCAAATACTATCTGTTCAACAAAATGAAAATCGGACAGACATATATGTGTCCATATGGGGGGAATCTAGGGAGCCGCGGTAGCATAGTGGTTAGTGCCCTGGCTTCCTAGCTCAGTTGTCTATGGTTCGATCCCCAGATGAGGTGGGAATTTTTAGGCCGCAAACGGCTCGTGGGTCGACCCAGCCCCAACTGGGTACCAGAGCAACTTCTGGGAAGGTTAAGGCGGCCGGCGTGATGCTAACTACATCACCCCTAGTGTGCCGGATAGGTCAAGAAAATATGGGCCTAACACCATATTCCCAATATACCTCAATGGGCGTGTAACGGGATCCTTTACCTTTTATATCTACAAACAGTAGTACACGTACTCCAAAAATGTCGGCTTCACGAGAGGAGCAGGCTGGCAGCATGGCCTTCTCCAACTCAGTTGAGGGAGAAACTGTATGTTGACGAGAGAAGCCTGAGACGGGCTTCCAACTTTATTAGATAGATGTGGTTATTTGAGAGAGAACGAAGAAGAAAAAGAAGTTACTCTGTAAAGACCGTCCAGAAGTCTTCTCCTGAGGAACGTTTAATGAACAACCACCCTCGTCCTCTCACCTGCAAGTAACTGTAATTTAGCCATCAATCTGAAAAGGCAAGGTTTTTCACAAGACTGTCACATCCTCTGTTATTGCTTCTTCATCTTCTTTACGCTCCTTACTCAGCATATAACCACCACTGTAGTTGGTATCCTCGCAGGAAGCCCTCACCAAACATCCCCATGATCTTGCCTAGTGGTTTCTGTGGTAATTTTTTTTTTTACGTGATGAGGTTGCCAGCAAGCCTCAATCGTAACCTAATATTAGTGGCCGTGTACGACATGCTTGAATGTACAGTAACCCTATTATTTATGTGTGTCTTCAGAGACCCCCGGGAACAACACGGGGCTTGTTACTGCTTAGGCCCCACATAAATCCGTCATGCCACACGAGATTGTTTGTTATCTTTGTCAGATAACTCCAGATGACTCCAGGCCGCACGTGTCAGTGAAAAGTGTAAATAAACTTACACAAGACCTCACTCAGCCCGGTCAAGTTACAGTACCGGCTCCGGTCAAGTTACGGTACCGGCCACTCTTATCTTTTCATCTACACCGGTGTTTTCTACATTCAGAGGCGTTACCAGTCTGTCATTCTCCTTATCAATCTATGCTGCTTCACTAACGTACAGCACAGTATCAACGCCGGCTACTTGTTATCATGAAAACTTGCTCAGAAGGATACTCCTATGATTGCCTATCTATCTATCTATCTATCTATCTATCTATCTATCTATCTATCTATCTATCTATCTATCTATCTATCTATCTATCTATCTATCTATCTATCTATCTGCCTGAAAACCTGCCTGCCGGCTGTCCGTCCATCAAGCCAGCCATACTCCCATACGTCTGTCTGTCTGTCTGCCTGTCTGTCTATATGTCTGTCTGACTGTCCGTCTATCTATTTGTCCGACTGATTTTTATTTATTAATCTTCTATATGTCTTTCTTTCTATGCACTTATCAATCAGTCTATTCTGTTTGACTGTACCTAACGCTAATTACACTAGTCAACAACCAAAATGTACCAGAAATGAAAATAGCTGATCTTAACTAATTGTGGTGTGCTGAAAACGAAAATGACATTAAAAAATGTTGATTGGCTCTAGTTTTCAAGATATATGCTACTAGTTTATTTAATTACGGTCAATTTATATATATGACGCAACTGTTGTGGGCGATTGCATAATTTTTTCTAATGACCAATAAAAATGTAACTACAAGTTGATGATGCAATCCTACCTATGATTACATCACCTTTGTGTATAAATATCTTATCTCTGATAAAATTTTGCCATTAATTAGTGCATTTGTCCTTATCAAAAGTATCGTAGTTAGAGATGCCTAGGACATGTGTGAACAGTGCTAATAATTTCTGTTATATATGTGGTGAGGGGACATTTCTATCACAAAAACGAAATATAAATAAAGTGATTAAGAAGGCGTACAGTTTGTATTTTGGCTGCAGAATAGGAGATCAAGATAAGAGCTGGGCGCCACACATATGCTGCAATACATGTGCAGCACATCTTAAACTGTGGTTGACTGGCAAAAGGCAAGCTATGCCTTTTGCAGTCCCAATGATTTGGAGAGAGCCGACTGATCATCTCAACAACCTGTTACTTTTGCATGGTCCCTCCAATTGGGAAAGGCATATCAAAGAAGAAAAAATGGACTCTGGAATATCCAAACATCCCCTCTGCAATACGTCCGGTACCACATGGCGATGACCTACCAGTTCCCAAAGTGCCAGAATCATTTTCAGCTGCTTCCACTGATGAAGAAGAGGACATTGGTGGTCCTGAACCATCAACCTCAAGCGACCCAGATTTTGAGCAAACTACATCCACTAAACCACACTTAATAACCCAAGGTGAACTGAATGATCTTGTAAGAGATCTGAATTTATCGAAGAACAAGGCGGAGCTTTTGGGTTCCAGATTGCAACAGTGGAATCTCCTGGCAGAAGATGTTACAATTTCTGTGTATAGGAACCGCCAGAAGCCGCTTATTACATTCTTTTTCAAAGAGGGTGACCTTTCTGCGTGCCACAACATTTCTGGTTTAATGGCAGCCCTCAAAATCAATTACATACCGGAAGAGTGGAGGCTTTTCATTGATTCATCCAAGACGAGTCTTAAAGCTGTTTTGTTGAATAATGGTAATGTGTTACCGTCAATTCCAGTTGGTCACGCAGTTCATATGAAAGAAACTTATGAAAACATTAAGCAGCTTTGGAAGTGTATAAACTACGATCATCATCATTGGTTACTTTGCGGTGACTTAAAAGTGGTCGCTCTTTTGCTTGGACTACAGGGTGGATACACCAAGTACTGTTGCTTTCTCTGTGAGTGGGATAGCCGTGCACGAAGTGACCATTACATCAGAAGACATTGGCCAATCAGGCAGTCATTGCAGCCTGGCAGTAAGAACGTTGAGAACCCAGCACTTGTCGACACCAGCAAGATTTTGTTGCCACCCTTGCACATTAAGCTGGGTCTCATGAAAAACTTTGTCAAGGCAATGGAGAAAACAGATGATGGTTTCAAATACCTCATCAGAAAATGTCCAAGACTGAGGGAAGCTAAAATAAGAGAGGGAGTATTTGTTGGTCCACAAATTCGAAAACTTCTTCATGATGACGAGTTTCTTTGCGTGTTGCACGGCAAGGAAAAAGCAGCATGGCTAGCATTTAAGTCAGTGGTGGACAATTTTCTTGGAAACAACAGATCTGATAATTACAATGAAATTGTAGAAAATCTCCTTCTGAAGTATAAGAGTCTTGGCGGCAACATGTCTTTGAAAATTCATTTTCTGGATTCTCATCTGGATTTCTTTAAGTCAAACTTTGGAGCGGTCAGTGATGAGCATGGTGAACGATTTCACCAGGACATTGCTGCTATGGAGACAAGGTATCAAGGCAATTGGAGCCCTTCAATGCTTGCTGATTACTGTTGGACTGTGACAAGAGACACCTCATCGATTGACTACAAGAAGCAAGCAAAGAGAGCTCGAACAGCGACTGAATAATGACGGAATGGGCTCAAATGTGTCTTTTTAAAACATGATATGTGAACTTTAAATAATGTTTTTATTTTTTCTATCATTTTATGTTGAAATATCAATTAATTGAGTACGTAACCACAATTTTTATAATGTTAAAGTAGAAAGACTAGCTGTTCACCCCAGAGAATTAAACAAGCATACATTATTTGTATTACTGTAATGTAAATTCATCATTTTTTAAAAAACCAGAGCCAATTGGTGAATTTCATTATGATATTTGAAATCAGCATGTCAAAATCAATAAGAAATGGTATATTTAATTTCTGGTACAAATAACTTTTGAAAATTTGTTGACTAGTGTTATCATTGACTGACGTTGGGTAGTGTGTAAGCTTGCCACGCCAATAATAATATTAAACTTATTTAAATTTCTATCAGCATTGCAATGATACTAATATCTTTCGTATCTTTGGATAATAGCTTTTGAGTGCCAACATCTCCATTGTAAATCTGAGCATTCCAGACTTTCATGACTTACTCAGTCAGCGTCCAGCTTTGAAGATCTAAAATTGTGAGGCAACCAACCCCCATCTGAACTGCCCATCTCCACGTCAGCCTCACAGTGTTACGTCTTGAAATTTGTGACGATGAAAGTTTATATTTTGAAGTAAGACTCATGTATACTTCACTATCCCACAGTGGAAATTTTATCTCGCAATGTTCAGGCTATAGACGAGGGACCTGATAACTTAAAGTTGTTGACGATGTACAGCGCTACGTCCCTTGAGTTATTATTACTGGGAGATTGCGACACCGTCATCAAAGAAAATAAATCTTTGAATAACCCATGTTTTCTCTTCAAAACGAGTTACCCAAAAGGCTTTAACAATTTTTAGGTTGTTTTACGTGTTGATTTGTTTCAGTGTTTAGTCCGCTGACGAAAGTATACGTGTCGATACGCTCGGATAGTTTGCCCAAGCTACGCGTCGCTATTTTATTGGATGATATTAATCTTGTACAGATTACTTGTACGTCAATAATTTTGACGCGGTCATAGATCTGGCATTTTATTGCCACCACCATGGCATGATATTAATCACCCACTTTGCGTCACAGATTAAACTTGTACGTCGAATAATTGTGTCAAAACATTTGACGCCCAACTAGATTGGCAACTAAACCTGTCTATACAAATGGTGTCATAGATCTGGCATTCATCTCTAGTGCTGCCACCACCATGGCACGTTGGGATGTATTAGGTGCACAGGAAAGTGATCACCCACTTTGCGTCATACTCATTGCAAAGGTTAGGACCACTAGACACAAGAAACCTAAACAGACCTTCAAGTATCCTACAGGCCCACTCGACTGTAACAACCCTTAACAGACATTGTGTCACAATGCCAAACATAAGACAGCGAGATGTCACGAAAGGGCTAGTTGATGTTATTGTAATCTAAAGTTATCCTGGACCAAAAAGATGTATCAGATGATACCAGGATAGTGCCAGATAAGAGACTGGTCTTACAAGAAATACCCCCTTTTCTGAAAAGAATCAGGGTGTTTTGACATCAAAGGTAGAATCCAGCTGTATAAACCTCCAGGTGTGATGAGAGTGGATGTCCTGAAAGTCTATTTGCTCCCTTTCACGATTCTCCCCTGATATTATGTTGTTACGTGCAGTTTTTCATAACTGATAATGTAGTCTGTCTGTATGCTTGTTATATTTTGAATAAGATTTTTGGGTCTAATGTATTCCTCATTGGAACCATAATCTAAGGGCGAATACTCATCTTTTGCTTTGAGGGAAAGTATATATGTAGTTACTCCTCTTTAAAAGGTGACACCAGCTGACGGGATAGGTCAGAGGGGATGCGAACTGCGCATGTCCAAACTAAGAGAGTTTTTTGGAGAAGATTTCCGGCGGGAGGCCGTATTTTTTTGTTCTGGGTCTGTCAGACGGAATGTCTGATTATTTCTCTGCGTTGCCTTTTGGGGATGGAAACTCTTCCACTGTATTTAGAGTCCCCTGTGTTATTTTCTCTTCGTCAGGAAGACGACAGTTGCTTCTAGGTGGTGTTAGGAATTCGTATCAAGGTAATATTACGAAACTTTCACACTTCCTTTGTAAGGATCATATTTTTGAGTCAACCAGTGACAAGAGCTCACAAATGGTTGGAAGGCAGAGCATTCCTCTTGTTACGCTCGTTGGAGCCATCTAAGTCTGTTTTTCTAGATTTACACACAGAGACCCATGAGAATAGATAATCTTCTACAACCCGCATGATTGGCGGTATATTTTGAACTCAGACACTTATGTCTACAGAAGAGGAATCCACAGTGTGTACTGTTTGATAGAGGCCTAATATATATAACTATCTGGAGTGGAAGAACAGATGGGTTATTAGTTATTATAACTTTGAAAATGAAAACTCGCCTGATGTACAAGGGAGTTGTATAAGCCTATCTTCGAAAGGACAGCCTATCTTCGATACTTCCGATTAGAGGGATTGACTATGCTAATTTCGTCGCCCGCCATGTTTGGGAGGTCGACTTAAGAAGAATGACTTTGATGAGTCAGAAAGAAACTGTTAGATGTTTATACAGTATTTACCCGTTGTGTAATACGGGGTTTTTCCACTAGTTGTAGACTGAGAGATATCTTGGAGGCTGCAACACTTTGCTAATCATATAATTTTATGGAACTTACGTGCATGCCATTGTTGTGAACTGTTTTCATATCCGACATGTTCCTGTGTCATACTTACATGGAGTTGTCTTCGTCTTGTTGCTGTGACCATAATAAATGATCAAAACGTACACAGCTGTTTATCTATATTTTGACTCCATCAACTTCACATCTACATCTTTCAAGGTGATGAATGCCACACACACTCTTGTACGTTACGTGTGGTGATACCAGTCTGCACTGATACATAGACGTCCACCTCGACGAACTACCATGTCACACATTCGCGATTAGTCATATTACAGCACGATACATCACCAGCCTCGACCACCATAGCAGTATATATATATCAGCCTTACTGCATCAGTTGAACACACACCTGCATCAGACTGGTAACATATGTGTTATTATTATTTTCTATTATTATGGCTAATTATGCTAGGGGTACTAATTATGGTATATATATATATATATATATATATATATATATATATATATATATATATATATATATATATATATATATATATATATATATATATATATATATATATATATATATATATATATATCTTATGTATCAACAAAACTTGGAACTCAATTTAAATAATTTTAGCAAGTCTGATGGTACATATTTACAATTTATTTAACCTATACCGTTTCTCTTTTCGATTAGGTAACTTATAATGAATCAAATGTATTTACATAATGAAATAAATAAGCATGGCATATCAATTATCAACAAGAATCAATATGATGAATTTCACCTTTTGACTAACCATTATCTAATACATATATGTTTTGTCCCTCTTACTCGACTGTGAAGTAGTAATTATCATATTTATGTCCACAAGGATTCATCATACACTGTATTTTTATCTTTTTATTGTAAATTTTTAGAGGTAGACTCTGAATAGGCTGACCAGTGGCTTGGTTTTGCATCTTATCTTCTAGGTAGAAATCAATCACTCTCCTGCCATGGACCAACACGTCTGTGAATTGCCAGGCAGTATACGCTGGGTATCTGGCTCCAAAGACTTTAAGAGCACTTGCACCTCAGAATTCAACAGAGATAGATGATTCATATACTTCTGGTAGTTTGCAGGATAAAACCTGAAATACAAATAATCACAACCCCTGTATGGTCCAGCACTATTCTGTCCTCACACACAATGGACATAACAAACAGTGTCAGACATTGTGCTAACATATGCACAGGACAATTTACCTCAATACCACTCACAGCCAGTTCACTGTGACTACCCTTTCCTTATAAATCCTAAGTTAGATCCAGTTGTCAATGATCCGCCTTCATACAATGATTTGGTCTAGTATAAAGCACTTAGTAATACCTTAATCAATTCCTTAAAACAATTCCTGTCATCCTTCCTTATGTTCCTGGTAAATGTGTCGTTCCTTTAAGAAATTTTCCTTCAAACACTTTGTCAAACTTACAGACGTACTTTGCTCATCATTCTCAATTATTCTACACATTTTACAAGGCTGGTTTTCGTCTCCAAGAGTTTACACATGCTACACACTTCCTAACGCACAAGTTGATTAATCACAGGAAAATTACATAATTATATACATATATATATTCATTCTTACCCTCAGGCAATACACACAAGCTGTAACAGGCTGTTAATGGGCATCTAGGTCTGCCAGGCAGATGCGGTTGGCAAAGGTACAAGACGTTTACACTTTTACCGCTTTCTTCTGTTCAGCTGTATTTTTAAATTTTGTGGCCTCAGTTAAGCCAAGGGCAAAGTCTTATATACTAGCACATCCGCCGTATCGGATGGCATGGGGCAAAAAGGGTGTTAAAAATCTCAAATTGAGGCATAATTTTGTCTTCTGTTCAATTAGCAAAATTTTAAAAATTCATTATCTTTCTTATTTATGGGGCGACTTTGGTCATGTAAAGCTTGAATTATTCTATGAATTATTCTATATTGATCTATCTACTAATGGGTTAGTTTGCAAAATGCATTTTAATATATGCATGCTTTTACTGGCTAAATTGGGACTAACCTGATGTAACGAAGCCCTGTCCCTCGATATTTCTATCTTACTAAAATACTATTCGAGAATGTTTTTACACATACCTCTAGCGTAACATTCCCGTTGTTGAATTATATAATCCTTTCCGGTGATACTTCTTTATTCTTTATGCAATTAAATAGCTTCGTACTATAAGTTGCACACAATGGGCCTCCATGTTAAGTATAAAATGTTTCATTATACACACCAAGAAGGGAGCGTTTTCATTGGCTATTGTATCAGAGAGTTCTCAACATATGGCGTGCGGTATGGTCAGATTTACTCCTAAGTATACAGAAATCCGTGTTGTGAGACAAACTAAATCACGACACGAGAACACCTTTCACCCAACCTCCCTGGAAGAATAAGACAGTGGAGGAAGTATGGATAGAAAAGGAAAGAGCAACAAAGGAATGGCGTAAAGCACGAAACAGAAGAATGATGAATGAGGGAGAGGTTGAAGAGATGAAGGAGAAAAAGTAAAGAGCCGTTAATAGATTCAAGAGCTTGGCAAGGGAGGCCGAGGATAAAGTGTGGGAAGCCTCTGTGACACAGGTGGGCACGGAAAAACCCTACAAAAATTCTGGTCCTTACATCAAAGAATGAATAGGAAAAGTGCAAGTCAACTAATCCTTAATATCAAAAGCTCTACAGGACTAAGCCTGAAGACGGACGAAGAGAAGGGAAGTGCATTATTCAATCGATATGTGGAGCAAACGGATAAAGGTGACAAAAGTGCCCGCCTGAAAATAAAGGACAGTGTGCTGGAAAATGCATCTAAGGTGCCAGATATACGAGGGGCATTCAGAAAGTAATGCACCACATCGTTTTTCTCAGGAGCTGTTTATTCAAAAAGCATGAAATTTATAAACAATATACATGGATATGTCATGTAAACATCGGTATTATTCAACATAATCCCCATCAACTTGTACGGCTTTATGCCAGCGCGAAACAAGTGCATGTATTCCTAATCCGTACCAGATTTTGTCTTGATCAAGTAGCCATTTCTTCGCTGCATGAATCACCCCTTCATCATCTTCAAACCTTGTCTCACGGAGTGCATCTTTAAGTGGACCAAATAGATGAAAATCAGAGGGTGCCAAATTGGGACTATAGGGTGGATGGGGTGGTACAGTCCAACCCAATTTGGTGATTGCTTCCCGTGTTGCCAGACTTGTATGAGGTCGCGCGTTGTCGTGAAGGAGAAGCAGGTCTGCTGGATTCATGTGCGGCCAAACTCTGCGAAAACGTTGATTGAGTTTTTTCAATGTCTTAATGTAAGCTTGCGAATTGATTGTCTCTCCTCTTGGCATAACGTCCACAAGAATCACACCTTCAATGTCCCAAAAGACAGTGATCATGACCTTTCCAGCTGAAGGAATTGTCTTGAATTTCTTTCTTCGTGGTGATTGCGGATGATGCCACTCCATTGACTGTCTTTTTGTCTCAGGTTCAAAATGATGTGCCCAGGTTTCGTCACCTGTAACGATCTTAGCCAAAAAAATCTCTCCATCAGCATTGAAACGCTCCAACAATTCAGAAGAAATTGCTTTCCTTTGCAATCGGTGGTCATTTGTGAGACTTCGAGGAACCCATCTTGCGCAAACCTTAGAAAATCCGAGAGTTTTTATAACTGCATTTGCACTACCAATGCTGACTGACAGCTGTAAGGCCAATTGTTGAGCAGTGATTCGCCTATCAATAAGAATAATGCCCTCAGCGCATTTCAACATGTCCGCGTTGGTGGCTGTTGTAGAACGTCCACAGCGCGGCCGATCAAGCAGCTCCGTATCTCCACTTCCTGATTCTTTGATTCTCTGAACTCAGCGACTGACTGTACTCCTGTCGACTGCAAAACTTCCATACACATCACATAGACGCTTGTGAATGTTCACAACAGTTTCCTTCTCTGCAACGAGAAATTCTATCACAATTCGCTGCTTATAACGCAAGTTGCTAACACGCTCCATTTCAACGGTTTAGGGCAGCCCTTATATTTGACCGGTTGCAGTGCAATTTCGTGCACACAATTGGCACATGCCATATTTGAAGTGTGCACAATTTCATGCTTCTATCTTCATTATTAGCTGAGAAAGACGATGTGGTGCATTACTTTCTGAACGCCCCTCGTATTTCGATCTCATTTCTGAAGAGGACGTGGTGTACCCATTGAAAATCAGCAGAAACACTGCTCCGGATCCTGAAGGTGTTCAATACCATGACATTAAACAGCTTGACAACACAGCCATTATAAATATGAGCGATTTAAATACCAGCATACAGAATGCTACACAGTTACCTTCGGCCACTTCCTAAACCTGGCAAAGACCCCGCACTGCTCAACAGCTATCGAATTATCACACTACATAATGCCTATGGTAAATTACTTGACAAGATAGTTACAAAACAAGTAAAGAGCCACTGTCATGATTTGATTGAAATCTGAGTGATCTGTCTGTTTTCTCTCTATCTCTTGTCTACGCCAACCTTTCTGTCAAATTTTTCTAACAGCTCTAATTCTGTCTTTAGTCCAGTCAATTTTGGCATGGCAAGGCTAACGCCACCCTTTACACGGGGGAAATGGTGGCATTTTTCCTAAGGTCTTTTATTTAGCGATTCAGGGGAAAACGGCAAATACCCTGTCCCTTTGAGTATGGGGGACACGGGACATTCTCTGCCTTTTATCTCATGCCGTCCATGGGTTTTTCAGCCCGACCGCAGGTAGTTCGTAGAGCGGGGAACGCGTTGCTAATTACGTCTTTCCCCCGTCTCTCGAGGCGGCCGTGGACTCTCTCTTGAAGTCTTACGTCTGGAGTTGTTTCATCTCTTGCACGTGCGGAAGCCACCTGCAGACTTTATCTTACTATTTAAGCCAGGCGTTCCTAAATCTCTTGACCATTTGTCTCTACGAGGAACCTTGCTACCTAGCCTAGCGTTATTCAGTGACAGCTTATAAGAGTTCTAGTGTGGAAATTGATTCCTTGTTTGGTAAGCACATTTACTTAGTTAATTTCCTGGGGTTTTTTAATTTTTTAGCGTAATGATAGAAAATCGAGATCCCGTTTTACTTTATTTCCTTTTTAATATATTTCTTTAAGTAAAGTAACTTGGTGTGACCGGGAGTTTGTGATGTTTTAATTAAGCACGCTGCTAATTTAAACTCCACTAATAGTTAACGCCAAGAGGGGATTTTTCGAAAGACAGAAGAGCCAACAAAATGTATAGTATTATTTTTCCAAGCGGGTTTTCTATTTGGACATGTGTACAAATAATTAGGTAAAGTGTCTTTGTTATTTCGTTTTACTATTAGTGCGTATCAGCGCACGTTAACTTTGTAATACATCCACTATAGTGCCGATTGGATAAGGGATCACATAGGCACTTTTTTTTAATCTATTCGTGTTTTGAATGGCTAATCTTGCTTGCCTAGCGCATGAGTCAGATTGTGTATGTGTGGCAGCGGAGAGCGATTAACGCATGGCTGGTTTCACATGTGTTATGGATTTAAGAACTAGGGTCAGTACAGCAAAAGAGCGGTGGAGTGCGGGGGTGTGTTGTGTATCTTTGTATCGAATGAAAGAAGGAAGGTGTAGGTTATGGTCTGGCGAAAGAATGTATGGTGGGATTTGTTTGTAAACAGTAAAGATAGCTGTACAATGGTGTAAATATTTTTTGACTTGTTTGTGTATTTCAGAGCGTTAATCTATTACTGTGCTTTCTTGTTGGGCACTGAGCAACTGTCCATAATTTACTGGGCACATGTAATAACGTGCCACTTTGAAGTTTATCACTACTGCTCCTGCATTACCAAGATTTCACAGCCGGCCTACCGGGCTATCATTTGCTCAGCCTACCAGGTGGTCATCGTTGATTATTTACTCACCGCCTATTGCAAAAATCGTCAGTGCATATGGGCTGCTATCGTTACACTCCATTTTACGGAATAACATTGTCCGACCCATTTAAGCCCTGGCACCGTGGAGTATACTGACGTAACCGCCAAGAAGAAGCCACCGATTTCCAGTTCTCAGCACCTGTGGGTTCAATTCTTCATTATCCCGTATCAGAGGGGCATACCCCTCGGGTTGTTTCTGGATAACCAGTTTGCCAGCGGTAATTCACTGATTTTCGCTTGGAGTAAATATCTCGATCAGTGAGCGCAAACGCCTTAGTTCAATTTGATTCGCATATTTTGTGGTGGCCACTCGAAACAAAAAGTGTATTCCCTAAGATTCATTTATCTGTTCCAGAGGCAGCTTATCTCCATAGCCTTAGTATAACACTTAGGGGGAACTGTGTAAGTTTTTTCCTAGCGGAGAAGAGGATTACCTGTCAAGCATTGTCTACCTTATAGGATCGGCCATTTTCATTATTGAGAACTGGGTGCCTAACTCCTTCAATTAGATAAGACCTTGGAGTGAGAAAGTGTCCGGTTGGCGGTGTGGAGTGAGGTGATTTGCTTGTGTGCGATTGAGCGAAGTGATGTGTTAGTTTGTTTTCTCTGTGATTGTGATTTTCTAGCCTTCAGAGTTAAGGAAAGCTTTACACATTTTTTTGATGTTGTGGTTCTTACTTTAATAAACATATTTATAGATATATATGGTCTGTGGTCAGAATCTCTTCTATTCTAACTATCACATTGTGATAGGGTGGGCGAGATGATGATGATGAAGTGATATTTGATCACTCTCCTGCACACTCGCAACCGACCCGATCAACAATAAAACTCTTGATTTTTAAGGCAGGGGCTATATTTATTTTTACAACCCATTCAGTGACTAAGGGCACACTGAAGCGAACATTAAACAAATAAACCAACAAACAAAACACCAAACAAACACCCAGCTAGTGCTCAGTTGCTAATCCTGAAACGCAAACAAAGCACGGGCTAGTTAAAATCATAGTTAAATAACGATACTCTCACCTGCCAAACAGTCCTTCCACGCCACCTGACACCCTCAACTATCGCACACACTCATGCGTGTCATCCAATGCGACTAGTATGGTGTTGTGCATGAGGCTGGCAATCTCACCGTGTAACATAGGTTGCTACCGAAACCACTACTGCAAAGGCACACACCCAACTATCACACACACTCACGCATGTCGTCTAGCGATATTAGTATGGTGTTGTGCATGAGGCTGGCAATCTCACCGTGCAATATAGGTTGCTACCGAAACCACTACTGCAAGAGCATCTGAATGCTTCATGCGGAGGCAAACCACACTGGTGGCCCCATGCTCCCTCGGGAGCGGAGAAGAGAAATATATATCTCCAAGTGATCCCACGTGCTCTCACAAACCATTCTTCACATAACAATAATTAAATAATAATCAACTGGACATAAAATAATATTCTTCAACTACATGTACAACAAATACTCTCAATAATAAGAATAAACCACCACCTCGCAACTGATCCGTCTCAATATTCGTCACTGCACTCTGAAGCATGTCGTATATGCCGACTGATGAGATTGAGAACTCATCATATAAAACCATTGTTACAGTTACCGAAACAATAGCATAAAAATGCTTCTTGTGGGCCTGTAATGGACAGCAGCTGCGTTGGTGTTTCCATGCTCCGCCGGGAGCAAACAGATATACACCTGTCTCAACGTGCCTTACGCCCCAAGGAGTGGCCTCGCGCTCTCCAGAAATCTAAATACATATTCTCACCTCACTCAAAGTAACCCACTAAAGATATACAGTAGAATAATCAATAATCGTGAAATACCACTAAATTACTGTCGCATCAAAGAATAAAATATAATTATTCTAAACTTTAACAAAACTGGAACTAAATACATCACCTAAAGGAAATTTAACACGACAACTCTCTCTTCTATACTGGGGAAAATTATATTAACCTACTTTCACCCACGTGTCAATTCACACAATATAACAAAGAGTGTTAAACTCAGACTCCTCGCGCCGCTTTTATACAGTCATCATCACGTGGCTGCCATCTTGCTATTTTGCTAACAAGTCAGTATTATCTAAAGTAATAGATCGCTTCTCTGCCTGGTTTCATGTATGAAATACTTCCATACTGTATTTGCCTTCCTGATGAATGAAATAATTGCTCTTACACTCTCACATTTGTGATTTGGGCTTAGCAGCCTAATAAAACCTTCCCAGATATTACTTTCACTCATCTATCATTTCAAGACTAAATCATAATGTCCTGGAAGAAATCTCCTTTAGAAATATCTATCTATTTATCTATTTCATTAAACATTGGAACAGACTCACGCTGAATATAATTTCAGAATTATAGAACACTAATGCTATTCTAAATTAACTCACGTGCTCAAGGCATTTACAGCTTGGCTCTGGTGTCTAACTTCGTATGTTCTCTCTGGGTGGCTTTTGCAAAATAGGCCCGTTTGCCGCTCGCTATCTCTTTATATAGGCTCTAGGCTAATCACTCAACTTTAGTGCGCTGCGCGGATTAATTGCGCCACGCATATAACACACGCGATTATCGCTTTAGAAAAAGCGAAAACACAAATAAAACCTACAGCTATTTAATATAACACACAACTATCAAATATAACTAATTTTTAGGCTTTATTATGGCCTAGTAATAAATCTTCTACTGAGTATGATGTGTGCTGTGTGTCCTTACTGTAGTAGAATAGTCTATTAGCATAGGAGGACGAGTGAGAGATTGACATTTTAAAGTCAGTCACAGTATGGTGGAGAAGCAACCATTTTTGAGATCAGAACACATCTCACTACTCTCCAGAAGTCATATCTCTACCCATAATTTCATTTGTGACTCTATTCTCTCTATTTCACATTACATCATTCATAGTCTGTCTACACTCAGACATTCTCTATTTATCCATGCTCGTGACAGCCCCCCCCCCCACCCCCCCGAAAATGCACACATCCTTCCTGATACCCTGGGTAGCTTTAGGCCTATGAAAACTACAAGGGGTAACGATGGAACGTTTGCGTACGATGTGTACGAGGGATTCCCGGGTAAAAGAGAAACGGTGGCTGTTGAAATTGACGAAGAGGATGCTTATAACAGTGTGGACTTTGCAACCCTAATAGACTGTATAATGGCATGTGGGGTTGTCGTATGGAAGGTTAATTGTTCTAATTGGCCCGTCTGAGTAGAGTAGATGTCGACAGAAACACGAGAAGGTATAGAAAATAGATTTTTTTCACAGATGGTAGATTGAGGGAAAGATGTGTCTCTGGAGTGATTAGGTTGTCTTCTCCAGCGTATCCGTACGACTGTACTTTGTTGCAAGACAGCGTTCACCTCCCTATCAAGAATAGATAAGTTTCTCTACACCCACACAGCTATGTGACAGCAAGACACACAAACATGAAAAAACTAGGGATAAATGGGTATGGGTCTGACCAACACACAAAGGTAAGTTTCTTTGCAGTTAATTTTCATTTAAACTTGACAACATCAAAATATCTAAAGGGAAAAAAAAATCAATGAGTCATTTACATGCATATGAAATGAAGCAGAAAAAGTGCACCCTCCCCGAATGGAGAAAAACCTAAAATTATTAACCCAAATGTTATATTTTACTAGTAAAAAATAGGAAAGCACTATATAACAGAATGAACAGTAGTGGTACTCTATGAGACCCAGTAAAATAAACAAACTTTTAGACAGATCAAATATATGGATAGTTTTCCCGCAAACAAAAAGAAAAATACTCGCACACTCTTTCAAGCAATGGCCACTCTCACACTCTTACCTAATTGCCTGGTATGGTAGGTCTGTAATATCCCTTGGTAATAGAATTAGTCCATGAATATATTATCTATTTTCACTTAATATTCAGTCACCCCAGTTGTCGCAGATCCAAATTGGCCCCAGTCCATCCCCAGAAATTTGCTAGTGAGGTGAACGCCTAATATGGTTCTTCTCCTGGATATGAGTTACTACAAATAGTTAAACCACTCTTTAACGGAAAAATACTTCCAGTATCCGGAAACATCTGCGACTAATGTTCATATGATGGTGGTGGCTCTTCTATCGGCCAACTCTGTGTTAAAAGCGCCGACTCTGTACAGCGTAGGTATTTAGAGAGGTATACTCTTTAATTCGCCCGCCCCTGCTCGCGCCGGCGCTCAGCGTGCAATGTTAATTATTATTTAATCTCTCTATACGCGCTACCTAAACAATGATCGCCTGTCATTAAATAGCTATTAATTTTTCGACGTCTGTTAGTTCGTCGTATGGTATTAAAAATAATAGGCACTATAATGACAAATATGCACAAATGAAATATAACGTGTAATCTAGACTCCCCCTATCGGTCGCTTTATTGCCTATACGTCCAGTCAGCTAAACCGTCGGGTTTATCTCTCTCCTGTAGAGATTAAGTGTCGCGTCTGCCTATACTGTTAACATAATAACGGTCTAAGGTATGCGGGTGGTGTGATTTAACATTTTAATAGAATATCTGGTATGAAATCGCTACGCGTTACTTTATTTCACTCGTTTTACTAGCGAGAAAAATCTAAGTGAAGAACATATGCTAAAAGCTATCACTTCTTAAATCATTAGCACTATTATCCTTGTTACCAGAAAATTCAGAAATGAAAATCTCCACGACCACTAGTACACCATATTCCAACAAGAAAGACAGGTTCTAGGACTGCGCTAGACTATTCATAATTCTTAATAACACATAAGGAAGGGAAACCCGAGGCCTGTAAACAGTAAATTAATATTAGACAAACATAAAGGTATGTTTTCAGGCACTCGTAAGAAATAAAGAAGTAGAACACTTGGACAACAGAAAAACAACAGATGTGAGTGGTTTACCCAGGGTTCGAACCCCGTACCTTCCGTACGACAACTCCGCCTAGCTATACAAGCGAATCACACTAACCCCACGGCCAGCTAGGCATCCCCAAAAAAAGGATGCTTTACTGACTAGTCATCAGTGCAAAACACAAGACAGCACCGGAAGTATACAGTGGGCAACTCAGCCCATTAATGACGCAATCACTTCTGTTGTTCCTCTATACAGCAGTATATGTCAGTCCAAACAAGACAAAGACCTTGATACCGTGTCCAGTAAATGATAGAAGACTTAAGGACAGTAGTATAGAACAGAGGGTAGGTTTCTGGTATTGTATAAACATTAATAACACATAAGGAAGGGAAACCCGAGGCCTGTAAACAGTAAATTAATATTAGACAAACATAAAGGTATGTTTTCAGGCACTCGTAAGAAATAAAGAAGTAGAACACTTGGACAACAGAAAAACAACAGACGTGAGTGGTTTACCCATGGTACGACAACTCCGCCTAGCTATACAAGCGAATCACACTAACCCCACGGCCAGCTAGGCATCCCCAAAAAAGGATGCTTTACTGACTAGTCATCAGTGCGAAACACAAGACAGCACCGGAAGTATACAGTGGGCAACTCAGCCCATTAATGACGCAATCACTTCTGTTGTTCCTCTATACAGCAGTATATGTCAGTCCAAACAAGACAAAGACCTTGATACCGTGTCCAGTAAATGATAGAAGATTTAAGGACAGTAGTATAGAACAGAGGGTAGGTTTCTGGTATTGTATAAACATTAATAACACATAAGGAAGGGAAACCCGAGGCCTGTAAACAGTAAATTAATATTAGACAAACATAAAGGTATGTTTTCAGGCACTCGTAAGAAATAAAGAAGTAGAACACTTGGACAACAGAAAAACAACAGACGTGAGTGGTTTACCCAGGGTTCGAACCCCGTACCTTCCGTACGACAACTCCGCCTAGCTATACAAGCGAATCACACTAACCCCACGGCCAGCTAGGCATCCCCAAAAAAAGGATGCTTTACTGACTAGTCATCAGTGCGAAACATGGACACGGTATCAAGGTCTTTGTCTTGTTTGGACTGACATATACTGCTGTATAGAGGAACAACAGAAGTGATTGCGTCATTAATGGGCTGAGTTGCCCACTGTATACTTCCGGTGCTGTCTTGTGTTTCGCACTGATGACTAGTCAGTAAAGCATCCTTTTTTTGGGGATGCCTAGCTGGCCGTGGGGTTAGTGTGATTCGCTTGTATAGCTAGGCGGAGTTGTCGTACGGAAGGTACGGGGTTCGAACCCTGGGTAAACCACTCACGTCTGTTGTTTTTCTGTTGTCCAAGTGTTCTACTTCTTTATTTCTTACGAGTGCCTGAAAACATACCTTTATGTTTGTCTAATATTAATTTACTGTTTACAGGCCTCGGGTTTCCCTTCCTTATGTGTTATTAATGTTTATACAATACCAGAAACCTACCCTCTGTTCTATACTACTGTCCTTAAGTCTTCTATCATTTACTGGACACGGTATCAAGGTCTTTGTCTTGTTTGGACTGACATATACTGCTGTATAGAGGAACAACAGAAGTGATTGCGTCATTAATGGGCTGAGTTGCCCACTGTATACTTCCGATGCTGTCTTGTGTTTCGCACTGATGACTAGTCAGTAAAGCATCCTTTTTTTGGGGATCCCTAGCTGGCCGTGGGGTTAGTGTGATTCGCTTGTATAGCTAGGCGGAGTTGTCGTACGGAAGGTACGGGGTTCGAACCCTGGGTAAACCACTCACGTCTCTTGTTTTTCTGTTGTCCAAGTTTTCTACTTCTTTATTTCTTACGAGTGCCTGAAAACATACCTTTATGTTTGTCTAATATTAATTTACTGTTTACAGGCCTCGGGTTTCCCTTCCTTATGTGTTATTAATGTTTATACAATACCAGAAACCTACCCTCTGTTCTATACTACTGTCCTTAAGTCTTCTATCATTTACTGGACACGGTATCAAGGTCTTTGTGTTGTTTGGACTGACATATACTGCTGTATAGAGGAACAACAGAAGTGATTGCGTCATTAATGGGCTGAGTTGCCCACTGTATACTTCCGGTGCTGTCTTGTGTTTCGCACTGATGACTAGTCAGTAAAGCATTCTTTTTTTGGGGATGCCTAGCTGGCCGTGGGGTTAGTGTGATTCGCTTGTATAGCTAGGCGGAGTTGTCGTACGGAAGGTACGGGGTTCGAACCCTGGGTAAACCACTCACGTCTGTTGTTTTTCTGTTGTCCAAGTGTTCTACTTCTTTATTTCTTACGAGTGCCTGAAAACATACCTTTATGTTTGTCTAATATTAATTTACTGTTTACAGGCCTCGGGTTTCCCTTCCTTATGTGTTATTAATGTTTATACAATACCAGAAACCTACCCTCTGTTCTATACTACTGTCCTTAAGTCTTCTATCATTTACTGGACACGGTATCAAGGTCTTTGTCTTGTTTGGACTGACATATACTGCTGTATAGAGGAACAACAGAAGTGATTGCGTCATTAATGGGCTGAGTTGCCCACTGTATGCTTCCGGTGCTGTCTTGTGTTTCGCACTGATGACTAGTCAGTAAAGCATCCTTTTTTTGGGGATGCCTAGCTGGCCGTGGGGTTAGTGTGATTCGCTTGTATAGCTAGGCGGAGTTGTCGTACGGAAGGTATACGGGGTTCGAACCCTGGGTAAACCACTCACGTCTGTTGTTTTTCTGTTGTCCAAGTGTTCTACTTCCTGTCTTGTGTTTCGCACTGATGACTAGTCAGTAAAGCATCCTTTTTTTGGGGATGCCTAGCTGGCCGTGGGGTTAGTGTGATTCGCTTGTATAGCTAGGCGGAGTTGTCGTACCATGGTAAACCACTCACGTCTGTTGTTTTTCTGTTGTCCAAGTGTTCTACTTCTTTATTTCTTACGAGTGCCTGAAAACATACCTTTATGTTTGTCTAATATTAATTTACTATTCATAATTCTGACTGACAACTGATGATGGGGTTAAGAAAACAACAGTATATATATATATATATATATATATATATATATATATATATATATATATATATATATATATATATATATATATATATATATATATATATATATATATATATATATATATATATATATATATATATATATATATATAGATATATATATATATATATATATATATATATATATATATATCCCGTTAGCCGAACAGAAAGTCTTTTGATATCGGTCAAAACTCCAGACGAGAAACTTTGATCGACCGACACGAAGTCTTTTATCTTTGTACGCTTAACTTCTGAATTTTGGGTCCCACAAGAGCGCGAACATAACGCATTTAGAAATCAGAGAAATTCAATGATATATATATATATGTATATATATATATATATATATATATATATATATATATATATATATATATATATATATATATATATATATATATATATACATATATATATATATATATATATATATATATATATATATATATACATGTATATATATATCATTGAATTTCTCTGATTTCTAAATGCGTTATGTTCGCGCTCTTGTGAGACCCAAAATTCAGAAGTTAAGCGTACAAAGATAAAAGACTTCGTGTCGGTCGATCAAAGTTTCTCGTTTGGAGTTTTGACCGATATCAAAAGACTTTCTGTTCGGCTAACGGGTTACCTTGTAGAATGCCCTCTTCTCAAGATCAAAGCCCCCAGGAGAGTTCTAGTTTCCCCTGAGTCAAACTTCAAAAGGGGTCTGTGTTTCGTCTCTCTCAAGGTTCTTGCCTGTCTGAGAAGTATTGTGATTGACAGATGAGCTTCGCGTGAGTGGACGAGGTAAACACAGCCTGATTTGCTTTCCTGTTATGACTGACAGGTCACGCAGTTTGTAAACATTGCCTTAGCTCGTGTTAAAAACACAGAGGCGGTACGAGAGAGTAAGCTTGTGTAAATAAAGACAGACTGTATAATGCAGGTTTTTAGCTAGCAAATCACAGAGCAGCTATGATGTTTCAATAGGCTGTCAGATACTGTAGACTCTATTTCCATTACACGTCACAGGGGTAAACCCTTGGAAACAACGTGGATAGCAGCTGCATTCATGGAGAGAGATCATTTGCATTTCTCTTGGGAACTTAGACATCAGATCCAATGTGCATTAACCCGGGACTACCCCAGTGTTCTCCACTATTATCACTAGATTTATTTTGAGGCGACCTCTTCTCGATCTCTCTTTCACTATGGCAGTAATCAGTTACGTTTTTGTTGTGCTGATTTTATTGCGATTTGTCCGGGTCGCACCCTTGTCGTTCTCTGTTAGGCAGCAAATATTTGATATTGTCAAAACATTTGACACTCCTTGCTGTATATCTCACATTTGCTAGGCGCGGCACAGCTTTGCTGAGATTAAGCGCAGGTAAACCTATATTAGTCTGCTTAGTTTTCGTGTAGAGTTGTGTGCTTAAGCGAGAGATAGCAAGATTGCTCGTCTTTCCAACGCATTTTGGACAGACACGTATGACATAATCGCTGCTTGTCCTACTTGTTATGACATGACTACTTTAGATAGTATTAATTTCTTACATCTGAAACACATTGTTGTATGAGGTTGTTGACGGACTTACCAAACAGCCCAGGAAATCTCTTACTTACTTACTTAGTCGTTCCCCTTCTACCGTGAGGTGTAGAGGTTTGGAAGAGAGAGCGCCAGACTATCCTATCGGCTGTCTTCCTCCTGGCCTGGTTCCATTCTAGTCCTCGGGCCTTCAAAGATTGTCTAATGTTGTCCTCCCAGCGGACTCTGGGTCGTCCTCGGGGTCTGGATCCTTGGCTCTTTGTTTCCCATGCTTGTCGTGGTATCCGATCTTCTCCCATTCTGCAGACATGGCCAAACCATCTTAATTGGGACTGTTCTACTTGGGTCGGCAGGGGGTAGGATTTAAGGCCTTGACGTATCGTCTGGTTGCGTACCATGTCTCTTCTTGTTACTTCAACCACCTTCCTCAGATACCTCATTTCTGAGGTTTGGATCTGGCTTTTATGGGTTGTAGTCATCGCCCATGACTCGCATCCATATGTCAAGACTGGGACATAGGTGGAGCGGTATACAGCCATCTTCGTTTTCTTACCAACCTCTCTCTTGCTGAGGAATCCTCGATTTATGGCCTGAAAAAGTCTCCCAGCTGCTGCTTTTCGAGTGGCCAACTCTTCTTTGATGCCTCCCTTTCGGTCTATGATAGCTCCGAGGTATTTAAAGTGGTCGACCTGCTCCAGGACCTGTTCTCCCAGCTTAATCTGATGTCTTCTTTCTTCTCGTGATATCACCAAGGATTTTGTTTTAGAGCTGCTTATGACCATCCCTCTCTTCTCCAGCTCTTCCTTCCAGACTTGCAGGTTGGATTGGAGATATGCCTCTGATTTAGCAATCAGGGCAACATCATCAGCAAATGCCAGCTCCGAAATATAGACCTGTCTCATCTTCCCGTACCCCACTGAATACTTTCTTGTTCTCTCCTTACATGCCTTGATGACATCGTCCATAAGGAGTATGAAGAGGTAAGGTGATAGGATATCACCTTGTCTTACACCAGTGGTGGTCCTGAACTCTTCTGACTTATGGTTTGCTGTCCTCACATAATTTCTGCAAGACCTGTAGAAGCTCTGTATAGCATTAATCAGAGGTGCTGGAATATTCTTCCTTGCCAAACAGTCCCAAAGTTTGCTTCAGGGGACCCTGTCAAACGCCTTTTCCAGATCTATAAAACAAAGATGCATCTCACGCTTATACTCAAGGGCCTTTTCACTCAGCTGTCTGAGTGTGTAGATTAGGTCTTGAGTACTTCGGTTTGCTCGGAATCCGCACTGGACCTCATCCGATTGTGGCTCAGTGTCGTGAAACATTCTAAATCCACATATATAAATTAAAAGGTAAATGTAAAGCCTAACACATAAATTCAATAAAAGGAAAGAGAAATGGTAAAAGTACAGTGCTGTCACAATGGCGTACAAAAATCTCCCTTGTTTTATGCTTCGTCTGCATATTCTCACGCTTTCACGTTGATAGTAAAGCCTACTGCATCAATACACGCTTTCTACAATAAAACGTGTACTGCATTTCTAAGAAAACCTTGAGCTAGGCACCCTGCGTAATGACCTAAATTAATACTTCCATTAATTTCATTTTATACACGGCAACACGATTAGTCGGGCTACAAGTACTAATTCTTTGTTGTTAGGGAAACGTGAGTAGGGGTATTTTTTTTAAAAGCTGTGTAAACATGGCCCGATTGGTTAGACCCGCCAATATAGGCAATTAGGAGCGTCAGTTCAGTGCCACATGTTAAAATAAACTTACTAAGAAACAGTGCGTTGAGAGCCAGATCATATTTTTCTAAATAAAAGTCTGGGACAGAGGCAGATCGGAATTTGTGCCATTATTCATCGCCAGTCAACGTATCTGTGTATTATTTCCATGAATTGTGGTAAGCTTGATATATTCAATATCTTTTTAATGAAAATTGAATGTAAATTGATAATTTATGTCTGTATATGTGTGTGATTCAGTAGCAAACATGAGGCAAGGCCTAAATATTGCTCCAACCTGAACAGGAGGTGTCGGAGAAAAGTAAAACTGCATGGAATTGCCAAACAGTACACTGACACCTATCTTATTGACTAGAAAGAACTAATGCTGGAATTGCAGAGGCGTAGTAACCATTAGGGAGGAGTATACTGGTGTAAATTGTTTCAGATGAAGATAGCAGTTGGCCTACCGCTCTGAACTCAGTGTTTGTTATGTATTGTGTTCAGTCTGGAAATAGATTATAAATTAGTTCTGAAATAGGAGGTACAACCTTCTTGTTTCAGGGACTATGGTCCTAGTTATTGAAGCAGCACCTGGTCTGGGTTTTGCTGAATCCAGAGGCTGACAGCATACTCCTTGTTCCAGATAGCGACCAGTGAGGTGTCTCCAGAACACAGGAAGCAATCGAGCAGAGGAGTCTTTTCCTGCCGCCATCACGAAAGATAAGCTTCTGTGGCCAGAGTAGCTCAACATTATGTGCCCCCTCAAAAATTGACATTTTAGTAAACACCGAGGGACAATTAATTGGTTCAAATGACAGGAACTGTGAACTTTTCCCAGTACTATTTCCAAGATAATCAAACACTTGAAGTCATGATGAAAAACAACAACCAAGCTTGAACAAAACCAGTATTACCTCATATTACTACTGCACAAATTACACACATAGAATAATAATAATAAACTATGTCAATACAAAGTTCATATATATAAACTGTGTACATAATACTTGTAATTACATTTGATTGTGATTCCTGGTTCACTGTGTAGTTGAATCAGGATACCCATTATTGAAAGAATTAATACATATATTTTTAAACTTAAACACTTGACTCATTTAAGATAGTCTTATAGAGTGTTATATGTGTGTGAGTGTCACAGTGTTGTAGAGTGTTGTGGAATAAATTAAACTGTTTATCTGTCTGTTGTTGTTGTGACTTACACTTCATCATTTTCATAACCCTAGACATTTAACGTAGTCATCACTATATTCCAGAATAATTCTGACTGAGGTATAAATGTGGTAGCAAGTAAGGTCATCTGTAATACACCACACTTATTAGATACAGATACCTTCACAGCTGATCTCAGTCAGTACACTAAGTCCCCTATAAATATTTATAACATCCCACTTTACCACATATATTAGGGTCCTGTCCGGGATTTTTAATCCTTCCCTATTATAAATATTGGGGGTAATTCACTTCTGAAAATAATAAAAATTAAAACGGTATCCTTGCGTGAAAATAAATAACGTTGAGCTCTCAGTGCCTGTGGTTGTCATTGGATATTTAGTTAGAAATTGTATTGTTTAGTTAGACATTATATAAATTTACCTGTTAGAAAATGGCGGACCTGGCCAAATTTCGATCTGCTGCTGTGCAGACTGCTAAAGAGTTAGGAATGGACGGGCAAATTATGATTGCTTATGTCACTGCTGAATGTGACAAATATATGGAACGGGAAGAAAGAAGATTAGAAAAAGAGGCTGAAAGAAAGTTAGAGGCTGAAAAAGAAATTAAGAGGCTGCAGATTGAGGCTGACAAAGAGGCTAAAGCATTGGAGGCGGATCGTGAGGCGGAAATAAAGAGGCTCCAGTTGGAAGAGAAAAAGGCTGAAATTGAAGCAGAAGAAAAAAGATTAGCTGCAGAAAGGGAAGACAAGAGACTGGCTGCAGAAAGGGAAGCCGAGGAAAGAAGACAGGCTGCAGAAAGGGAAGACAAGCGATTAGCTGCAGAAAGGGAAGCAGAGGATAAAAGATTACAAAGGGAACATGAGTTACGACTAAGGGAGTTTGAGTTTCAAGGCCATGCTCCCGAAAATGGTGCCAGTCCCTTTACCTCCGATGCTACTGCTAGTCAGGGAGCCTCAACCTCAGCTATGAATTTTCATTTAGATCATTTTGTTGAGAAAGACGATGATATTGAGAGCTATCTGAATAGATATGAACTATTAGCTACCACGTATGGGTTAGAGAGAGAAAGGTGGAGCTTAAAGTTATCTCAAGGGCTTCGTGGGGCAGCTTATGAAGTTTTTGCCAAAATGAGTAGAAGTGATCAAGAAAATTATGACATGCTAAAGCAGGCTCTTTTGTTAAGATATGAAAAGAACGCAGAATATTATAGGAAAAAAATTTAGGAATGCTAAACTACTGTCAGGTGAAACCTATCACCAGTTCTCTGCACGGTTAGAGACATACATGGAGAAATGGACTTCTCTGGGGAAAACCCAAGATCTTAAGGAAATGGTCCTTATAGAACAATTAAGAGAGTCCATGGCTCCAGACCTGAGAAAGTTTCTCATGGAACAAGGTGCAGAGAGGCTGGGTGAGTTACTAAATGTTGCAGAAAGGTATCAACCAGCTAAGGCGAGGTATCAGGTAATAAAAAGAAACAGGTAGAAAATTTTAAGGCACCACAGAACTTTAATAAATTTGATCCTAGAGATCAAAACAAAGGTAAGCACCAGTTTGATAGGCCACGGTATGACAATAAAAATAAAACCCCACAATTCGATGAAAGGAAATATGATGAAAGAAAATCTTTCAACCAAGGAAGGAGGTGGTGTAAAAATTGTAAGATGAACAATCATGACGAAAAAAGGGAAAAAAGGTCAAACCTGCGGAACTACAGGAACCATACCATCCCCCAGTGTGTGAAGATGTCATCTGTAATGGTGTCACCATAAGGTGTCTATATGATACAGGTTTAGATTATGATTCCGTTGTGAGTTCTCACCTGGTGCAGGCAGATCAATACACCACAGAAACAGTGGAGATTCAAACTGCAACCAAGGATGTAGCTACCATGACACTTCCCGTCGCCCGGATAAAGATGAAAACGCGATATGTGGAAGGAATCATAAAAGCAGCAGTGATAAATGAGCCAATCTACCCTCTGATATTGGGGTGTAGATATGTCTTCTTGGGGAATCCCAAGAGACCTGTGATATTGGCAACAGTGCAGACCAGATCACAGTCTAAAAAGGAGGAGGATAATCCAATAAATACTCACCCAGATGAGATGAGGAAGGCACAGGCGGAGGACAAGACACTCAAGCCGTGTTTCAAGAAGTTGCCCAAATCTCATACACCTCCAGGCAAGGGAGAATTTTATATGAAGAACAAACTGATTTATAGGAAGGCTGGATCTGAATCCAATGGTCACGGACAGCTGGTCCTTCCCACTTCATATAGGACTAAAGTGTTGGAACTAGGGCATGCGATTCCCTTCAGTGGTCATATGGGGATCAGCGCAACAGGACAGCGAATAGCTTGTCACTATTTCTGGAAAGGAATAACTGAAGATATCAAACGATATGTAAAATCCTGTCCAGAGTGCCAACGAGTAGCACCTAAGCATTGGACTACATCAGCAACTCTGGGGGAAATGCCCATAGTGGGAACACCCTTTGAGAGAGTTGCCGTGGATCTTGTGGGACCTCTCACTCGAACTAAGAGGAGGAACAGCTACATTCTGACTCTGGTGGACACTTGTTCTATGTGGGGAGAGGCAGTAGCCCTGTCATCGATTGATTCTAAGCATGTGGCAGAGGCATTACTCACAATTTTCACAAGGTTAGGCTTTCCCAATCAAATCTTGACTGATAATGGCTCTCAGTTCAAGGGGAAACTAACAGAAGACATTTTCAGGATCTTCCAGGCCAAACACTTCCATTGTAGTGTGTACCATCCCCAAGGGAACGGCCAAGTGGAAAGATTTAATGGCACGTTGATGTCGATCCTGAGAAAGTTGGCACACGAAAAACCAGATACATGGGACCAGTACCTTCACGCCGCCCTCTTTGCTTATCGGGCGGTACCCCATAGTTCAACCGGTATGGCCCCGGCAACATTATTATTCGGAAGGCCAATGAAAGGTCCACTTGAAGCGCTGTTAAGAACGTGGACTGATGAAAAGGCAGAGGAAAATATTACATCCTCATACCAATATGTGAATGAGCTGACCACTCGTTTAAAAACTGGCTGGAAACTTGCCAATGAAAATTTGAGACAAGCCAGGAAGAAACATGCTGCCTATTTCAACAGGAAGGCTAAAGACAGAGACTTGGCTGTGGGAGAGAAGGTACTGCTTCTTCTCCCCGGTAGTCAGAATAAGTTACAAATTGGATGGCAAGGTCCATATACAGTTCTGGAGAAGGTGTCTAGAACCAATGACTATTTGTTGAAGGAAGGAATTATTTCACACAGTGAATCTTCGTATAGTTCCAGTGTTGTGCTCTTAAGGAAACCCTCTGGAGAACATAGACTCTGTATAGATTACAGGAGATTGAATGCTATCACAGAAGGACAGGTGGATCCATTGCCGGATACAAATCAGCTGTTTGCCAGGCTAAATAAAGCTAAATATTTCTCAAAAGTGGATCTGAGTAAAGGATACTATCAGATTCCAGTAAAGCCTGAGGTTAGACCATACCTAGCTTTTAGTACCTCAGAGGGACACTATGAGTTTAACAGATTGCCATTTGGATTGAAGAATGCGCCTAGTGTTTTCTCTAGAATGATGAGAAAATTATTGGACCCTCTGAATAATCCATGCATCACAAATTTCATGGATGATATCCTTATAGCAACAGAAACATTTGAGGAACACATTGACTCTCTGAACATGCTGTTTAATCGACTTAGAGAAGCGAATTTAACAGCCCGACCAACCAAATGTTGCGTTGGATGTAAAGAATTAGAATTCTTGGGACACACAGTTTATCAGGGAAACATGACCCCTGACCCCAAGAATTTAGAGAAACTAAAGAAAGCCCCGAGACCACAAACCAAGAAAGACGTTAGATCCTTTGTCTCATTATGTGGTTTCTACCAAAAGTATATCAAAAACTTTAATTCCATATGTGCACCGTTAACTGATTTGACCCGTAAAGGAAATCCAGATCGAATTACATGGACACCACAATGTGAATTAGCTTACCAGGAATTGAAGGAAAAGCTCACAAGCAAACCTATTTTGAAACTACCTGACTTAAGTCAAGAATTCATTGTAAGGACGGATGCCAGTAATATTGGGTTAGGTGCAACACTGCTACAGAAATCAGATGCATTGGATGGGGAATTAAGCCCAGTGGCATATGCTAGCAGAAAGTTGAATAAAGCTGAAACCAATTACTCAACTAGCGAAAAGGAATGTCTTGCAGTAATATGGGCGATAAAGAAATTCAATATTTTTCTGTATGGGAAGGCATTTAAGTTGCAAACGGATCACAAACCCTTGTCGTTTCTAGCGCAGGCTAGACATGAAAATTCTAGATTACTCCGATGGTCATTACTGATGCAGCCATTTGAGTTTAGCATAGAGTATATATCTGGAAAGACAAATCTGGGAGCGGATTTTTTAAGCCGCCATCCGTGTGATGAGAATCACCGTAAGCCCCGGAAATAATAATAAATTTCTCTATGTGTATATAGAATTATAGACTGACATATAACGTCTGTTTTAAGAGAGGAGAATTTGTCGTGAAACATTCTAAATCCACATATATAAATTAAAAGGTAAATGTAAAGCCTAACACATAAATTCAATAAAAGGAAAGAGAAATGGTAAAAGTACAGTGCTGTCACATTGGCGTACAAAAATCCCCCTTGTATTATGCTTCGTCTGCATATTCTCACGCTTTCACGTTGATAGTAAAGCCTACTGCATCAATACACGCTTTCTACAATAAAACGTGTACTGCATTTCTAAGAAAACCTTGAGCTAGGCACCCTGCGTAATGACCTAAATTAATACTTCCATTAATTTCATTTTATACACGGCGTGATGAAAAGACAGATGAACTTAGGATAGAGAGAGGGAGGGCTGAAAGCAGGAACGCATGTAACACTAACACGCGTCTCGCGATATACAATTAATGCCACCCTCCTAAGCGAAAGGCCAGAAGCAATACTTTTTTTCAGATAGACAGTGATAAAAAACACTACCCATACGAGAGTTAGGTTTAAAAACCTGAAAAACGCTTATTAGGAAACATGACATTATACTGGTTTACGTTTGAAAGCCTGACAGTACCCAGACACCACATCGTATCGAAGTGAACGGGAGGTAGAAGAAAATGCATATTTTGAACGCAGCCCCTTAGCCCCATAAAATTTATATAGTTGGGTTCCTTAGGACTTGCTGACCAAGAATATGTTAAGTGTTACGCAAATAGTCTAGGAATGAACAAATTATAGCCAACAGAAAATAGTGAGGGTGTCAGACAACACCAAATAATAATCGCACAGTGGCATGTTTTGAAACCACTATTTTACGGGAAATGGGTCACCATGTAAAATCCTATTTGATTGGATAGAAGTAAATGTAAGGCTAAACACGATTAGTCGGGCTACAAATACTAATTCTTTGTTGTTAGGGAAACGTGAGTAGGGGTATTTTTTTTTAAAAGCTGTGTAAACATGGCCCGATTGGTTAGACCCGCCAATATAGGCAATTAGGAGCGTCAGTTCAGTGCCACATGTTAAAATAAACTTACTAAGAAACAGTGCGTTGAGAGCCAGATCATATTTTTCTAAATAAAAGTCTGGGACAGAGGCAGATCGGAATTTGTGCCATTATTCATCGCCAGTCAACGTATCTGTGTATTATTTCCATGAATTGTGGTAAGCTTGATATATTCAATATCTTTTTAATGAAAATTGAATGTAAATTGATAATTTATGTCTGTATATGTGTGTGATTCAGTAGCAAACATGAGGCACGGCCTAAATATTGCTCCAACCTGAACAGGAGGTGTCGGAGAAAAGTAAAACTGCATGGAATTGCCAAACAGTGCACTGACACCTATCTTATTGACTAGAAAGAACTAATGCTGGAATTGCAGAGGCGTAGTAACCATTAGGGAGGAGTATACTGGTGTAAATTGTTTCAGATGAAGATAGCAGTTGGCCTACCGCTCTGAACTCAGTGTTTGTTATGTATTGTGTTCAGTCTGGAAATAGATTATAAATTAGTTCTGAAATAGGAGGTACAACCTTCTTGTTTCAGGGACTGTGGTCCTAGTTATTGAAGCAGCACCTGGTCTGGGTTTTGCTGAATCCAGAGGCTGACAGCATACTCCTTGGTCCAGATAGCGACCAGTGAGGTGTCTCCAGAACACAGGAAGCAATCGAGCAGAGGAGTCTTTTCCTGCCGCCATCACGAAAGATAAGCTTCTGTGGCCAGAGTAGCTCAACATTATGTGCCCCCTCAAAAATTGACATTTTAGTAAACACCGAGGGACAATTAATTGGTTCAAATGACAGGAACTGTGAACTTTTCCCAATACTATTTCCAAGATAATCAAACACTTGAAGTCATGATGAAAAACAACAACCAAGCTTGAACAAAACCAGTATTACCTCATATTACTACTGCACAAATTACACACATAGAATAATAATAATAAACTATGTCAATACAAAGTTCATATATATAAACTGTGTACATAATACTTGTAATTACATTTGATTGTGATTCCTGGTTCACTGTGTAGTTGAATCAGGATACCCATTATTGAAAGAATTAATACATATATTTTTAAACTTAAACACTTGACTCATTTAAGATAGTCTTATAGAGTGTTATATGTGTGTGAGTGTCACAGTGTTGTAGAGTGTTGTGGAATAAATTAAACTGTTTATCTGTCTGTTGTTGTTGTGACTTACACTTCATCATTTTCATAACCCTAGACATTTAACGTAGTCATCACTATATTCCAGAATAATTCTGACTGAGGTATAAATGTGGTAGCAAGTAAGGTCATCTGTAATACACCACACTTATTAGATACAGATACCTTCACAGCTGATCTCAGTCAGTACACTAAGTCCCCTATAAATATTTATAACATCCCACTTTACCACACTCAGTTAGTCGTCGGAGTCTCTGCTCTAGGATTCTAGAGTAGATTTTACCAGAAACACTGAGAAGGGATATGTCTCTATGGTTTCCACACTGTCGATTGTCACCCTTTTTGAAAATTGGTGTTATGATGGCAATCTCCCAATCCTTTGGTATGGTCTTGTTGTACCACGCTGCCTGTAAAACCCTTAAGAGTAATAGGTCGCCTGATGCTCCCATGAACTTAACCATTTCTGGTGTTATACCATTATGCCCTGCTGCTTTGCCCATCTTGATTTTCTCCAGTGCTGCCTTCAGTTCTTCCATCTTTATGTCATCTTCACCATCATTGGTTTTCTCTTCTGTGCTAGTGCTTATCATTTCTGATGCTTCACCATGCTCACCATCCAGGAAATTTCTATCATTTTAAATAAGGAAATCCGGAATATCCGAGGAAGCTGAACACACGAAGTCAGAGAGGGAATTAAAGTTAAAATTAACAACCCCAAGTACACGTGTAAAAAGGCATCGGCTAGTGCCTAAACTTCATTCATCTGAACAAAAAAAAAAAGTCTGTGAGGCAGGATTGGCGTAAGTTGTCATTTTACATTCTATATTTTCATTACTAACATGTCAACTAATATGTATATATTACCATGTGAATATTAATATGTGAAAATCGCTAGTGGATGTCTCAGTCATTTGAGGCTGGCAGCCTCAACGCATAGAATGATGATTTTATGCGCCACCACTGCACGGGCTGGTGACTGCTTTATTGCGAGTTTCTTGGGGAGAACTAAACGCATAAAGTAGTCCCAAGTTCCATATGGAGCAGGGAGGGAAAAATGAAAGAAATGATGTACATTTTAATTATAATACTTACAGTTTCAAACCAGTGTAAATGTCGGTGTTAAATTATTCACTTTAAAATTAATGGAAGTTTCAAACTTTTCAAATCCGTGTAAACATAAATGAAAACATATTCAATTTATATTGTGAACACTTTTCAATCAATGGAAATGTAAATGTAAACATAATCTATCTGTACTATTATCCTTTTCATTTAAATGTAAAGTAACTATAAAAGCTATTCAATTTAAAAGTAAAGAAAGTTTTCTCTCGAGGCATTAAAGTTAATTCTCATGGATGGTAAATTCTGAGTAAATAAGATGGTAGAATAGGGAACGGGGACACATAAGTATGTGTCGGGAAACGCAATACTCAGGAGAGCGTTTCGTTTCTATTCTTTTACTATAGTTATTGGTAGTGGTACCAGTTGAAGGATATTATCTCTGGAACAAGAAGGGAACAGTGGCCTAAGCTTTAAGACGAGGGACCACGTTAGTAGATTCTCCCTGACGCTCCTGGGAACGAGCTACACCCTACATCCTTGACCAGCGACGAGCGTTATCGGTGATCAGTCCATCAAGAATCAACCCAGCGGGAGCAAAAACAACCACTGGCAGCTTAGTGCAATATATAAGCTGCCAAAGTGAACTTTTTTCATAGAACCTACTATCAATCAATGATTAACCTTTTCTGTTAAACTATTCAATTATTTTCAAACTGTTAAAACTTAAGTGATTATTACATTTTGTTATTTGTAATTTTACAAATTTAATTTCGATTTAATCTTTTTAAATGTACTGCATGTTTGTCTTAGTCAATTTACGAAACACACTCTAAACAGAGCTATACCAGAATAATAAGAATTCTACTGAGTAAACCAGAGGCGCGGGCTTGAACGAGCTAAGATTAATCATTGCTTAATTCTTCACAAAAGTTGTCAGCAGATTCTAGAAATAACGTGCTCAGCCAATGCAGCATTGTTATCGCTAATCTGAATATTCTGTGAATACTCCATTGATATAGAAGCGTCATTATCCTTCTATTTACAAATCTGCCAAGAGTAATCTTGTGCGAAGATAAACACCCTTGAAGCCCATACTAGATACTCTTGAGTTTTGGCTACTGTTGGACCACTACAGCAAAGCAGGGGAGGTAATACCGTCACAACTATCTCCAGTGCTGTTCAACATCTTCACAGCAAAAGTGGCAACCTTTCAACCACCAGGACTGGGACGAACATTAACTTTCGCAGATGACATACTCATGTACAGAACTGGCTCAGACAGACAGGAAATGGTCCAAGGCATACAAGAGACACTACAGGCAGTTTCTAAATGGTGTGAGAAAAGCCGATCAAAGGTCAATCCCAACAAGGCCTGTATGATGTGGTGCTCTTTGAACAACTCCATAGTGAAAGCAGACCTTCACTGGGCAGAACATTGAAAGGCAAGAAACGCTGAAGTATCTGGGAGTAACGTTTGATCGTGGGCTATCATTCAAGTATCGTGTCGAACTGATCATACAGAATGCAAGCGAGTACTGGCAGCCTTAAAAACAATGGCTGCTGCGCGCTTGAAAAAGACACTATTGTGTCTCCTGTATCATCAGCTCGTGATTTCAGTAATCGAGTACGGGCTAGGAATACTCACACTGTCAGTGTCACAATGGGAATGACTGGAACGCAGTCAAAATGAAGGGATGCGACTAGTTTTGGGCTGGACGCGTGATACCCCCATTGTGACAATGAGATACATGCTCGGATTGCTGTCGATTAGATACAGATATGCGATGGCCCAGGCAAAAGCATGTATGCGGGTAACCATCGAAAAATGAAACAACCTACTTGAGGATGTAGCTGACATCAAAGGAACAAGAATCAAGAGGGGGAAGTCATGGATGGCACAGGCAGAGGATACGATTGGTCAGGTGACCAGGGTTGAAAATGTATCCAAAGGGGAAGATTGGAGTAAGTCAGGGGAGAACTGGATCAACTACCAGCAGGTCATCATTAGCCTTGGCAGAGAGTGCAGATCTTGGGGTAATGGAAAAGCAGAGCTGGAGATTAATCAGCTGATAAGTGATCATGCTGGGGATGATGAAGCCATTTTGTACACTGATGGGTCTGTAGTGCGTGGTGAGAAATCAGGAAGGGGCTTCTCTGCGAGAATAAAGGGCAGGGTCGTCGCTGAACAGAGTGGAGCCTACATGACAACAACCTCCAGCATGAGAATGGAGGTAGAGATAGTTACTGCAGCACTGAGGTGGCTGTCTGAAACTCCATTAACCAGGGCAGGTGTATTGTAAGACTCTCAAGCCATGCTTTGGAAAGTTCAGAACGGATGGCTGCGGCAGGAATGGAAAACGTCATTAGAATCCTCAAGTCTTCAAGAACTGGTGTGGATCTACTGTCCTGGTCATGCAGGGGTACGTGGCAATGAGAGAGCCGACAGACTGGCCTCGAGAGCACCCATAGTGGGGACACTGGACATAAATAAGGGAGAGATACTAAAGGCTATTAATGATCGCCTGCTGGATAATGACACTGTAATGGATGAATCAACTAGTCTGAGGCTGTTGGAGTTTGGCATCAAACGTGGGACTAGCAGAAATGGACGTAAGAGAGGATGCATCCGTCGTATGTACAACCAGCGTGCTACAAGTACAATTAGTATTCATACTCTTCGACATTTGCTGAGGGAAACTGAGCACCTATGGGTCTGCCCGGAGTGCAGTTAGGTCGATTCTGATTAACAATAACAATTTTGATTTTATGTCAGAAGTCTACGTCTGTATATGTGATCTTGGCGATCATTATCCTATCTAAGCACTTGGTACAGAAAAGGAGTTCGAATCTCTAAGCCTAGCATCAGGTAGTTAGGACTCGTTGATTTAAATATTTTGGCACGCGTACTGCTCCACGCATTCATTACCTCATTATTTCATGACTACTAAATATCGCTCAGTCCAGGTTGGAAAATGTGACATCACACACAAAAAACAAGAGTCAGTTAACTTTTATATTTGTTACATTTTACATAAAATTATTTATACTTCTAGGCCTTTATTTTCCGCAACCAATGGTCTTGAACTTTTATTGTGCACCTTTTGCACTTACATTTTAATATAACGTGCACAATAAGTTGCAGTTATATTTTTAATAATAAACATGAAACACATAATAGAGTGTCAAAAATCTACATATGTTTTATTGTTATTATTTTTTTACAAATGATTGTTTCCCTTTGACAAAGAAGAGGATGATTTACGTCCCTTAAAACAAAAAAAGCTAATATAATTTGTTTTTCCAAAACTTTACAAAGATCGGTAAAATAACTTCAGAATCAACAAAATGAGTTCCTCAGTCTTCTAAATGTGCTGCAGATGCTGAATGGTTATGAAGTTAGATTTAGTTCTTTCCTCGTCATTATTTTGACTGGTATACTTACTAGTTAATATTATAATCTCAGCTGAAATATCGGATAGATTTAAACAAACAGTAATGTGATAGGGTGGGCGAGATGATGATGATGATGATGTATTGTGATGTGTGATCACTCTCTTGCTACACTCGCACCGACCCGAACAACAATAAAACTCTTGATTCTAGAGGCAGGGACTATATTTATTTTTACAGCCCATTCAGTGACAAAGCAAAAATTAAACAAATAAACTAGCGAACATAACACCAAACCAAACAAACAAAACACCCAACAGTGCCCGATGCTAATGTGCTCAATGCATTTACAGTTTGGCTCTGTCGTCTGTTCTCTCTGGCGGCTGATACTAGGAAAGGTCCGCTGGTAGCTCGCTATCTCTTTTTATAGGCACTAGGCTAATCACTCACTTTACTGCGCTAGGCGTATTAATCTTGACTACTTAAATATCACACGCGATTATCGCTTAGGAATAGCGAAAACACAAATAAAACCTACAGCTATTTAATATAACACAATTCTACACCACAACTTAATTTAAATGCATTATTATGGCATTTTCATCAATCTTCTACTTCAGATTTTTCACAACCCAGGCTCGCGCCGTCACGTGATCTGACAGTCACGTGGGCCGACCGAAAATATATGGGCGACAAACATGCCTTGAACTGAAGTGGGGGTGGGGCCTCAGGGGTGTCTTCCCGGCCCATCACATATCTCCCTCCTGATTTTGTTGTCGTCCCGACAACATCACTCCCTCTGGCGCTTCAGTTGTAACCTCTCAGATCGTCTCGGGGCAGGACCCTCTATTGGCTGCAGGGCATACCAGCCTGGTTCGGGCATTAGACCATGCACGTCCTCCCCAGGATCTGTCTCATCTGGCGAAGCTGGTGCCTCAGGTAGGCCTAGTGTAGCATCTACCAGATTCGGAGAATCATCTTTGTCCTCACTTCGTCTTAGTTCGTGCGCCGCAACCCTCATCTTCAGATTTTCGTTGCTCGCTGGCCTTATCACATAAGGACCACCGCTTGCTTCTGGAATTGACGATACAATGAATTCGTCGTTGGACCACACGTCTTGTATTTTGGCCCTGTCAGTGTAGTGCACTCTTTTCCGCACTCTTTCACCCACTCTCAATGGTGTGGGGCCTGGAAGCTGATTACTTCTCTCCCTCCTGTCAGCGGCCATTTTCTGCATTCTCTCTGCAGCTTTTTGGTGGGCTATGTGCAACCTCTCTAGGTGACCTTGCAGCCACTCGTCAGTTGTCTCCGGCTCTTCATCTGGGCGCGTGCCTATCATGAAGTCTAGAGGAAGCCTCGGTTCTCTGCCGAAGAGGAGGTAGTATGGTGAGTACCCTGTCGAAGAGTGGGGGGTAGAGTTGTAGACCATAACCACCTCCGCTAGATGCTCAGACCACCTTCGCTTCTGGTCGGCTGTCATGGGTCTCAGCAGATCATGCAACGTCTTGTTGAAGCGCTCGCACTGCCCGTTGCCTTTAGGATTGTAAGCTGTAGTGCGGCTCTTGTGGACTCCATATACCTTGCACAGCTCTGCGACTATCGCTGACTCGAAGTTCCGGCCTTGATCAGAGTGTATCCTCTGAGGAGCTCCGAGATACTGGAACCACTTTTCCACCAGGGCCTTGGTGACTGTTGTTGCTTTTTGGTCTCTTGTTGGTATAGCAATGGTGTACTTGCTGAACACATCTGTCAGCACTAATACATTCTCGAACCCTTTGGAATCCCGCTCTAGCAGGGTGAAATCCATTGCTACCACCTCAAGTGGTCTGGAGGCAATCAAGTTTCCCGATGGCCCATGAAACTTCAGTTGAGGTGCCTTGGCAACGTTACATCGGTTGCATCTGCGACAAAAGACGTCAACATCAGCTGTGATGCCTACCCAGAAGCACCTACTTCTCAGCAACTGCAGCATGCGCTCTCTTCCCTGATGGCCCACCCTGTGAGCAGAGTCTAGTATCCGTGGTTTCATGGACTCAGGTATTACCAGTTGTTTTATGCTGGATCCATCTGATCCCTTCACTGTCCGGTATAACAACCCATCTGTCACTTCGAGCCGGTTACTCTGATTAAGTAGTTTCCTTGCAGCCAAGGGGATCTTTCGAGCATCTTTTCCTGCAGGTCTGGTGCCATCCTTTACCATCTTCCTAACCATCGCTACCACATCATCCGCTCCCTGGAGATTTATCAATTCCTCACGCGAATAGGTGGGAAATGCTTGAGTGGTTGCTGGTGCTGTGGTTGATTCGGCCGGTACCCTTTCACTGATATCTTTCTGGCTTGTTGCTGTCATCAACCCTATCTCATATGGTATCTGGGTAAACTCTCCGATAACCTCAGCTGTTATGCCACTTATTGCAACATCTGCGTCATCCTCCAGTTCCTCGCCTGCGGTTTCAATAGGAAAACGGGACAAATAATCTGCATTTCCATTGGCTCTTGCTGCCCGATGTCGGATTGTGTAGTTAAACATCGCCATCTGGGCCATCCATCTCTGCTCTATAGCTCCTAGTTTAGCTTTCTCCCAGAAGGCCAGACCCCTATTGTCTGTAAATACCTCTACTTGTGATCCTAGCAGGTAACCTCTGAACTTCTCAGTCATGGCCCACTTAAGACCTAGCAGTTCCAGTCTCATACTGCTTTTTGAGTTTCTTTCAGAGGGTCGAAGTGTGCGACTTGCATATGCCAAGACTTTCTTTGTTCCATCTTGTACTTGCGAGAGAATTGCTCCCAATCCTTCAAATGATGCATCTACCTCCAGGATAAATGGTAGCGAGAAGTTAGGGAACCCTAGTAGCGGTGTGGAGGTTAGTGCCTTTTTCAGTGTCTCAAAGGCTACAGCACACTCTTCTGTCCACAACTCTCCTATGGGTGACTTACTTCGTCTTTTAGTCTGCATGCCTTGATTGAGCGCAGCTACTAAATCATGTAGCGGTTTGGCTATCTTTGCAAAGCCCGGCACAAATCTGCGGTAGTAACTGGCCAATCCCAGGAATGACCGTAACTCAGTCTGGGAACGTGGTACAGGGGCCTCTTGAACAGCCTTCACCTTGTCTTCCATAGCTCCTATTCCGTCTGCCGATATAGTATGCCCCAAGAATTCAATCGTCGTCCTAAGCAGCTTACACTTTCCTCCATTCAACTTCAGCCCTAGCTGGCGTAGCTTAGAGAATACTTTCTCCAGTCGGCTCAAATGATTAGTGAAGTCAGCAGAGTACACCAAAATGTCATCAAGGTATACTAGTATCAGCTGGAACACTAAATCATGCATACTGCTCTGCATTAATCGTTGAAAGGTGCTGGCCGAGTTGGCTAAACCCATAGGCATCCTGGTGTATTCATAAAGTCCAAAAGGGGTAGTGAAGGCGGTTTTCTCTTGGTCTTTCTCATCCATTGCTACTTGATAGTAACCACTTGCCAGATCAAGCGATGAGAATATCTTTGCTCCTCCTAACGCATCCAGGTACTCATCTACTCGGGGTAGAGGGTATGCATCCCTCTTCGTCTTGCTGTTGAGTGCCCTGAAGTCTACGCAGAGTCTAAGCCGACCATCTTTCTTCCGGACCAAAACTATTGGGGAGGCCCAAGGACTGCAACTCTCCTTGATTATTTGTTTGTTGTCAAGCAATCCTTGTAGGTGATCCTGTACCTCTTTATAGAAAGCAGGAGGTATTCTCCTGTAAGGCTGCTTAACTGGGGTGTCATCTGTTAATGGGATGGTGTGCTTTACCCTGTCCGTGTACCCTACATCTGTCTCATCTGTGGCAAAAAGATCGGCATAGCGTCTCAACAATGCTCTTACTTCCTGCTCTTCAGTCTCACTGCCCTCAAACCCGGTTAGGTCAATTGGGCACATCTCTTGCTCTGGGTTCGTGTATGGTGGACATGCTGACATTTCTACCTCTTGAGCTCCTACAACTCTGAAATATGTGCTATAGTCCACCCCAGCTTCTGTCAGTATTCCTACTTGTGTCCCGGGAGCTAAAAAACAAGTCCTCATCTCCCAAATTTATGGCCTGAATATCACAAGACCCACTTCTAAGAACAGTCAATGTATGACTCATAATCAGCCCTCTGTGTTCTAAGTCTCTGTTTGGCTCAAAGAGAAAAGTACTTTCTGACTGGCCTCTTCCCCTGCATTTGACTGTTATGGCCCTGATCGATCGAGCAGGTATGTGGGTTTGCTTTCTCCCAGCTACCCATACTTTTATAGAGTCTGATTTCTGCGTCATCTCCTGATCCCTTGGAGGGTTCCATTTTAGTATGTTCTGTATGTTTGGGATTTCCACAAGGACATTAGTACCTATAATCCCTGGTGTTTTCTTCTGGTTTCTAGGTCCTTGTACTTCCTTGACAACATAAACCCCACAGTTTTTCACTACTGTGCACCCAACTTGTATGTCCACCACTAAGTGACCAATATATGGAATGGTGGCACCATTTGCTGCTGTCAGGCGCACCCATCTACCCTCATCCAAGGGGAGCCCTCCAAACATCTCCCTGAAACATTGCTCTGTGATGGTAGACACCTGTGAACCTGTGTCAAACACACAATTTACCTCTTTTCCTTCCATCAGCACTACTCCTTCAGGCCGACCTCCTACCATCTTGATCCGGTTTTCATGGTGCTCTCCCTTCACGTTTCTTTCTTCAAGCTCCTGGGGATTTGGTCCGCTGCTGGTCGACATTTCCTGCGATGGTTGAATCTCTAACCTTCCTTCTGAGTGGCGGTCCTTCTGCCTGCGCTCCACTTTGTGTGATGCCCTAGCTGCAGAGTTACCAAACGGACAGCTCGCCACTAAATGTTGTGCTGACTTGCATTGGAAACATCTTCTAGGTAGAGGACCACATGGACACCTGGCAGCTATATGATTCCCAAAATCAGCGCAGTTATAGCACCTGATTCTCTGGCTGCCATTCCACAAATGACGTTTCTTTCTACTTCTGTACCTGCGGCTGTTCCCGTGGCGTCTAGAGATGGTCCTCCTGTTAATGACCCCCACTTGTCGCACCAACATCTCAGTCTCCCTATTATTTGGAGAAACAGGCCCTTCCCTTTCATTTACATTCTTCCTCATGCCAACCTGTGATTGTCTGCCCCCTCTACCTGTACTCTTTCTATTCGAGTCACAAAGCTCCCCTTCCACAGCCTGACTCCCAGCCACAGAGGGGTCTAGTTTAGTGCCTGTTGTGGGCATTCCCTCTGGACGTGCCCTAAATTTTTGCACCGAAAGCATCGGATGGCCCTCGCCGGCCTTCTCTGCCTGTCTTGCATTTCAGCCATCTGGCGCTTCAGCTGTGCGACCTCTGCTCTGAGTTGCTCCACTAGGGCGTTTCCTTCATGTGACCAGGGTGCCATTTCTTCGTCGGATGCTGTGACTGTGGCTATCCCAGCTCTTGCTGTTTGACCACTCCCAGTCCATCTCAGAGCATCATCTCTTATGGACACAAATGATACTGCAGGGTCGTGCCGGACCCTGTCCTCCATCATTCTTCGCGTCAAGTCGTCCCTTAGACTGGCAACAAACTGGTCCCTTAGCACTGTTTCGTCAAGCTTGACACCACTGGCTTTCTCCTGCGCCCCTGCTGCCTGCTCAAATATCTCATGCAGCCTATAGGCAAACTCACTCACCGATTCCCGTGGCCCTTGGTACGCTGAATAGAATAGCGCCATTAGTTCTTGGGTGCTCCTCGATTCTCCATACACCCTGAGTATGGCCTGAAGCATTGCCTCCGGGTCATTGTCTCTTACTTGTATCCGCAGCTCCCTGCGGACAACTGGGGTCACACTGTCGAGTATCACATCGGTTTGATCCTCCTTACTCATGTAGCCGGACCTCCACGCAGCTCTAACCTCCCTTGCATAGTCCTCCGCGTTTGGCCCTGTGCGTTCTCCAAAAGTCCTCACTTTCTTGTGGGTTGACACCAACATGTACTGCCCGTGTCCTGCCTGGGGCAGTGGACCTGCTACTGTTCCTTCAGTTGGCACCACTGATGCCCCGACCACTTGTGTTGGATCTGCATCCTCATGCTCCCCTTTGCTCGTAGCACGTGTGCTTCTCGCGGCCATCTTGCTGCCGGACCGCACTGCTGGGTGTTTACTATATTTGTTCGCTTGCGGTTTGCTCAGTGTCACTGTCTGCCTTATCCTACCGACGACGCCAATTGTGATAGGGTGGGCGAGATGATGATGATGATGATGTATTGTGATGTGTGATCACTCTCTTGCTACACTCGCACCGACCCGAACAACAATAAAACTCTTGATTCTAGAGGCAGGGACTATATTTATTTTTACAGCCCATTCAGTGACAAAGCAAAAATTAAACAAATAAACTAGCGAACATAACACCAAACCAAACAAACAAAACACCCAACAGTGCCCGATGCTAATGTGCTCAATGCATTTACAGTTTGGCTCTGTCGTCTGTTCTCTCTGGCGGCTGATACTAGGAAAGGTCCGCTGGTAGCTCGCTATCTCTTTTTATAGGCACTAGGCTAATCACTCACTTTACTGCGCTAGGCGTATTAATCTTGACTACTTAAATATCACACGCGATTATCGCTTAGGAATAGCGAAAACACAAATAAAACCTACAGCTATTTAATATAACACAATTCTACACCACAACTTAATTTAAATGCATTATTTGTCTTCCCGGCCCATCACAGTAACATGTTATCATAATCGGGATAACACTCTGATGAGATCAAAGAAATGGATGGAGATCAAAAGAAGTCACGTTCAACAAACAAAGAAAATCAGAAACAATTCAAGTGTCAGGTCAGTCCTGAAGTATGGCTCTGAACGTGGAGAACAATGAAAAGAACAACCATAAAGCTTCAGACTTTCACAAATGAGCAGAAAAGGTAGGCTCATTGTAGATACTGCCGTAGGGGAGTAAAGTGTTAGAGACTTCACAATACTAGATCAAGCAACTACTTTCCCTCTTCGCTGATTTTGCTTTTCCTGACCCAAGAGCTGAGTCAGATGTCCATTTACAGATGATAGGCTGTAGAGTGACGCCACTGTGGTTTCAACCCGCTACCTTTGCCACTAGAGGCCTGCGCTCTAACCAAGGGCACTCTCTTAAATAGGTGCTCACCTAAAATAGAAGGATTGTAGTGAAATGACAAGATCACTAATATGGAATTTATGACACGAACCAGACAAGTGCCAGATAGAACACACATTGATCAAACGTGCTGATAGATTTACCAGGCAGTCTTTGTTCTGGAATGCCCACGGTGAGAGAGGCAGAGAGGAAATCCAGGGAACACATGGAGAAGTGAACTGGTGACAGACAAGAAGGGAATGAAGAAGATATGGAAAGACAGTCATCTCCTTAGGGAGTTGAAAGATGATAATGAAGATGATGATGCTGATGATGATGCTGATAATGATGATGATGCTGATAATGATGATGATGATGCTGATAATGATGATGCTGATAATGATGATAATGATGATGATGATAATGGTGATGATGATAATAATGATGATGATGATAATGATGATGATAATGATGACGATGATAATGATGATGATAATTATGATGTCGATGATGATGATAATGATGACAATGATGAGGATGATAATGATGATGACGATAAGGATGATGATGATGATGATGATGATGATAATAATGGTAATGATAATGATGATGAGATAATGATGATGATGATAATGATGATGATGATGATAATGATGACGATGATAATGATGACGATGATAATGATGATGATAATTATGGTGATGATGATGATGACAATGATGAGGATTATGATGATAATGACGATAATAATGCTGATGATGATGATGATGATAATGATGATAATGATGATGATAATGATGATAATGATGATAACGATGATGATGATGATGATGATGATGATGATGATGATGATGATGATGATGATGATGATGATGATGACGATGAGGATGAGGATGAGGATGATGATAATGATGATGATGATGATCATAATGATGATCATAATGATGATAATGATGATCATAATGATGATGATGATGATGATGATGATGATGATGATGATGATGATGATGATGATGATGATGATGATGATGATGATGATGATGATGATGATGATGATGATGATGGTAATGATGGTGATGATGATGATGATGATGATGATGATGATGATGATGATGATGATGATGATGATGATGATGATGATGATGATGATGATGATGATAGTGATGATGAGGATGATGATGATGATGATGATGATGATGATGATGATGATGATGATGATGATGATGATGATGATGATGATGATGATGATGATGATGATGATGATGATGATGATGATGATGATGATGATATGATGATGATGATGATGATGATGATGATGATGATGATGATGATGATGATGATGATGATGATGATGATGATGATGATGATGATGATGATGATGATGATGATGATGATGATGATGATGATGATGATGATGATGATTAGGTAACTAATTTACATTCGATTACGTTGTTGCTTTTCAATAATACCCAAAAATAGTTAGAAAAAAGGTAGAGGCTTGCGGGGAGATTTGTGAAGTCACGTAAAGGAATCTGGGTTTTTGTCACAAAGAAGGGAAGGGGGTGGGGTTAAAAATGGCAAAATTGTCGTGACGTCATATGTGGACGACCCCCTTAATCTTTTTTGTACAAGAGCAGAAAATTCGAAATAAATAAATTATATGTACGTTTAAAACTTCTTACAATAACATTCATACCCACTGACATGCACGCACACAGACGCACACACATATACACAGTCAAGCCAAGACTTCTTACAATAACACTCAGCCCACTGACATGCACGCACAAGACGCACACACATATACACAGTCAAGCCAAGAGCACGTAACCGGTCGTTTTTTTTTTTTTTAAGTGGAATCTGAATCGGCAAAAAAATGTCCAGACTCCGACTTCAAATTTTATGCCATATGACAAGAGGAAAACTGTAATCGGAATCCTGTAGTCGGTCTTCTAAAATTTCAGGAGTCGGAAATTTTTTGGGCCGACTCCACAACCCTGCTTTGATGTAATCAACCCTGTCTCTTCTGAAAGAGCCACGCCGACTGTTTTAATCGGTCATGTCATGTCTTTCCGCATTTCTCCTTCTTAGTTACGTTTATCAATTCTATTTTTGATTAAGGCCCATCTCATGATCGTCAACTCCCAAATACCCATCTCTTTGTCGTCATTTTGATCGTTTGTCAGTTTCACTGCTGTCGTATGACGTTCACATTTTTCTTATTACACAATAATGAAAGTTGACTGTTTAATGATTTTGTTGTTTTTGTACTCAAGCCTTTTTCAGGACATCCTAGACAACTTGTTTAAGTTGAACAGGATACTAAATATTCTGTAAAGCCACACGTTTGTACACTGCCTTATGTTAAAGAACGAATATTAATATATTTCGTAGGTTGTCACACATAGGCTATTACCATTTATTTTGCGGTAATATGTCTCTCTGTGGTAACTCATGTTTTTGCACGGGTTTTAACTTATATTGAACGATGCATGTTTAATACGTCACCAGTTGTTAATGACGTAACGCGTGTTGCACTAATTTATGCTAAAGGCTAATATTCTTGGCCTTTCGTTACTTGTGATCTTCATGGTAAGACGTATTTTATTCAAGCTCCTAGTATTGCGGAGGAAGAGCTCTAAGTGGCATAAATTAATCTTCGAAGGCCGCCACTATATTATCTAAGATGATTCAGAACTTGTCGAGAAATTCCATATATTACTGAAGATATAATTCCAGTATTTTTTCCTACATTCACGTTGTCTGGTCCACATTACTTGGGTGGTATGCACCTCTAGTACAGCGGCCAGAACTGAATGATTGAGACGAGACTGATGAAGGATTCTACTATGATGTATGTACAATATATACTGAAGCACATTAAAAACGCACCACCTGTATAATTCAGAGAGTGTGAAATGTAAATATAAGTGTTTACAAGTTTACATATTTGGAATCTTTATTCATTTTCCTATGAATCCATGCTGGTCATTAATTTGTACAATTGATTGTTATGAAATTCATTGCATTCTGTGCAGGCAAGGGAGAAAACCAAAAATGCAACCAATAAAAAAATTCATTCACACTATCCTCAGTATCTGGAATGTCCACAGTGTGCTTGCAAACAAGCTTGGCAGCGGCTCCGCATGGAAAGCACAAGTCTCTGAAGGAAATTCCGGGGAATCAAGTCCCATTCACGTGTAAGAGCAGCTTCGAGCTGTTGCAGATTAGCTGGAGAACCTTGCCTGTAGACTCTGCGTCCAAGCTCGTCCCACAGATGTTCTATAGGAGACATGTCAATCAATATATAGGAGGCCAATCAATCGTCACAATGTTCTCCTGCTGTAGATATTGCTGCGTAATGCATGCGGTGTGCGCACGTGCGTTATCCTGCTGGAGAAGCTGCAAGTCTGGATAATTTGTGAACGCAGGAGCAACCAATGCATCCAGAACCTCATCTCGAAATGTCACAGCATTAACATTTCCACGGAAGACATGAAGAGGCAAGCGATGGTGAAAACTGAATCCTCCCCAAATGTGAATACTGCCACCTCCAAATCGGTTGAGCCGACGAACACAGCAATCTGCAAAGCGCTCTCCACACCGTCGCCAAATCCGCATACGTCAATCAGCAAAGGGTATGTTGAATCTGCTCTCGTCTGTGAATCGGACAGCATTCCACTGCAGTCTAGTCCATCTGACATGTTGCTCTGCCCATTGCAGGCGCTGCTGACGATGTCTGTGAGTCAAGTTTGGCCCAACATAAGGTCGTCTTGCAGTAAGGCCTGTATCTCTGAGTCGTCGTATGACTGTCATTCGAGAGACTTGCCCACGTCTACCCACTATTGCTCTTGCTGTTTGACTTGCCGGGAGAGAACGATTCCTTAGGTGACTCAGCACAATATGACGATCTTGCGCAGGGGTAGTAACTCGAGGTTGGCCACTCCGAAGTCTATCCCGGGCACTGCCAGTGGTTCCGTAACGTTCATTGAGACGTACAATAGTGCTGTGGTGGCAATTCATCCTTCTGGCAATGGCCCGCGAGCTCATTCCAGTCTCCAACATACCAATGGCTCGTTGGCGGTCGTTTTCAGATAGTCGTGGCATTTCAAGCACATGTACTGGGTGTTTTGTCTCAACGGCCTTTTTATACCGAGTATACTGCCACAACGCGTACACATTTTCAGGGTCATAGCTGTTGGGAATCGTGTTGCACGTGTAACTTTCATTGTTTTCATGTAGTCTGTACACAAACCCGTGGGTTGAATCATGCACTTTCCATTCCAGCAGCCGTTCGCTCTCTACCTCATGACAAACACGGGGAAAACTCATTCCCACACTTTTTTTCAGCTTCTCGGCATCAGTATATATAATAGTGGTGCGTTTTTAATGTGCTTCAGTATATATGCCATGCTTATGGTGTTGCTGTTCCTGATATGAAATAAAATGTGAAGATATATTGTGGACCCTCCACCTGACGACTTGAGTTCTTCGGCCATAGATGTCCTGTACGATCATACCCGTCTCCATTCGTGTATGTCAGTACGATGCATGTTCATTTTTATGATTCTATTATTTGATCAACTATACTACAAGAAGATAACCCCAAACGTAACACTTAAAACCTGTTTATTTCGTAATTGTCCATGTTTTACTTCTGTATTCTATCATTAATTTAAAACTGAAAAAAAACCCGCGCTTCCTCTGATGAAGTTTTTTTTTGTGTATGTGTTGCTCTTTATTTTCTGGAGTGCTGTTTTTGCTTGGGCTTTTAGAATTAAAAAAGTTAACTCCAGAGTTACATCATCTTTCTCAAGGGTTCTCAACGTTTTTTTTTTTTTTTGTTTTTTTGCTCATGAACCGTTTGAGCCACATTTCACATTAACACTGTATCACTAACGTATTGCAATTATATCTCCCGACCGAAACAACAAAGAGATGGACCAGTGAGATCTTGGAGAATGCCTGTGGTGTGCTTCAAAGATGGTGTAATCCTTGAACGAGACCGCTTGGGCGGAGAGTCTGTGATGGTTAGGAGTGATATCAGTTCACGGTATAGAGCACTTCTCTACTACGACTTTGGTAATTTAGACTGGCGACTAATATCAAGATGAGATTCCGCGACCTGTTCTCATATTAGAGCTTCAACAAATCTTAGTCAGCGAAGACCACATTTAAAAACAACGTAAATGGTCAAACAGTATGAAATAATAAAAGTCAAAGAAATTCGTAAAAATAGGAGAAAAAAAAGTAAATTATAGCTGAAATCCATGTAGCGAATGTAGACTGGGCGCCTATTTTTTGTGTGGTTTCTCCTAAGTCACTGAAAAATCAGTTGTGCTACACAAGGAAAATACATACAGATGGTTACAACAGAGATAACCATCTGATCTATCTCTCAACAGACAAATGTTTCTGGTGCGAGATGGTAGATGATAAAGATAATATCAAGTAATGCCGTGCTTAGATAGGTTTTAAAGTTATGTAAGATCCCGCCTGAGTATAGGGGATGGTGATAATACGTGAGAAGTAAAGGTGTAAGAAATAGATTTTCACGAGTGGATAGTTTAAGGAGAAAATCTGTCTCGGAACTGAGTAGTTTCTCTAGTCCAGCCTATCTAGGCGACTATAATTTATTATAAGACAATCTTGCACCTCCTTATATTGAGAAATATAAGTTACCTAAACACTCACGCACACACACAGCTATGTGACAACAAGACACACAAACGTGAAAAACTATGGTAAATTTGGGTATGGGTCTGACCAACACACACAAAGTTTAGTTCTTTTTTTGTTTATTATCATTAAACTTTACAACATTGAATATCTAAAAGAGAAAGATCACATAAAATCAGAACTACATGCATGGAAACATAACAAAATACCTGTGCCCTCCCCTCATTGAGAAGATAAGAACCCAACAAGTTTATTACCCCAAAGGTTAAAGTTTAGCACTAGGTTACAGTATAGACAGTAAAGAAAGAACACAGTTCCCACTAAACGTTATCCAATAAAATTAAACAATAGTCAAACAGAGTGCAGATGATACAATGTTTCCTGTACTAAAGAAAATATTTCACTCTCTCTCTCTCTCTCTCTCTCTCTCTCTCTCTCTCTCTCTCTCTCTCTCTCTCTCTCTCTCTGTCATACGTGGCCACACAATCTCGCTTCTCACCCTATTCTTGGTGAAACAATCTGTTGGACGTAAAAAATTCATGAATATGTATATAAGGTCCAGAGTAATTATCTTCCGAATTGAGCCCCAGTCCCTCCTTTGCAATAATTAAATTTTATAAGGTGAACGCCTAATTTTGTGGGTGATTTCCTGGATAAACAATGTCACCTTGAATAGTTAGTTCCGAGACTCTCTGAGATCTGATGTTCACCGTAAACAATAGAAAAACATCTGATTGCTAAACTGTTAATTATTGTTAATTGATGATGGTGGTAAATCCTATCAGCTGTCTCTGTGGTGAGTGCCGATTTTGAAACAGCGTAACTTGTTGGACAAATCCGATGAAAACGACTGTAAAATGTCGGGAGAAATGTTATATACTTTACACCCCAGTGGGCTGATAAAATTGCATAAATAATTTCTGGTGTTTATAGTCCAGTTAATTTACTATTAAAATGTCAGTTAGTCTCTGTGGCCGGTCCTGTTCACAACTGAACTTGGAGATGCGTAAGCCAGACGAAGACCACTTTAATTCGCTTTATTTATTTCACTAGTTCTAACACCTAGAAAATCACTGTGAATTTAAGATGATAAAACTTTTAACACTTCAATACGCTTAAGCACAAATTTATATATTACCAGAAATACAGAAATGAAATCCCACGAACTATTAACACATCTATTCACAATGGTTCTAGCTAACGTGTTTAGACTGTCCGAAAAATTATGTACGACAACTGATAACAGATTTTGGACAGACGCAGTTTATATACCATCATGTTCTGATAATCTCTATAGGGTGTTAACTTTCACACTCTGGTTCCTAGCAGAGAAATCTGAAACTACGTTTCCCAGATAAAGGGTTTTACGGTGGTTCTGTTCGGCGTTGCTAACCGACAACAGAGGCCTACCGTGTAACGGGCTTCCGTCCGAGATTTTCCCTGGTTCTCGAGATCACAGAGTTATCTTTTCCCTGTATGTAAGAACATCAAAGGATTAGCTCCCCTTATAGAGAATCTTCAAATGCCGTTACTGTTCCACGTGTTTTCCACGTGCGGGCTGTCAGTTATCGTAATATTGACAGATCAGCTTGCGTGAGAATCTTGCGTAAGCGAACGTGGTTCGCCCCCTGCTATGAATGACAGGTTGCGAAAGTTGGTAAACAAACTCCTTTGTTATGGTCAAGTAAAAAGAGGCGTGGATTAAAAGGTGAGTCAGACAGGCAGAGAAATACGTGACTGTATCGAATCTTAGGACGCTAACAGGAAAGCAAAGGATGTCGGATGCTGTAGGTTAGATTTCCATTATACGTCACAAGTAATACACTTGACTCAGATAGTTATTAATTCTTCCAGACTCAGAAAAGCAAGCTGGTGAACTTACGTAGGGATGGCTGTCGCAGAGATATTATGATTAATAAATTTCAGATATCTATTCTTTATTCTACACTGGTCTTTTCCTTTTTCTTCCGCTCGTTTACCCTTTTCCCGCTCTTTTACCGTTCTTTTGCATACACTAGATTGTTAGCAATTCGTACCTTTGTCTTCTTATAATTTAGCAAGCATTTTATTGCATCTCTTTGATGTAGGTTTACGAGCAGACGAAATGAGTAGCGCGAGTCGGTTTCACGTTAATTTTAAACGCCAGAGATCGAATCGTGTTAACTCGTTCTAGACAAGTGATATAAGGGAATCTTAGATCTAAGACGAGTTCGCGTGTATTACGTTTATGGGCATAGTCTGCAAGCAGTATTCGTGTGATCCTGTAAGTCGAGGAAATCTTCGCACGGGGTCTGGTCTTTTATGTTACGTCGGTTCTTAAATGAGTCCGTACGCAACAAAGAGAGACCTGGTCGGCATTGGTGCGAAGTAATTAGGGTGAGCAGATCTTTGATTTTGCAAATTTGAATGTAAATCTGAACGTAGGTGTAAACATCTGGATTTGAGTATGTCTCAAGTCTCAGACGTAACCTTTTTCCTTTCATCAGAGAGATATTTATACCTGAGCAGTTGAGACTCAGTATCCAGTATTCATTTAGACTCCTCAGTTCTCTAGACACATTCTAGCTTCATTTCTAGATTTGCTGTATTAAAGAAAATCTCAGTTTTCGTTGGAGAATAGTCTTAGTATGCTGTGCGAGGTAAATATATATCTAGTAGGGATTGAGTGATTTAAGTGATGATCGCCTATTATATTTCACTAGATTTTCTGTGCCAAAGTATTTTTCTAGTATAGGCCAAGAATTCAGTTATATTCTCTAAAGTTACTGCATTACAGTGGGAAGCAGAATAAATAGTAATTTCTAGCTAAACTCATTGGGCTATTAATAAATTTGATTAAACTGCTAGTAACCAGTAAGAGAATAGTTTGACTAACTAAGTAAATGCACTGATGACTCATGAGTATTGACGAAATATATTTATATGTATTTCTAATTCATGATGACTGATTTTTAAAGGACTAGAATTTATTTCACGGGGGAGTTTTAACGATGAGACTAGCTCTAAGCTATGGTTTCTAATTTAAGTTGAATAACGAAGTTATATTTTTACGCGTAGGATTAGATATACTATTAGGGTTGAGTATTTATGTGTTTCTTTTTTCCCTATACAGTATTATGGGTCATAAACTCTAAATCTTACCAGCGGCTTTCAGTACCTATGTAACTGAGAAGAACTTTACCTAAAGAACATTCTGGATTATAATTACCGGGTTTTGCAAGAGACCTGTCTGGCCAAGTGTTTTACACCCAGAAGAACGACAGGGTGCTGGCCCAAAAGTAATATTAAGAATAAATGGTAACTGGACTTACTAATATCCAGATTTCTTTCTCAAGTTCATATATTTCGGGACCTCAAGACGCAGCAATAGAGACCGCAGTCAGCGACTCATAGCTTGACTGCCTGCGTCAGGACCAGCGAACCAGAGCTGGTCAAGACCGTGCTCCACCTCCACGTGGTGGTCCTGGAAACAGTCTGCAACAGTGCAGGCTGGCTGAGCGAGTACGGATCGCAATGGGAAGGCAAACCCGCTCCTAAAAAATGCCGTGCAGAAGTCGGATGTGTCGACCGAAAGGTGCAGATATCACAGCTACATTGGAAACAGACACAACGCAACCACCGTCCTTTTCAGGGCGAACGAAGAAGAAGAAGAAGATATATTTCGCCTGTGGTGGCGACTGAAATAACATTTGACATTTCCCATATCAAGACCATTGTGTTGTGAAGGAGATTTATCCTAAACCGATTTATGTACCTGACATTCAACTTAACGAGTGAAGTTCCAAGCTATTGTACCCTGTGAACATTAGATATCATAAGTACTTTCCTAACTGGACAAAAATTGAAGTGATCTTCATCAGCCTCCTATTTACAACAGTGAAACAAACGTTTCGCAACATTTTGATTAATTAGTCTTTTTTGGAGAAACTGGGGTTTGACTCACCAGTAACTCAAGCTTGGATGGTTGGTGAGTGACTGAACAATTTGTTTCAGATGTTATGAAAAACAACGATTAGGTAAGAGTACGCATGTTGTCTGTGAGCACAGCTGTCAGAGCGAGAGAATAACAGTGATGAATAATTCGTTTATGATTTAACCCATGTAATAACTTTGTATTTTCTCTTGTATGCAAGTTTTTGCTAATGCTGTTTTCCTCTTAGGATAGATTAATATATATAAACTCTGTTCTTTTACTGAGAGGGAAAACCTGGGACCTTAGCGTATAAATCTGTGGCTCTTTGGCTATAACTTCTCTTATAACGGGATCTTGTCAACAGAGGGGGGAAAGAATTTCACCTATGAGTCTATCTCTTTAGTTGATTCTTAACCTTTGTTTATTGTATTTGATTTGATATTCAATATTGTCGATGTAAAGTTTCTTTTTATGATAATAAACATTTACATAACTTTATTCACGTGTGGCGGTCAGCTTGTTCAAAAAAGATCCTTATTTCATAGATATAGTTTTCACGTATGTGCGTCTAATTGTCGTCACTTATCTGTGTGTGTGTGTGTATGTGAGTGGTTAAATATATCAATATATATATTTATAGGAAACTGTCTGATCTAAACTCTCGGTCGTAATCGATAGGCTGGTTTGATTATCTATCAAATCCAGGGACAGATTTTACCTTTCACCATTTCACTTGTGAAATTCTATTTCTTTACCTTATTTCTCCCTGAGAAATCACCTGTTCTAGTCCTATTCAGTCCTATTCAGGAGGGACCAAAAGTGATCTTAATTACCCTATCGAAAATATACGACAATGGCACAAGATAAAGTCGGAAAATTAAGCTCACAGTTCCGATGTTGTAGAAGAAAAGAACTGGTAGCAAAGTTTCCCTCTCTCTGGACCGATCCTAGGCTTCTAGGGAATGTATATGTATGGCTTGTAGCTAATCCCTACCCCATAAATTTACTTTAACATAGAAAACCCTGAATCTAGGAAAATTATTGAATAACTTCAGGTGTAAAATATATTTCCGTGATTAATTTACAAGCATAGATAGCACAATATAATTGTCTACAAAAGTCACAGTTCTCATGCTTCTAGTATCATCATAGACTTCACGATAATTGGTGGGTGTGGTAGTATTTTCTTGCCGGTGTAAACTCATCTTTGATAAGGTGCTCCTGGTCCTTGAGACGCAATGCTAAGACCAGCTAGCAATGATGATCTTGCACACAGTTCCAAAGATAATGTCGTCTGGACCTGACGGCACAATGCTGAGGCCAGGTAGTAGTAGTGGTCCAAGAATAGGGTAGGACTCCTGGTTCTGAGATCCAATGCTGAGGCCTATTAGTATCCCGTGGATCCACTCACGTTGAAACCTGGAACACAACAAGCCCTGTGTATGGCACTTGTCGGGGTTAAACACCATTTACCTACTGTCTTGTCTACGTCTCAGATGTAATAGACTTCTTAACATGACGTTACATTATCTATGTTTAATACATAAAGTCACATTGTCTATGTCATCTATTTGTTCATGTACAATGTCATAAGTATGTCTTATTGTACATTTTCATACATTGATCATATAGACAAAAGGTGTCCCGTATTACAGAAAGTTGAACTCTTTGAGCTCAGCCTAAAAAGCCAGCTCTGAAAAGGGCTGATAGCTTTATCTGCTGTATTTTCTTCTTCTTCTTCTTCTTCCATCCTTAGCCATCAACCGGCAAAGCAGTATGTGGCCAGTACGCCTAGTGGCGTCTTAGGGCAACAACAAATTGATCAATCTATCACTGTTTCCACCACGCCTAGTGGCGTCTTTGTGGAACAAAAACAGACCAAACAATCTATCATTGTTGCTGTATTTTACCAGTCATAAAAAAGAACTCAGCTACACCAAGGCTGGTTAGGATTATGGTTATATTCAGAGCAAATCAATCTTCAAACCGGCATTAGCAAGAATAGAGACATGAGCAAGACTATCAACAAGACTAAAAACTATCAAGATTATAAACATGATGAGCCAATCAAAAAATATATAAATCTGCAAACGTTGATTATAATAATAATAGCCCCTTCAGTCATAACTGACTCTGGGAATGTGCCCCTGAGGTGACAGCCCTCAGCTGTTTATTTTCCTGGTGCTCCTTTTGACGTTTTCTCGTCTCTTCTGCTTGTTGTGTGAGCTTCTTTTCGCCCAATCTGAGGTGGCGCCGTAAACAGCATCGCCACTTGGTGCGATCATCCTCCCCCGTTGCTGGATTTATGTCCAGTGCCCTCATATCTCTCTTGCACACATCTTTGAACCTCAGCTGCGGTCGCCCAACTGTTCTTTTGCCATCTGCTAGTTGTCCGTAGAAGATATCTTTCGGGATGCGACCATCTTCCATGCGGCGGACATGGCCAAGCCAGCGTAGTCTGCGCTGTCTAAGCAGTGCATACATGCTTCCAGCATCCCAATCTGAGAGTGTGCTTGCTTATTTCTATTACGATAATTGCTTGGTGCAAAATTTTCTGTCCACAGTTCGGGTGTGACCCCACGACGCTGACTGGGACAGTGTTACAAGTTACTTGCATCTGTAAAAGTGATACGAAATTCTATATATCGTCTATCTTTTCTTCCTTTATTTCTGTAATTTAGATAAGAAAGTCTCCATATTAAAGTTCAATTCTGTCGCGATTCCCAGTGGCTGTGAGACAAGACGAATAAAGCTTACAGCCACAATTCCTATGAACCAAAACGAATAATTAGATAAAGGTAGTCTCATAGCAAAGGTGTGTGTTGTGTTAGAGATTTCAGTATTCTAGGTTTCAACTTTATGAGGTGTGGGTGACCAGTACCCTTTTCTTCGCCATTGCGTTCCTTAACCAAGAGCAGAGTCAGGTATCACTTTACAGCTGGGTAAACTGGAACGTGACGCTAATATGTTTTGAACCCAATAACTTTGCATCGAAAAGCAAGCGCGCTATCCACTCTGCCAATCAATGCTCAAAACAACGTATAGATCTTCAGAAATACGACCAGCTTTCAACGGATTTTAGCTGACCAATATCAGGATCTAGCACTTTCTCCATTCAACCACCACTTATAACTTCTGGCGTTCCTTCGGCTTACGGTGGTGTTACCGAAACATCTCATATGAACAGACGTTAGTCTCACGTTAGGAAGTCGCAGGGTAAACCGAGTGATAATGTTGATATTTAGTTGGATATAATATATGTTGATAAAGTACACCAGAACACTCCTAGGCGGGAAGACAGGCGTCTATCATCATCAGTTGACAAGATCCCTATGGTGTTGCCTGCCCCACTGTAGTGTATGGAATGTCAACTTGACCTACGCAGTGTTGTGTAGACATGGATGGAGTGTATAATGTGCGAATGATGATAAGGGTTCGTGTTGTTGACAAATGTTCTCTTCTCACACTCATGTATGACCGGAAGTCATCGACACCAACGACTGTGTACCTTTTCTAAAGTTTAATTGGACGTACACACTCGACAGCACAGATAGTGACAAATCACAGGTTGCCATAATACATCATAGTACAGTGGACAAATGGTCTTGCAATGTTACATGGGCACTCATGTAGAATAATGGTATAATGGACTGTCAATAGCCAAGCACTCAGTATCGCCCATACATATATCATCTGACGTCACTGACTGAGCACGTCAGCTTGTAAACAATATTTCAGATGACTTCTAAACCTAATCTCGTTTAGCAACGATTCTTCAACATAATGTTCAGCACATATTTTTCCATATAATAATATTGAACCGCTAACAATGGGTTCTCATGTGTAGCAGTGATCTCTGGACTGATCAAGCGATAATACGGGCATCCCTTTTCTCTTCTTGAAAGTCCTACATGTTTTGGTTCCAAGATGGCTCCACTCGTGAACTGTCACTCACGTTTGAATACAGATAATGAATCTGTTCTAAAGTTAGTCATTCATACAACATTTCGTTGCTCTGTAGATTTGGTCATGAACACTAGACTGCATTCTACAGAATATAGTGCTGCTAGGAATCGAAGTCGTTTTTCATCGAGTCAAATATATTCTCTTAAACATTCAAATCGTAATTATCGACAATGGTGGCTTCGATCGAGAGTTCATAAGAGTATCTTTGATTACCTTGGTAGAGGGAATATGAAACTGCCATTCCTTGGCAAGATGAATAAACACTGGGGTAAAGCATACACGATAGGTCTAGACGACTATCACTTTCCCCAAAACCACTGAGATCACTTTTTCAAGGCATCAAGCCGACATAGCAAAACACACACAGTCCCTATCAGGACGAAGCCAAATCACACCACTCAAGCGACACATCCGCCGAATAGCCTTTGACCTCTCTAGAGACAACAGAACATATAGTTCGACTTAGATATGTAAAGATATACAGATATAAGACAGACTTGTCCTACTCAGACAAACAATACACATAAATTCAGGCCATAGATATTCTGAAGCAAGAACAATCTATTATTACCCAAACAACGAATAAATCGCAGTAAAATGTATTTATCCGCGGAGTTCAAGGGAAGTAACTCAATAATGACTTTCCCTTAAGCACTAAAAAATTACCTATGTATAATATTGTAAGATATCAAAGACTGCACGTAACAGTCTTACCACACCTCCCGGGAAAAAAAAAAATGGAACATTTTTTTTTTTTTGAAATACATCTAGGAGCAACGTACAATAGGCTCACAACGCATGAATAATGCGCAGATGAAAATATCAGGAATACCTATAACGCCTAATATGAGGCTAAGTCGACTTATGGAGCGACTGGTGAGAATGTGTCTCATAAACTGAGAGAAATTATTTCTCTACAAGTATATTTTTCCAGGAAGGTGTCATCAAAGTATAATACAATTCTGGCAATTACACAATGCCTAAAAAATTCATATCATCACTACGTATTAGATATCTTAAATTTATGATTTATGAAGAAAAAATCATCAAAGCACAGCGGTGAATAAACATACATGAACCGCTATGTAGTGATACAATCATTATATTATTAAATTACAAATGTGTATCTATCATGATATAGAAAAGGAACTACTATAGAACTAGACATATCAAGAAGTCTAAGCCCTAATAGTTATGTGGAATCATGTGGGCATCTTGACAGAATGTCTGCCATCACATTATCTGATCCCCGAATAGCTCGCACAGAGAAATGAAAAGGTTGAAGAGCAATTGCATATCGAGTAGACCTCGAGCTCTTCAAATTCTTACTCTGTATAGCAGTAAGAGCTTTTTGGTCTGTTTCTACTATGAAATGTGCGCCTAGAAGGAATCTCTGTAGTTTGAGGATCGACCAAACCATAGCTAATAGCTCACGGTCTAAAACCGAATAATTCCTTTCTGCCGCATTAAGTTTTCTGGAAATATACATTACAGGATGCAGAGTTCCAGAGTACTCTTGCATTAGTGCCGCTCCAATCCCAGTGGATGAAGCGTCACTACGAAGAACGAATGTCTTATCTTTAGTGGGTAGCACTAAAATAGGTGGTGTTGAAAACAGTGTTTTAATCTTATCCAGAGAGCATTGGCATTCCTGAGACCAGTGGACCACATTAGGCGAACCTTTCTTTAGAAGTGTTGAGAGAGGTGCCATGATAGAGGATAGATTCTGAATGAATCTGCTATAAAATTGAATAAGACCTAACAGACTTCTCACCTGTTTTTTAGTCTTAGGGATTGAGATGTTAAGTATCTTACTAGTATTATGGTCCTCTGTCTTTAGGAAACCATGACCAACTCGGTGGCCTAGGAAAGAAATTTCGCTAAAACCAATATAGGCTTTAGAGGGTTTCGCTGTCAGGTTGTGCTCACGCAAAGTAGACAGCAATTCATCTAACCCTGAATAGTGATCTTCCCAAGTATCGCTGAAAAGACAGATGTCGTCTAGATATGCAATGACATCTGACCGATAAGATAGGATTCGGCGCATCATGCGTACGAACGTAGCTGGTGCGTTCATAAGACCGAAAGGCATAAAATTCCATTGGAACAAACCTCTAGGTGTTGAAAAAGCCGTGAGAGGTTTGGCGCGTTCAGATAAAGGAACTTGCCAATATCCCTTAGACAAATCAAGTTTAGTGAAAAAATGAGATTTGGAGAGTCGAGTAAGTAGCTCTTCCAGTAAAGGCATAGGTTCGGCATCGAACTTCGTTACTTGATTCAATTTTCGATAGTCAACGCAAAGACGTATGTTATTGTCTTTTTTACGCACAATAACCATCGGCGAAGAATACGCAGAGGTGGATGGTTCGATTATTTTCAAATCTATCATCACATCCAACTCTTTCTCGACCTGTGCTTGGAAATGTATAGGTATAGGATAAGGTCTAACCCTAATAGGAGTATGGTCAGTTAGCACAATGTCATGTTGAATGACATTAGTTTGTCCAGGGATGTCAGTGAGTACATCCTGAAATGTTTGCAACATAGTTGAAACTTGTCGCTGTTCTCCTAGAGACAAATCAGGAGAGACAGTAACGTTCTTCCATGATTCACTGGAATGAAGTGGGATCATTGGAAGAGGAAGATTTACATCTGAAAAACTTGTTTCCTCATCCTGTATCACGGACAGTGATGAGTAATGACCATGTGGTACTGGAGAATTGTCCGTTGCTTGGAAAATGGGTTGCAAATAATCCGGACGTTCATGGAATTCAGTAAGCATATTGATGTGGAAGGTTTTATGCTTCCCATCAATATCGACAATATAGTCGACATCGGAAATTTTCGATATTATATCGTACGGACCTTTCCAAGAAATAAGTAATCTGTTTTCCCTACAAGGTAGTAATACAAATGCTTTGTCACCAGGACAAAGTTGTCGTAAGCATCTCTTCTTATTGGCAAATTGCCTTGCCTTCTGTTTCGCAAATTCAGAAGAAGAAGTTGCTAATTTGCATGCTTCGATAATCTTTTGTCTCAACGCGATGACATATTCGTAGGATGACTTTGTGTCATCGTCAATATTGTCAGATGTTATGAGATCGTGAAGCAACGACATAGGGCCACGCGGACGCGCGCCAAAGACGAGTTCAAAGGGAGAAAATCCCGTATGTTCATTGGGTACCTCTCTGTAAGCGAAGAGGGCCGCAGGTAAAACTCTGTCCCAGTCTTGAGGATGATCCTCAGTTATCTTCCCCAGTAAGTTTTTAAGTGTTCTATTAAGGCGTTCGACCATACCATTAGACATTGGATGGTAGATACTACTTAAAGATCTATCTATCTGCAGGGTAGACATTACTTGAGACATGGTATCTGATATTAGTTGGGTGCCATGGTCTGACAATATCTCTCCGGGGAACCCCAGACGAGAAAATATAAGCCAAAGAGCATCTGCAATATCAGCAGTAGTAATGCTCTTCAGAGGAATAGCCTCTGGCCAACGTGTGCACATATCAACACACGTCAAGATAAACTGATGTCCTCTGGCAGACTTGATCTTAAATGGACCAATAATGTCTATGGCCATTTTTTGAAACGGCCGAATAGGAATGTCCGCCGCCTGAATGGGTGCAGCATGCCGTGGACCTTTGGATTTAACTTCCTGACATACTTTACAAGATCGACAATAAATCCGTATGTCCTTGTTTACCAATGGCCAAAAGAAAGCCGCAAGGACTCTTGACTTAGTACGGGAAAAACCCATGTGTCCAGCACACTGAGAGTCGTGAGCGTGCTGCAAAATTTTAACTCTCAAATTCTTGGGAACCAGGATTTGAGAATGACTTGACGTAATGGAGTCTTGAACCATACGTACAAGTACGCCATTCTTCTTTGTAATCCACGATTTACGACTTGTGTCCTTATTCGGATCACCTTTAGTTGCAAGAATGAAGAATTTCTTCAGAGTGGGATCATCTTCTTGCTGTTTTATAAACGAGTCACGAGAAATTACCAAGGGATTATCTTGGTTATGCACTTCATTATCTTCAGTAGATGAAGTTTGAGGCACATTAAGAGCCTGAGCTCTAGTGACTACAGCGTTAGCAATCTGCATGTTTTGCCTTTCCCACGTGGAAATTTGTTGCGGAGTGCATTCCTTGACTCCATGAATGCGACCGATGATGAGGTCAGCGATCGGATTCGGAAGAAGACATGCGTGTACATCTCCTGTAAAGAAAGGAGTAGCAATCCTAATGATAGCGGTAGAGTATTTCTCTAATGTGCCGCCAAATGTTACACATTTGACTACTTGTCCAGTGGCACGGGAAGGATCTACGAGTGACTGCCTAACACCAATTGTGGTGCATCCAGAATCAAATAGCACAGAGACTGGATTGTTATTCACTAAACCCTTATGTAAGACAAGAGACCCTCTTCCATCATGCGCGACTGATGCTGGAAGAGCAGGAAGAGGATGGCCACAGCTTAAAGTAGTCACTGTGGTTGGCTCAAATAACGTTTTGCATTGGGGGCACTGAGATGCTCTCCCAAAATCAAAAGCGGCACATGCCATATTACTAGCATCATTATTATCTTTACTCTGTTTATAGGCTTCATGGGACTCTTGTTGTGCAGAGTTTGCCTGAAAATGTGGTTTATGTCTTTTGTATTGAGATCTACCTCGGTTATTATCACCTCTGTAGTTATTGTTACCTCTATTGTAACCCCTATTTGGGTTTGAGTCATAGTACCCTTGGTTACCATTATCATATTCATTATAATGAGTATCTCTGTAATTATGATCTTGTTGACTCCAAGACGGATAACCCTGATAGTTTCTATAATTACTTCCTCTACGGAAATTCCTATAATTATGACCACCCCTGTGTCGAGAGCTATCAGGTCGTCTCCAGTTCTTTGAAGAAGAACCCTGAAATGATTGGTTACCTTGGTTTTGATAACTATTATGGTTACCTTTTTTATCAAATCTGTTTTGAGGTCCCTGAAATCTGTGTGAATAATTGGGATTGTATGGTGTTGCTGAAGCAACTGGCATACTCTCCTTAATCTTAGTGTTGCCAAAAGTCACGTCGGGGTGTGCAGTGACATATTGGGAACAATATTCTTCCATTTCTTTTAGAGATTTAGGTTTACGCTCATGTATAAATTCAAGGAAAGGTTTGTTCACACATGACATAATCTTATCTCTGAGCAACAAATCCATAAGTCCTTCATACGTTTTTTCTGTTTTGGAAAGCTCAATCCAACGATCAACTGTGAGACGTGCCTTTGCAGTGAATTCTGAGAATTCTACCCCCGTCTCAGGTACCATCGTCTTAAATAAAAGGCGATAGCCTTCCTCACTTAGCTGATATTTTTTTATCAAAGCCGCCCTAATGACATCATAATTATCCTTATCTGCTTCTCCTACAAGGCATAATCTAGTCAAAGATTCACCTTTCAAGTTTTCTGATAATTGATTAGCGTATTGTGATTTATCCACATTATGTGTACGACAAGAACGTTCAAATCTATCCAGCCAGAATGTAATATCGTCACTGGACTGATTGAACGGTGGAACCTTAACCTTGTAAGTAGAAGGTTTACCATTACCACTAGATGCCTGATTAACATTACTCATACTTGTCAATCTCAATTTCTCCAACTCAAATTCATGTTCTCTTATTGCTTTTTTCTCTTCAGCATCTAATCTTTTTTGTTCAGCCTCCCTGTCTAATCTTTTTTGTTCAGCCGCAGCTTCTCTTTCCAATTTTTTTTGTTCAGCTTCACTGTCTAATCTTTTTTGTTCAGCCGCAGCTTCTCTTTCCAATTTTTTTTGTTCAGCTTCCCTGTCTAATCTTTTTTGTTCAGCTTCACTGTCTAATCTTTTTTGTTCAGCCGCAGCTTCTCTTTCCAATTTTTTTTGTTCAGCTTCAAATCTCCTTTCCTCTACCTGCATCTGCAATTTCTTTTGTTCAGCAGCAGCCTCAGCTTCTTTTTCTAATCTTTTCTCTTCCGCCATAGCTTTTCTTTCTTCTGCAGCTAATCTTTTCTCTTCTGCAGCTAATCTTTTCTCTTCTGCAGCTAATGCTTTGTCATATTGAGCAACTGCCCATTGTTCTAATTGTTGACCAGTCTTATCAAGAGCTTTCCCTTGAGTAATGAAATAATCTAAAGTAGACATGATGCCTAACAATAATACTAATCACCTGAATCAATAATAATACCCCAAGTTCTCAATGACCTGATTAATCAGTATACTATCCCAATATCTGTGGGTCACAAGCCTTTAATAAGGTCTTGTATAATAGTAATAATAATCAGGTACTGGTCTATACCATAATCCAAGTGCAGTGCACAGGCAATTGTGTCTTATGAAATATACCCATATAAAACATATGTCAACCAACAGAATACATAAAGTACAAATAGGACTGACAATACAAGAACGTTTGCAGAAATCAAAATAAATCAAACAGGGAAATCAATGAAGATAATCACTGAATCTGCAAAGAATAACAACACAAATGACGTCACAATATATGAATATAAATTATGAATAGAACTGAAAGATAGAAAAGGTTAGACCAACAAATTACAAACAAATCAAAACAAAACTAAAGAACAAAGAAATATTACAAAAATAACAATAATTACAGACTTCACAGCTAACACAAAAGCAACAGTTGTCGCAGCAAATTTTCAATCAAGAAAATTGCACCTATAGAAAACGCCCACAACGGACCCTCTATGACGTGGGATACTCTGTTGTGAGGACGCCGCCCAACCTTAAACACAACCCGCTGACATAGAAACTAACATACTATACAAACAAATAACATGTAAACATAAATATATATAAATTATGTGTATGATAGTATGTGTTGCAAAATAGGCTCAGTCTTACAGTAATGGCAAAGTTATTTTTCATGAAAACAAACAAACTGCCACTTTATTCAATTAAACATTCTGGCCTTAAATATTAAAGTTCATATATGGCAAACAAGAAGATCCATCGATGAAACCAGGACTTCTTAGTTCACAAATACTGTCTTTCTGTTAACACTGACAAGAATTGATCCAACTGTTCTGTGAAACTCTATAATGTCTAATGTAAAAAATGTCAACAACGCTGACCTACATACTGCATTCACTTGACAGGTCACGTGACGAAGCGTTGACAAAGAGCAAACCAATACTGCAAGTGTGTCGTATCAGCCACAGGAAACGGTCTGGTATCGGTAATCTGTTGACTTCTGAATTTCTGCGAGGTCAAACCCAGAAAGCTGGTCCACCAGTTGATAATGTTGATATTTAGTTGGATATAATATATGTTGATAAAGTACACCAGAACACTCCTAGGCGGGAAGACAGGCGTCTGTCATCATCAGTTGACAAGATCCCTATGGTGTTGCCTGCCCCACTGTAGTGTATGGAATGTCAACTTGACCTACGCAGTGTTGTGTAGACATGGATGGAGTGTATAATGTGCGAATGATGATAAGGGTTCGTGTTGTTGACAAATGTTCTCTTCTCACACTCATGTATGACCGGAAGTCATCGACACCAACGACTGTGTACCTTTTCTAAAGTTTAATTGGACGTACACACTCGACAGCACAGATAGTGACAAATCACAGGTTGCCATAATACATCATAGTACAGTGGACAAATGGTCTTGCAATGTTACATGGGCACTCATGTAGAATAATGGTATAATGGACTGTCAATAGCCAAGCACTCAGTATCGCCCATACATATATCATCTGACGTCACTGACTGAGCACGTCAGCTTGTAAACAATATTTCAGATGACTTCTAAACCTAATCTCGTTTAGCAACGATTCTTCAACATAATGTTCAGCACATATTTTTCCATATAATAATATTGAACCGCTAACAATGGGTTCTCATGTGTAGCAGTGATCTCTGGACTGATCAAGCGATAATACGGGCATCCCTTTTCTCTTCTTGAAAGTCCTACATGTTTTGGTTCCAAGATGGCTCCACTCGTGAACTGTCACTCACGTTTGAATACAGATAATGAATCTGTTCTAAAGTTAGTCATTCATACAACATTTCGTTGCTCTGTAGATTTGGTCATGAACACTAGACTGCATTCTACAGAATATAGTGCTGCTAGGAATCGAAGTCGTTTTTCATCGAGTCAAATATATTCTCTTAAACATTCAAATCGTAATTATCGACAATGGTGGCTTCGATCGAGAGTTCATAAGAGTATCTTTGATTACCTTGGTAGAGGGAATATGAAACTGCCATTCCTTGGCAAGATGAATAAACACTGGGGTAAAGCATACACGATAGGTCTAGACGACTATCACTTTCCCCAAAACCACTGAGATCACTTTTTCAAGGCATCAAGCCGACATAGCAAAACACACACAGTCCCTATCAGGACGAAGCCAAATCACACCACTCAAGCGACACATCCGCCGAATAGCCTTTGACCTCTCTAGAGACAACAGAACATATAGTTCGACTTAGATATGTAAAGATATACAGATATAAGACAGACTTGTCCTACTCAGACAAACAATACACATAAATTCAGGCCATAGATATTCTGAAGCAAGAACAATCTATTATTACCCAAACAACGAATAAATCGCAGTAAAATGTATTTATCCGCGGAGTTCAAGGGAAGTAACTCAATAATGACTTTCCCTTAAGCACTAAAAAATTACCTATGTATAATATTGTAAGATATCAAAGACTGCACGTAACACCGAGCCTGCAAGAAGTAATGGGAATATCACTGAGTGACGATTAAGGAGGGTGTCGGGAGTGAATGTTTAACCCGAGGACGGGAAGTGGATTTGCTCGAGAGTTGAAAAGATTGATGAGGTCGGGGAGACCGTTGCAGATGTTAGGAACATCTGACTTAGGGGACAGGAAGGGTGATAACGGAAAGAAATAAGGAAAAGGGAGAGAGGTGTAGTGAAATATATAGCTTGTTGGAAGACACGGAGAGTAAAAAAGTATTATAAACACTTGGGCGTGTTTAAATTGCATGATTGAGATGAACTTTGAAAAAATTAATGTTGCAAATATTAATTTGATGTTAAGTTTCTTCTTCTTCTTCTTCTTCCTCGTTCGCCCTGAAAAAGACGGTGGTTGCGTTGTGTCTGTTTACAACGTAGCTGTGATATCTGCACCTTTCGGTCGACACATCCGACTTCTGCACGGCATTTTTTAGGACCGGGTTTGCCTTCCCACTGCGATCCGTGCTCGCTCAGCCAGCCTGCACTGCTGCAGACTGTTTCCAGGACCACCACGTGGAGGTGGAGCACGGTCTTGACCAGCTCTTGTTCGCTGGTCCTGACGCAGGCAGTCAAGCTATGAGTCGCTGACTGCGGTCTCTATTGCTGCGTCTTCTGGTCCCGTTAAGTTTCAGAAACACAAATAAGGATAATTGTAAATAAATGTAACTTTTAATCAAAATGAATAAGGGCGCAGTGATTCAGAAAGACAAATAAGGATAATTGTAAATAAATGTAACTTTTAATCAAAATGAATAAGGGCGCAGTGATTAAAAGACATAGTTTATGATATATAAAACACAAAAGATTTGAGTATGGGGGATGTCAAAAATGCTATAACAAGACATAAGGGATTACGAAATACACATGTAATAAAATAAAGGTGAATATTAGAGTCATATAAAAATAAGACTGAAGTGAAATGGAATAGATCTGACATGGACAAGCATATTTAAATAAGAAATGAGACCATTTCTCTTATCTCATCACGCTTATGCTTCCCGCAGAACATTAGGTTCTGAGCAAGGCAAAATGAATGGGCTTGATGAGAGATCACAGCAAGTGGACAAAATACACAGGGAGAAAACTAAGATATTGATATTTACTGTAGGAAACAAGAACAGTACTACAATTGAAAAACACCACTAGGTAATGTAGTATCATACATGTACCTTGGCAGCAATATACACATTTGAAGAAACAGACAAGGATAAAAAAAATTACAAACAAAAGATTACAGAAACTTTCATAGCACTGGGGAATCCTCCAATACCATAATTCCCGCCGTAAGTACGTCGGTCGGTCGGTCACATCATGCACACCGTCATTTGCGCAGTTTTCTATTTTCGAGAGAGTGCATTAACTTTCAACTACAGCTAAGGGGTGCAATTGTGTTTGAAAGTTAGACAAAAATTGTATTGTTTCTCTTATATGTACTCTCCCGAAAATAGAAAAGTGCGCAAATGACAGTGTGCATGAACAGTTTGATTATGGAAAGAAGCCAACAACACAATTGATAAACAGTACATGAACTGGAGACAGGAAGGTGCGGAGATGCAGATTAAATTACAGACAATCAAGATACTCTTTTGTCCAGTTTCATTCGGGAAACGGATTTAACTCATCATTTTTCTTAAAAATAACCTTAAAATGTAAGTTTTTGATTGTTTCTTCAAGACAACATTTTAATTTAAAGTATTGCAGACTTATTATTATGCATCAAAATGATCCATAATAATAACTTGATGTAGGTTCGACATGTAACAGAAACAACACACTGTAATTAAAAACCTGTCAATTTTGACGGGTTATTGCTAGTATATTAAGATTAACAGAAATTAGGTCCAACACAAAAATCAGAATCTTCAACTCAAACATCAAGTCAGTCCTATTGTATGGCTCGAAAAGCATGGAGAACAACAAAAACAACAACCACGAAAACACAGACTTTCATAGGCAGTACTTGTTCTGGAAACATCAGGGTAAGCGAGGTAGAGGAAGACTAAAGAACACATGGAGAAGAGAATTGGAGACAGACATGAAGGGGGCCTCCAGGACAACACAAAGTCCGCTGGGAGGACAACATTAGACAATATTTGAAAGACCGAGGACTAGAATGGAACCAGGCCAGGAGGGAGACAGCCGATAGGATAGTATATCGCTCTCTCTCTCTCTCTCTCTCTCTCTCTCTCTCTCTCTCTCTCTCTCTCTCTCTCTCTCTCTCTCTTCCAAACCTCTACACCTCACGGTAGAAGAGAAACGACTAAGTAAGTACATGAAGATGAAGACGACTCGGAAAGATCTTGGGCTGATGCCACGTGACAGGAGAACTTGTTGGAAGGCCTATGCTCATTTGGAAAGTTGAAAGGTCATGTATGAATGAAGTAAAAAATAAATGAAAATTCTACGCCCCATAAATCAAAGTAGCTGTGTTGCTGTTGCTCACGTTCATTCAAGTGGATTTCTTCCTCTTTCCACATACAGGGTTTCGTGTTTTTCACACTTTTTTCCACCTTCTTCCATGTTTGAGGTAGTGTTTTTAAGTTCTTCTTACAAATCCAGAGGGCTACGCCAACTCCGAGCCATTGTAAATACAGAAGACGAAAATTACTGTAACTGTTCTGTACCAATGATAGGAAAAATGCTACATCGTAGGGACGACAGGCGGCAAACAACATCTTACACAAGACATGCAAGGCTTAACTTGTGTATTAAGATTATAGTCATATATGGCAATTACCGGGTGTGGGTATGAGTTAAGAAGCTCCTGGAGTAAAAATGTAGGTGCAGCTCGAATTTCTGTTCAGGACCTTGTGTAAAAAATATATATAAATACGATTTTAATTCGCTCCTGCGTCTTCAAATTTTGCACTCATTTCCCAACAGTTTTTATTATTATTTTTTAATCTTTAACTGTGCATACTTGAAATGACCTCTGCCCTGTGAAATCTTGACGTCTGCCCATTAACGATGCTGGTGCATTCGCAAGTTAAGAGCACTTCAGTTTTGTTATTTTCTTCCGCAAAACCCGTACACAGTTTTTTATTCTCTCGATACTTACAGACAGGCTGGAAGAAAGTTATGAAGATTTTTATTTTCCTGAAGGATCGCCTGTCGTAACCCAGTCCAACGTTAAGGCTCACGCGTGAGTTATGTCAACGCTTGCAGTCATCGGAGGCTCTGCGTAAGTCTACTGCTGACTTAAAGCGAGGAAGATACAAACTCTGTGGAGTGTATGACTAGCAATGATACAATTTAAAACAAGTATTTCAGTAGCTGTTTATAAAAACAAGAAGAAGAAGAAAAACAATTATTCCTTGTGAATGCAAGTTTTCATCAGGCATAGGAGACAAGAAAACGATACATACTGGAAATAAACAACTTAAAAGGAAAGTCAAAAAAAAAAAAAAAAAGAGAGAAGTACAGTAGGGAGAAGAAATTGAAAAGGTTGCCAAAATATATTTAAAAGATGGTAGAACCATATACAAGTTTTGTTGAATTTATCAACGAACTCTTTGTTGTGGACGTGTGACAATATGTATCTTTTTTCGCACAGGTAACAAAGACAGTAAGTATATATGTATATGGTGAAACATTCAGTGATGTCCAAATATATATTGTGTACATAAAATAAAAATTATGAACATAATTCAGCTTTATGAACGTCAGATAAATATTTTGACCCCTTTTTATTTTGCGCAACTACAACTTCGAGGCAAAGCTACCAGGTTTAAAACCTGGTAACGTCGCGTTCCAGTCTAACCAGCCATAAATGGGTTCCTGACTCTGCTCTTGAGCTGGGGAAGACAAGCACAGCGAAGAAGGATCACCTCACGTCATGAAGCTTATACCTAGGATAGTGAAGTTTTTAACACTTCACTGCCTTAGGGCATTATCTGCTATGGGATTACGTTTTTTTTTTAACTTTCTTCAAACTGGGATCATGACACTATAGAAAATAAAAGATATATCTTTGTGTTTTTAATATTCTTTTTCTCCTTGGCTCTTCTAACGGAGCATGAAACCAGCACTATAGTTGTTCTTATGGAGCCTGCACTAACTCATGTTGGTTGATGGGTTTGTAATCGTTCTTACCTTATTTGTAAGACTGAATTTAACACTAAAACACACAATCTCACAGAACAGACGATTACATTTTAATACTTTCAGTTACCTCACGGCAGAAAGAGCCTCATCTTACTTTCAATAACGTAATTTATAAATAAAAAAGGACCAAAGATGCATCAAAAGTGAGGAATGCGGTCTGCGACCCATAGCTTGACTGCTTGCGTCATGGTCCGCGAACCAGAGCTGACCAAGACCTTAGTCCACCTCCAAGTGGTGGTCCTGGAAACAGGCTGCATCACTGCAGTCTGGCTGAGAGAGTAGGGATCGAAGAGGGAAGGTTAACCCGGTCCCAAAAATGCCATGCTGAAAACGGATGTGTTGGGCCGAAAGGCGCAGATATCGCAGCTTTGCTGTAAACGGCGACACAACGTAACAAACGTCCTTTTAAGGACTAACGCAGAAGAAGAAGAAGAATAAATAAAAAAAAAACCGTATGAAGAGTATATTTTGAAACAAAAAAAGGAAACGAAGCCAGAATGAAAAAGACAAGACAAGGTAAATATCTCTGAAGAATGGTAGTACGGGTAAAGGTTGTCTGCTGTAGGGTAGTGAGTTGTTAGAGACTTCACTACACTATGTACAGCATCGTGAGGTGGGCTGGCCAGTTCCCTTCTTCGCTGCCTTTCCCTACGCTAACTCATGAGCACAAGTCAGGTACTCATTTACAGTTGGGTAGACTAGAGCGTGACGCCACCGAGTTTCGAACCAGGCACATTTGCAACAAGAGGTCAGCGGCCCAACTACTCTGCCACATGGACGCTCAGAATGATAGTAGAATACAGGTTAATCACACATATAACATTAGCGTACGCTTCCATCCAGGGCCGGATATAGATATGGTGAGGCCCTAAGCTATAGCAAAGTGTGGAGGCCCTATTTGACAATTGGTAACAGAGTATGTATAGAAGAATGGGGCGCATCTCATGGAAAGAGAAAAAAAAAACAAATAATGAGGTCCTACAAAATCTAAGTATGGAAAGAGAACTAATGAGGGAGATCAAAGTTAGGCAGCTAATATACTTTGGCCACATAAAAAGGCATAACACCTTGCAGAAGACCATAACAAAAGGGAGAGGTGAAGGCAAACGTGCAAGGGGACGACAGCGCTATATGTGGGAAGGTAACATCAAGAGATGGACAGGAAAGAGTCTATCAGAGTGCACCACCAAGACAAGAGACAGAAGACGTTGAAGATCCATTACAGCCAACCTTCGTTGTGGAGATGGCAACTGATGATGATGATGAACAGAGAATAAGGCCATGTAACAACAGAACTTGGTTAGAATACCGCCAAGAGGAATAACAAATCCATTTAGGCATATCATGTATGAGGCTGTTAACAAATGACGTAATGCAAAGAGGGAAAAAGGGGGGAGATGCCGAGATGTTAGGCTTTGGTGCGGGAGGTTCTGAAATGTTGTGGGGTTTTTGTTAAGCACACGTTACAGGGGTGGGGGCTGAAAATGTCAAAAATAGCGTTACGTAATTTGAGAACGGCCTCTATGATGTACAGTGGTACTGTCATTATAAGTGAAATTTAACATTATAGACTTATTAGTACCTTAACTATTTCTAGAACTTTTTGTGCCGCTAAAGCCCCACACTTTGCTACGCCACTTTTAGAGTGGCCCCCTTCAGACTGTGAGGCCCTAAGCTGTAGCTTGTCTAGCTTATGCTTAAATCCGGCCCTGCTTCCATCCCTGGATGTACCGCAGTCCCCCCGAAGATAGGGAAAAATCGCTGACCTCCAGTCGTCCTGTAGCGCAGTATTCACGTTTAAACACGTGGTGTCAGAACCGGATCCAGTTTCGCTTCACGAGCAGCAAACAGTGCCAGACTCTCGGGCGACCTGGTACCTTCAACAGCTGTCTCGAGCATAAGGACTCTTCCTTAATCTTCCCAGATTTTTTCGTCCTACTTTCAGCGTTCCGGTGAACTTGGGCTAATATAATTACCTTTAACATTCTGTTCAACCGACACTCTTAAGAATTTATATACATTTATCTTCTTTTTTATTTCTTTTTGAAGAGAAACGAAAAGGGGAGAGGGAATATTGCGTGCTATAAGAACGTGCCCCCACCTCATTATATATTTATATGTAGGTATGTGTATGTGTGTGTACTCATTTCCACCCTCCTGTAGTTTGCTTTTTTTTTCCTAGTAGTATTTGGAAATATAGTATCGTTGAGTCTATAATGTGAGTAAACTAGTAAGGATACATTTAACTAATTTGTTGCAGATGTAGTCAAAATAAACACACAGCATTAGTGAGCTTGAGAAGTGTAAATACAGCAGTTAAAATGGACTACATGAAAAAGAAAACCAAAAACTAAAATATGATTATCTCAGTATTAGGAAGACAATCACAAGAACCAGTAGAAACAAATATCAAATAACACAAAACACGTCGCATTATTTGTACTTGTCAAAAAAGTCAAGTATGTAAAACACATTAACCTTAACATTTTTGCGGATTTTCTCAGGATTAGGATGGATAGTACAGGATTTACAAGTTATCTGTTGAAAACTAAGTAAGGAAGAAATAAAGCCAGAAAGCTTCTAAGAGATGGAAAAGCTGTAGGCCCGAATGCCATTCCAGCAGAGACAACGAAAGCTAATGTTTACACCTCTCCAAAGATATTATACAAATTCCAAAGTCTGAACGTGAGAAGACATACCAGGAGACCGGAAGGAAGGAGGTATGGTGAAGTTACCAAAGAAGGAAGACTTGCAAGTGTGCACAAATTACAGAGAAATAGTGTTGCTCCCAATGCGAGGGAAGTTATTAAACTGGATCATACAAGCGTGCCGCGTTCGAAACCGGGTAGGGTCACGCTCCAGTCTATCCAGCTGTAGATGGGTACCTGACTCTGCTTTTGAGTTAGGGACGAAAAAAGACAGCGAGGAAGGTAACTGATCATCTCATTTTACGATGCTGGACTTAGTACAGTAAAGTCTGTAACATATCACTCTCAAACGGCAGTATCTGCAATGGGACTACCTTTACCCTTTTATACAAGAGATATTATAATAACGTCAGAGATAAGCACATGAAAGAAAAACAAGCATTTTTTTGGTCCTTATAAACAAATTCTCACTGGACCAGGCAGCCATACTGCACATGACAGCATTACAGAGATTGGTACTGCATTCACCACTGTACACTGGAATTGTTTACTATGAAACGGCCTTCGACATTATAGAGAAGGAGAGCTTTTGAAACTGATGAAACTGTATGGAATACCACCTAGGTTTATTAACCTACCAGAACATGAAAAGTAGAAGTGTCGTTATTGCGGCTGACTGTGGTGAAGTAGGATGTTATAAATATTTATAGGGGACTTAGTGTACTGACTGAGATCAGCTGTGAAGGTATCTATATCTATTAAGAGTAGTGTATTATAAAAACAGATAACCTTATCCAGTTTTAACTTGGTTCAATACCACATAAAGGATACTATATATCTTACAGCTGCAGTCCCAGAATTATTCTGGAATAACAACAAGTGAAGGACAGGAGGTTTGATGACTACGTTTTGATGTGATCTAGGGTATGTGTGTTAAGGGTGATTTGAAGAAGGGTGATAAGTAAACATATACAACGAACAGACGGATGTTCAATAGTTTCCTCTTTTATTCAATAAGATAGGTGATATGTTCCCACTGATCTCAATAATTGATCCGCCTTCCATAGTCTTCGTTAGGTGTCCATATATTATTTGTTTGTCTCTAGACCCTGAACTGCGGCTGGGGACCTAGAGCGAGCACTTACTTGTCGTAATCATTTTTCATGATATAGCAGTATCAATCACTCAAAATATTAAAATGAACAAGATAAATGCTTTCATTCTTACCAGAATTCAGAATTGAGAACACAGTTAATACTAGCAAAACTCAGCTGAGCTGCTGGCTAGAGTATGGCGTCCCACTAAATTTTATGTATTCTTCCTTGGAAAACACCACTAGCAGTTAATGACTGTGTTACTGGACAGACTTATATAAAATGGCAAAAATGTGTGTCTCCATCCCGCTAACATAAAATGCGTTGGCCAATCAGATCAGAAGACTAAGCTTTTCACGTCGGTCACATTTTATCTTTTCCCAAAAAAGGCAAAAGTACATCTCAATTTTTAAAATGTACGTCGGTCACATTTTATCTTTTTCCCACAATTTCACTTGTTTTTTGGACTAACACATGTAAAAACTGCACGAACCTGCTTCCTAAGTTATTTTTAGCCACTATCTCCCGACTTTGCCCCGCTAGTGTATTACAGTTTGAAATTTGCCTTTTCTTGTCTCAAGGACGCAAAATTGAGACTTTAGTGAAAGTATGCACAACAATACTGTTCGCTAGTCTGATAGGAACAATACGGTCTTTCGTCAATATCTTCCGTGTTATCTGTCCGTCTGTATAATTAAAAGTATATTTCATAACTTTATTATTAAGAAAAAACCTACTTTCCTCAAGGTTAGTTTTTGAAATCAGTTTTTGAATGTTCATTCACGCGGTTGCCGCTATATTCAAACTATAACGTCAAAGTACCGTAAATCGTCAAAGAAACGTCTGTCTCTGACAATAGCTAAAGTCGTTTTCTGTCCATTTCCTTACATTGTGTCAACTAGTGGCGTAATTTTTTTTCTTTTACTACAATTTGCGTCTTTTTGCCTTTCTAGATTCAAACACGTGTTCAGACCGTCATAATGATTTTTATCTCCGTTTCCCTCCCGTCTACAAGGGTACCGTTTCGTCTGCATGTTTAACTAGTTAGTTTCAATGGCGGTAGGAAATGCGGGCATGGGCGAGCATGTCTCCTAGTATCTTACGCATTACTTTTATCCCTACATGTTATCTTTATAATTGGAGATATTTTAACGTTGTATCACGGTAAATTCATCACTATATATATATATATATATATATATATATATATATATATATATATATATATATATATATATATATATATATATATATATATATATATATATATATATATATATATATATATATATGTCGTAAATTTATTTTGAGAGAAAGAGTCTTAGAAATGGTGGTCCGGTTTAGACTGGAGAATGATGATGAAAGCTCAGTGATAGAAACTGTAGAGAGTAAATAGTTGCTTCACAGAGTGCTGGAGGAGAGTAAAGACAGACTTATTTACGACAAATCGTTCCTCTCAATCTTCTCTTCAGACTCTCCTGGTCAAACAATTATTTGCCAGTCTCCAGACACACACCTGCGCTCACACCGATTTGGTGCTTCAAACACACAGACGCACGTGAATACAAACTATATTAAACAAATAGGGGAAGCTTGGGCTTTGGGTATTCCAACACAGTACTAAATAAGTTTATGATGTTTATTAACATTAAAAAATCAAATCACAAACAAATATCAAGTGTTACATAATATTATCATAAGTACAGAAAATACAACTAAGAAGGTGGGGGTGAAGAAGATTGATATCGACTAAGCCCTTCCCGCTTGTATTAGACAAAGATAAACCCAGTCCAAAGATAGATAATTATCAGGAACATAGGTAATGTAACCCACCAGTGAATTTAATTACTCTGAAAGAGGTGTTACAATATTAGGTATGGGTGGTAGAAAAAATCATGTTATTTCCAATTGTTCTTCCCTTTACTAAGGAAATGAAAAAGGGGGGGGGGGGTTAACAGAGTTAACAAAATATCCCACTTGAAGGAACAATGCAGGGTATACAGAAAATGTATTACCCGGTAGGCAAGTTAACAAAATGGTTTTTCAAAAAAAAATTAAATCTCTTGCACGCGCGTGAGGATCCACACTCATATATTCACACACACTTACCGATTGCAGCATCAGACAATCAATAGAATTATATAAACAGCAATTACACTCTTGACATGTGAAAATGTCTAGTACTTCGATGTCCCGCCCCAGATGTAGCGAGGTTTGCTGACAGCAAATATTCCCACTTATCGCCGGACTTGAAGCCTAAGAGTTCTTGTGTTTTATTGTATAAAAAAAGGAGTCTATGGGATGGCACTGACACAGTTCGATACAGGGGTGAAAATGAAGTGGTGTCTTTAATTTTCCCGCTAGTGGTAAAATTCCTTCAAGGCGTGATGATAGCAACTGACAGCTAAGTTTTAAATCCAGTGAGGAAAACCTAGGCAGAGTCACAGTTCAGGTAAATAGGTACTCTCTCACAACAGAGCAGTAAATAAAATATCGCTACTGGCTACTGTTCATCTTCCAGTTTATCTTACAGGTTGAAATTTAATTTGATGATTTATTTAAATGTTCTTGGGTAGGCTTTCTTTCATGTAATTATGATAGCTAGGCCGCATCGGAAGCAATGGCAAACTACTGAATGAAATAATTGCCTAGAAAAATCACAAACAGCCAATAAAAGCTGGGGTTGATTGCCACGTCCTGTAAAGGATAAGCAACTAACTTTTTTATTTAAGAAGACACTTCGCGAGTTTAAATGGTTAAAACACACATATATATATATATATATATATATATATATATATATATATATATATATATATATATATATATATATATATATATATATATATATATATATATAGGACTTAACTAAATTTATTACTTATAAATTCCTTCGCGACTTTAAAAGTTACTCTAGCATTTAAGCCTCTATTATTTTTGGAAATAATATAACAGGTATATCATTACATTTACAACTGGAACTATTGAGATGATTTAATTTAATAGATTTAAATTAACACAAAATCCAGTGAAATAGGATGAATGAACTAGACCACTGTTCACTTTACACAATTATATTTTACCGTTTCACACAGAATAGAATTCACTGCAAATATATATGAAAATCCAGGGGAAAATCTAACACGATTTCAAATATAGCTACTGCTTCTGTCAAGGTCTGGCCAACGAGTGATAACATGCATTTCTTTATGGTCTGTATATATTTAACATAGAATGTAAGATGAGTGGGACATGAGAAAATTGACACCTTTTTAGATCTCAGGAAACTTTAGGGGATCTGACCGCCAGACTAAAGAGAGATGCCGCCCCTGGTCTTCTGTATCTCCGCTCGTTGCGTTCGCGACTGCTTTCCCGTGCGCTCCCACTGCGATCGTTCTGTGATTAACACCGAGAAGCGAAATACCGGCAGGAAACTTGCGTCGCGTTTCAGGGACCACTACTGCCTCTTTGATAGCGTGCCGCTAGTCTTTCCTGAGATCCCCCCCCCCCCCGTGTCTTTGATCGTAGTCGCTACTATAGTTTGATGTTGGCAACGCCCCCCACTGGCCAAGTTAATGAAAATAACTGCATATGATTGCTCAAGAGATATTCGTGGGCGTGATTTAACCTCTCCTTAAATAAATGCGATGACCAGAATGAACGGTAGATAAACTGTCCACATATTAATCAGCAAACGTGTTGACCATCTGCGTGGAAAGGTTGCATAGCTAATGAGTCCAGGTGAAAAAAAATCCCGTTTGACGAAAAGTTACCAAAATATTCGGGGGCACGGATGCTATCCGAAGGGGTCGTTACAAAGGGTCGTTCCATATCATCCAACACTTCAGGGGTACCGATGTTATGAGAGGGTTCTTACCATCATTCTAACAAATTTAGGGACGGCTAAGTTGTCGGTCACAATATATATATATATATATATATATATATATATATATATATATATATATATATATATATATATATATATATATATATATATATATATATATATATATATATATATATATATATATATATATATATATATACAATTTTACCTTTATATGTCGAGGCGCGTCCCGTTCAACCTAGACGGTTATATTAGGGTGCACGTCCAAATATAAACGACCTTTAGGCCTGAGAATATTATTAATACCAAAATTTGAAAAAAACAGGAAAAATAAACGCAAAATATCACACGGATTAGTAGCATGTGATCAGATGTGAACTGGCAGTGATCTAGACCAACGGGCAAGAAAGACCATTGGCCCCGAACAGCGAGATAGAGGCTAGAGGAGATTGGACCCCCTACTGCTGAGGGCCCTCGGTCTGATTGCCCGAGACCTCATTCCGCCCCTGCATGTAGGTAATAGTTCCCATTTTCACGAATGTACACCCGACTTTATTCAATGATTTAAACATGGAACATCAGCTTGGCACTATGCTCCGAGAACTGCTTTACATTAAATCTCGCGTTCGTTGATTTTATTGGACAACATAAGCGATTACGTTATCACCTGTGTATTTATTATTCCAATAATAGGATTTTTTCGCTGAAAATAAAAGCCACCAGCACGGAGTTCCAAAATTCTTTCCTTTTCGCATTCCATTTCATTCTGCCACGCCCTCCTCTCTCTCCCTCTCTCCCCTCCATCTTCTCTCTTTCGCGCTCTCTCTCTCACTCTCTCTCTCTCTCTCTCTCTCTCTCTCTCTCTCTCTCTCTCTCTCTCTACGTCTTTATATGACGTAAATAAGTGGAATGTGTGAAAAATATACATCCTGGCAGAATGTAAATGTATTTTCTAAAAATATTGACGGACGCGTGAGTTTAAATTTAAATCCTTGTGACCTTGAGTCAGAAACGATTATTCGGCGATTAAATAATACACTCCTTCCTTTTTGAAAAAAAAGCAGCTTCTACGTATCTAATTTTCTGGTTCTGGCCCAAGATCATGTCAAATAATTTACCTTTGCATGTCTCTGCGTGATCTCGCATGCCCTTTAGTATGACCTTGAACCTGAGGTTTTTGGTACACCCAGCAGTTTTTCATACAATCTGCATGATGAATAAGAACAACTAGGGAAACATGAGGTTACGAACCGAAAAAGAAATCTAGAACAAATTATTGATGTGCCCTCACTGCAGTCGGCGCTACTTACACACTCAAATAATGTCTACTCACACAACCACGTGAGATCTACTTACACACTTAAATGAGGCCTACTCCCACCCTCAAACGAGGTCTACTCATGTATTCACAAGAAGTCTACTAACAGCCTCAAATAAGGTCTACTAACATAGTCAAATGAGGTATCCTCACATTTCACCCACACGAGGTCTACTCCAGCACTTAAATTAATTGCACTCATTTACTCAAAGGAGGTATACTCACACATTCAAATGAAGTCTACTCACACGTTCAAATTAGGTTTACTCACATGTTAAAATGAGATTTACTCACACATTCAAATGAGGTTTACTCATACATTCAAATGAGGTCTACACATGTACTTAAATGATGTTTAATCACACAGTCAAACGAGGTCTGCTCCTACACTCAAATGAGGTTTACTCATACAATTAAATGAAGGCTACTCACACACTCTAATGAGTTCTATTTACACACTCATGTGAGGTCTAATCACACATAATGAGTCCTACACACGTACTTAAGTCGGATCTACTCAACACATTCAAATCGAGTTTACTTACACACTCAAACCGGGTCTACTCACACACTCAAATGAGATCTACTCACACTCAAATGAGATCTATTCACACTCAAATAAGTTCTTTCGCACACTCTAATGAGTTCTTCTAAAACACTTTAATCAGGTGTACTCACAAAAAACAGGCAAAGTCTACACTGCTCTTGCTTGTCCACGCTGATATATGTCATGCTTATAAGTAATTAATGGTAATATGAGTGTGCTATATTATTATTTTACTTTACGTTGAATTTCTTGAAATTGATATGTAACATGCATATGAGAATAAATGAATTCAGTATGAAAGGTGAGCGAAAGGAAGGGCAGAATGTTAGACGGGCCTGTGTGCCGAATTGAAGATGTTCAAAGAAAGCAGTGGTCAGTCTGAGGCTGTTGACATCTCCGTAGATTTTTTTTCTAGGAATGACACTGGTGATGGCCATATGCGCTTTCTCTGTTCCTCATATTTTGGACGCCTTTGAAGTAGATGATCAGCAGTTATATCAGTGCCACAGTTGTCAGTCATAATTTTACGGAATATGGAGGGAAGCATCCTTAACTTGTAAGTAAAATGAGCTTCATCAGTGAAAGGTAGACTTGCCAGGATAAACAATCTCTATGATATTGTTGTTGTTGTTGTTTTTTCAAACTCATTTTGGCACTATTAAACATTTGCGTTACCCCGGACAAAAGCCTTTCTTTGACCGATATTTTGCTTTTTTCCCAATAGTTTCATCAAAACTGCTTCCTACATTTCTCTTTTACTTTAACTTAAAAAAAAAAAAAGTTACAGACTAATTCTTTCTGAAGCCCGAAATGTCTAGCCTTGAAGTTCGCAATACTCCTTTTCAAAATCAGTATCATCACTTTTATTATGTATGCCTCGTGGCATAGGGGATCAGTCTCTCCGCAACTCCAAACATTGTTGTTGTTAACTAGGGCTGCAGAGCTTGTCGCTCTTTCACAGCCAATGCCAATCTGAAGAATTTACACGTGTTCTGTGCTTAATGAGTGATGCTGTGTTGAGTGTTTGTGATTGTTTGGGAGTCTGGCAGCATCTTTCTTCTTTCTGCGGAAATCCATGGACAAATGAGCAGCCCTTGCCGAACCGCCTCGTATGGACGGGTACAGTTCAGGCAATTAGGCACATCTCACGGGTCACATTTGTACAAACCAAGTAGTATATACAATCACGTGTTCCAATGTACATCTTCTTTGAAAACCTAAATCAATTTTCTTAACACCTTTTCCTTATCTTTGAAATGATTCATTTCTTTTTATTAGTCTCTATTAGAATTGATCATCATATTTCTTAGCTGTCCAATCTATTTTTACCATCTTTCTGAGAAATAACTCAGTAAAAACCTCCACGCAGACGAGCAATAACCCATTGTTTTCTTATTTATCTTCTCATGGCTACCCGCTTATCAACAGATTGATAACAAACTTCTCGATGTTGCGCGCTCTGTTAACATAGCAGGTATACTTTCTCCGGCCGGACTTCCATTGACTTTGTCCATTTATTTCAATGTCCACTTCTCTTTATGGAGATGCCATCTATTTTTATACAGTTATGCCCGCTGTCAGCAGTATCTATAATTTATCATTTCATTTATAAATTTTATTTTAATATGTTCTCCTCGTATGTATAATTTTGCAGTCAATTCCTTGACTTTTGCATTCCGGTGTCAAACGTTTTCCAACTTTGTCAGTATAGTACCAGACTGTGATCTAATATGTTTTCCAGATTGTAGTTTGTTTCGGTTGTGGTTAACATAAGTTCGTTACATTCATTTCTTTTTTATTTTTCTGTCGCAATTTGTTTTACATGAAGATGTTGCCAGCCCCATGCCCAACCTCATATTAGTAGCCTTGTACGACATGCCTGATGATGCAGTAGGCCTACTCTTTATTTTACTCTTAAAGGACCCCCGGTAACCGCACGGGGCTGCTTACTGGGTTGATCTCAGGCGTTTTCTGACTGCTTCCTCCCTTCATCTCTTCTTTCTCTCTCTCTTTCTCTTTCTCTCTCTCTCTCTCTCTCTCTCTCTCTCTCTGTTACCAAACGCTCAACCAACAATGCCACTTAAGGCAACAAACAATTTGTTTCCTAATTTATAACAACGGACTGACGAAAACTTAACGATAGTCTGCGTGGCTGTTTACAAGCCAGTCCTTGTTCTGGAATCCCCAAGAAAAAAGAGGCAGATGTAGACCAAAAACACACGGAGAAGAGAACTGGAGATAGAAGAAAATGATGAGAGAATGGCACGTGACTTGAAAACTTGGCATGTACATTTGTGAAGGGTGATGCTCTGTGGGGAGCTAAAGGGTATTGATTACGTGACTGTTGCAGTTATTGTTATTACACAGGTTTTAACTGTTGTCTGCCTGTCGTAAAATAAAAACATGAGTAATATACCACTTTTATGCCAAGCTTGGTACGTCTAGGCTTGTCAAAAGAATGAGTCATGTACATGCCGAAGAGACATTAGTCCAAAGAACGTTGAGTGCTCATCATCGAGTCTGATTTTGTGAACACTGGACTCAAAAATGGTAATGTTAACCTTTGTCGCGAGAGGTTCAGATGTTATTAAATGAAAGATATCCTGGACAAAAAGATGTATCAGATGATACAAGGATAGTGCCAGATAAGAGACTGGTCTTATGAGAAATACTCCCTTCTCTGAAAAGAGCAAGGGCGTATCGACATTCAAAGGTAGGGTCAAGCTGTATAAACCTTCAAGTATGATGATACTGTTTGTTACTGAAGGTCTAAGTGCTACCTCTCACTATAGCCAGGATCACAAAAGGTCTGGATCTCCAGGCTGGGAAACATAGGTTGTCTAGTTCTAGATATATTGAGAACGTTTGCACCACAGAGTCCCTCAGAAGTGAATGTCTCGTACAATCTAAGTAGTTGCAGGATAAAACCTGTAATAAAAAATAATCACAACCCTTGTATGGTCCAGCACTATGCTATCCACACACACAATGGACGTAACAAACAGTTTCAGACATGGTGCTAACAGTTGCACAGGACAATTTACCTCAGTACCACTCATAGCCAGTCAATGTGATTACACTTTCCTTATAAATCCTACGTTAGATCCATTTGTCCATGATCTGCTTCCATACAATGATTTGGTTTAGTTCAAACTATTAAGTGACACCTTGATTAATACATGTTAACAAATTATGTGATCCTTTCTCATGGTCCTGATCACTGTGTCTTTCCTTTAGGAAATACTCCTTCAAATACATTATTAAACCTACATTCGTATTTTTGCCATAATTCTCAAATATTCTACACATTTCCCAATGCTGGCTTTCGTCTTTAAAGTCAACACAGGCTTGCTTTCAGATGGCAATACACTCGTCCTGTAAGTTTTTTTCTTAACACGCGCAACACACTTACGAACACACCAGTGGATTAATCACAAGAAAATTACATAATTATATATATATATATATATATATATATATATATATATATATATATATATATATATATATATATATATATATATATATATATATATATATATTCTTTCTTACCCTCAGGCAATACACATAAGCTGTAACAGGCTGTCAAAAGGTATTTAGGTCTGCTACGCAGATGCAGTGGCAAAGTATTTGATAGCACACTTTTTCCGCTCTCTTCTGTACCGCTTAGTGTTTAAAAAAGTTGTGGCTCCAAATCAACCAAGTTCAAGGACTTTTATACCGTCGCTTCCCCCGTATCGGAGAACACGGCCAAAAACCGCTGTTAGGAATCTAAAAACGAGGCATCTTTTGCCTGCTTGTTCAATGTGAAAATTTTTTAATATTTATTATCTCTCTTAATTCTGAACCGATTTTGATCATTTCAAGTTAAAATTATACTGTGAATTTATCTCTACCGTTCTATCTAATAATTGTTTAGTTAGCAAAATGCATTTAAATCTATGTAGAATTTAACTAACTAAATTTGGGACTACCCTGATGTATAGATGTCAATTAAAACGATTTTTCTCTTTAAATGAACTACTATTCGAGGAAGTCTTTGCACCTACCTCTTAAGTAACATCCCCGTTGTTAAACTATCTATACCTTTCCTTTTAAACATCTCTAGTTCTTAAGAAATTAAATAAATTCGTACTTTCATTTACACAAAATGGGCCTCTGTGTTACGCCTAAAAAGGTTTCCTTATACATACTAGAAAAAGGAGCGTTTTCATTGGTCGGTGTATCATATCTTGTTAACTATGTATGGCGCGCCGTTAGGACCAGAGTTATTCGAATTCGTGATGTGAATCAGACGTCATCTCACGACAACCTTAAAGGCCTTAGCCTAGGTAGCGTGACGACAGATGTAAAGGTCATATGATGGAAACGAAATTCTCCAAAATGTTGATTAAAGTAACTGGAGCAATCTTGAAAAGAGTCTATGAACGCAATTTCTTGAGAACAATAACAAAGATAGAATGTGTACCCCCGAAATGAAAACAGATGAGATGCTTTGCTTTAACCACGGGTTCGAGTTATTCACTCTTTTACCCTTGCAACAAAATTTAGGGTGGAAGTTTGGGCTTTCTTGCAACCCCAGCGAGCTTCCTAGACTCAGCGGCATGTTACACCAGGCCCACCTTGGCGTGTGTGTAATGTCCCGAGGTTTGAAGGCTCTCTACTCTACAAAGGGGGTTATAAAACAGATGAGATCAAGCAAAGACAGCATTAAAGAAAGTAAAACATTTGTCCGTACTTGGAAGTAAGGAAGAGAGTTCTTCAGCTTTGCATCAGGTCGTTCATTTCGTAAGAAATTAAAACAAGAAGCCCTACATTTAAAACAAAAATAACCCTTCAATTCTTAAAAACAAAATTTGAAGCAACACATATGTGATTTTATTGAAGGCAGCTAAGAATACTATTGGCTGCTAAAACATTAAACAAGGAAGTTCTGAAAGAGTCACAAATGATGCTTATTCCATGAGTCAGAAAAAAAGCAGTTGGAGTTTTAGGTGCATGTTATAAGAATAGGAACGCTGGAACATATCATGACGACGTGCTAAATTGACTTGAACACACACACAAAAAGACAGACTGCAAATAAGTGCACACATCCTCACAATAGAGTCTGACACCATCACCAGAACTGACATACTATGGACCCCAGAAGGGCGGAGAAAGAAAGTCCGCTCAAAAACAACTTGGCGGAGAACTGTGGAAGCAGATATACAAAGCATGAACCAGACTTGAGGCATCACACGGAAGATGGTTTCCGACCGAACAATTGGAGATTGTTACTGTCCTACAAGACGCCACCAGACAATAATGAGAGAAGATACTAGTCAGTTTAGCATTCTGGTCATTCCACCTCTCAATGGTGGACCTAGTATGGTGAAGTCTCTAACACTTCACTCCCCTACGGCAGTATTTGCTATGGTACTACTTCTACCTTTTTACCTATTAGTCATACCCTGGGGAACCAGATGCAGGTCTGAAAATTTACAAGATATATACATCCATATTTAGAGCAGAATATGTGGCTTTAGAAATAGTTACAGAAAACCCACCAAATAAAGTTACCATTCTCACAGATTCTCTTTTATCAACACTAGCAATTAGAAACAGAAAATCAATGCATCAGGCGAGATATAATAGAGAAAATACTGCAGGTAAATATATTTCTACTCACCGCAGGATGCAGTGTCGCACTAACATGGATACCAGCTCGTGTTGGTATAGCAGTAAATGAGCTTGCTGACATGAAGGCCAAACGAGTAGGAATTAGCTGTAACAAAATTGAAGTAAGCCTATGGAAATTTGAAATTAAGAGCTTAATTGCTATGCAATTAACAAAGAATGGATAATACCATGGGACCAAAGCAAAAAAGGAAGACACGTATATATGGTCCTGAAAATATAAAAAACAAGCAAACTATGTCAAATACAAGATGTACTAAAAATACCAATAAATAAAAAGCTGATACGACGAAACCTTGGAACTGGATATTTCGTGCTAGGGAAACCCATATGCGGAGAGTGTCAAGAATCAAATACAATTAGATACCTTCTTGGTGGACTGCAAGAAGTATGAACAGTACAGGCAAAACATAAAGACACACTGCAACGATCACAATGTAGAAATGAAAGTAGAAAATTGTATAGGCATTAAAACCCCCACCAGAAGTAAAACAGTTAATAACACTCTATTACAAAAAAAAAAAAAATCAAAATTTGCAGACATACCCTTTAGCCTAGCCAATAGCTCCACTGAGGTAGGCGTACCCAGAAAGGTACGGATTGACATAAATAAACCTCCAACCAATATCAAATGCATGCCAGTAAAAACAAAGCCAGGTTTCTGCACGACACAACATTCAGAACTACAGCTAAAATATAAAAACACCATCGAATAATACATACAGAGCATAGAATATACACAGTAAAGAAAATATCGCACTACTTGAAACACGTCCTCATATAACCAACAGTTTCGTGTACATGGTTGAAAGGCGTGTGCTACGAAGAAAAGTAGCAATCACGTAAAAAGAAAGAGCATAAGCATTCAAGAAACATATTCTAAGTGCTCCAATCACGTGCCACCAATTCAAGATCGTTCCACGTTTTCTTTACATTTATACCTCCAGCTCTCTTCTCCAGGTGTATTTCGATCTACCTCAAATTCTCTTACACTGGAGATTCCAGAATAAGTACTGTCTTGTAACGCTTTCAGTTGGCTTCCTCAGTGTATGTCCTATCCACCGCCAGTATTTGCTTTTTACCACTTGTCTCACTGGCATTTGTCTGGTTCTTCTCATCAGTTCCGACTTGGTGGTCCCGTCATATCAGTTCAATCCAATTCTACGCAAGCACCAATTGACGTAGTTTATAATCGCTGTTACTGTACTGAAGAAGAGAAGAAAAAAAAAAGGAATGTACAAGTAAGCGACAGCGTGAGGAGTTAACGAAGGAAAAGAGAAATCGTGCGAGCATGGACACGAGAAACTGAAGTGGTTACAAGGTCAAGAGCAAGAACTGAAGCACTGAAGGGCTGTGTCGCATTTCCGCAGTGAAGGGTAGAATGTGTAAATAATAAAGTCTGGAGGTTGCAATTCGTCGTGATCTGTAACCGCATGAGAAAGTAATATGGTAACAGTGCCAACAACTAGTACTGGTAAAAGATCAGATGACTCAACTTCTCCGCCGCCTGATCTCGGCACTTGAGACTGATGCAAGTAACCACTACAGCACGTTAAGACATGTCCCGAGGGCGCCTGAGAAACAAAGTGGTTTGCTTTCTGGAGATATACATGACGAAACTTTGGGATGGAGTGTTTTAAGCGTGCAAATTAGGATTTGCGAGAGAGATAGAGAAAGAGAGAGAGAGAGAGAGAGAGAGAGAGAGAGAGAGAGAGAGAGAGAGAGAGAGAGAGAGAGAGAGAGAGAGAGAGAGAGAGAGAGTAAAAAGACAGGAATAGAGTGAATATATAGTTAGGTGTATAAAAATAAGATAACATTTAGGATAAAGAAGTACGATAGAGAGCGAGAGAGATAGAGAGAGTGAGAAAGAGATTGAATATACAGGTGTATGAGAAGAAGTTATCTTCTTATACACTTGACTATCTATCTACTCTTTCTTTTTTCTCCATGGGGTCTATAATTCACAGAGGGTGGATCGGGGGTTGATTAAAATTTTGGGGTCGAATGTTGACAACCATAAAAGAAATAAAAATTCCGCTATGACTCAATTTTACATCTGGAAATACTGTTACAAAGTACCAAGCTTTGTCCAGTAGTTGAGCCGTATCTAGTTACATTCCCATGTTCGAACATGGTGGATGCTGGGTTATAATAAGGAATACGCAGTAAGGAATAGTAGCACGACAACATTGCCAGCATGTCGAAAAAATGTCAATAGGAGAGTTAGACATATGGCCGGCTGCTTCATCCTCTGGAAACTTAGTTACAAAAACTAAATTCAAGCAGATCGCGAATAATTAATCCACATCATGTAATCAAACCAGCCATCTAAGATGGAAGAGGCTTGAAATTAAGAGAATAACTACATTAATTCATTCAGCCCCTTAAAGACCATAGGTCTGCACACCATTTATGCCAGGCCTCCTGTCTAGTGCCATTCGTTCAGGATCTTCCTATGTCTTCTTCATATTTTTCCTTTCTGACTCTTATTTTCTTCTCTAAGTGTTTTTCCATCTCCTTCTATCTCTTTTACCCTGATTGTTCCAGATCAAGGGCTACCTTGTAATGCTATGAACATGTTTTCCTCAAGATGTGTCTTACCCATCGCCAGCGGCATCTTCTCGTCTCCATTTCCACTGACATCTCTCTGGTTCTTGTCGTCAATTCGACATTGGCGGTTTTGTCATACCATTTCATTTCTTTTATTCTATGCAGTCACTCATTTAGGAAATGATGTATGATAAAGACATTGGACAGAGAAAAACAGCAACGTTTGGTATTTATCCCAATAATACAACTTTACTTCGTATAGAGCTGTATGGCAAAGAAAAATGCAGACTGGTAAAATTATTGTATGTAAGAAAACAAGAGACTAGGAACTGTGAAACACGATCCACTCTTGGCCAGCTGTCATTCCCGAGCTGTCTACTGAAGATCTTTGGTGTCTGTATAGATAAACATTTGAAAAAATACGTCAGCCTGTGGGTAACGTGATGGAGAAACTGCTTCTCTATGAGAAGTCCTGAGGTATGAATGTATGCTCCAGGGGTCGGGACCAGAACTTACGCGTCAGAGAAAGATGAATGACTGCTGGAAGAAAGAGAAACCAGAGAGAGAGAGAGAGAGAGAGAGAGAGAGAGAGAGAGAGAGAGAGAGAGAGAGAGAGAGAGAGAGAGAGAGAGAGAGAGAGAGAGAGAGAGAATTCCAGATGTGTCACCTTTTTTCCCCCTCTGGGGTTCTGACATTAACATTGAGAAGTGTTTTTGTTTGGTCTTTTTTTTTTCTCAAAAGCAGTTTGGCAGAGAAAGTGGCCCTCGTCGTAACGCCATCAACTACTTACTATTATGCCCGCTTGAGAAAAGGACAGTCTGTCTTTCCTGGTCAATCTACGCTTGTTTACATATACGTTGGAATGTTTGCTTTTATGTGACCTGTGCTCTCCGCGCTCATCACGCGGACATATTCTCCTTCTTCTCCATTTTCGCACCTTAACACTACTTCATTTGGTCCCCTGGTTTAAAAATGCATTCAGGTACTCTTGTGGTGGTGGTTTCTGTAGCAATCTGTTTTAGACGATGAGGTTGCCAATCCTATGCACAACCTCATATTAATCACTATTACGACATGCTGGACACATTGAAAGGGACGAAACTTGGTGTTGTTGGTGCTTATCACGCCAGCCACGAATGAATCTAGGCTACCTGCGACTCGTTAGGTCAGTTCGAAAGAACTAATTGATTTAGTTTCTTCTTGTTCTGACATTCTCAGACATCATCTTGAATATTTTCAAAGAAAGCATTGGTAACTTGAGGCTATTTGTATCTCCATAGAGTTTTTTTTCCAGAATGGTCCTAGTGACGGTCATATGTGCTTGTTATGTTCCTCATATGTTGGGTATATTTGAAGCGATGTTCAGCAGTCATTTTATTGGTTGCCACAGTTACACCATGGAAAGTTTCTAGCTTGTTGAATAGAAGATATTTAGTTGAAGGTCAGAACTTTCAGAATACAGACCTTACTGTCATATGGGTATATCTAGAGAATATTTTTTCATGGATTTCCGCAATACAACTCTACTGGCGCGAAACATTAACATTCCGCTAAAGATTTCCTTCAAAATAACCATATATCCAACAACAAACAACGACCATTCCTAATGTGAACAGTGTGGGTATAGCAAGCCATTCCGCGTGAGCGTATCCTAAAATTACAGGCTTTTCAGTGTCATATTTCACACAGCGCATGGGATCCGCAGATGTGGTTTCCAAGTTCATCGAAGGGGAAGATGACTGTGAAGAGTCGGTCTTGGATTGTTACATTTTCATGTGCCATCCTTTTACGTTTTTTTTCTATGCTCTGCCTTTTTCTTTTTTTTTTCACTCGCATCTTGACGTTATTTCCGCTTTCATAGTTCAAGGTTTTCTTATCATCTTTTGTCACTGTGATAAGAGGTTTTGATGTTACAAATTATAGGCTATCCTGGACAAATAGGTGTATCAGAGGATACCAGGATAGTGCCAGATAAGAGACTGGTCTTATAAGCAATACCCCCTTCTCTGAAGAGAGTAAGGGTGTATAGACAATCAAGGTGAGGTCAAGCTATGTAAGTTCCCAGAGTAAGGAATGATGATGATCAAATTCTCTGGGTCCCTATCGGCTACCAATTAGATCTCCCCAAGAGTAGGATATCTGTGTGGTGTTATTTGGCAAAGTGTCTAGGGTAATGTATTCTAACAATTTAAAATTTCAAACAAAACTTTAACTTTAATGAAAAGAAAGTAAGCAAGACTTTCTGCGAATATATTTACAATTTAATGGTACTGAACCTCAATCTTTTTGGGTCAGTACTTTTCTTTTCAAAATCAAGAATTTTATATTTACATGAGAAAATAAATAACTTCGAAATTCTGTTCCATTATTATAACTTGGTCACAATAAAATCTGCACACACACAGTTCCAGTTAAAATTAATTCTACTACTGTTGGTTCTACACTACAGGGTCTGCTATTGTCATCATTCTAACTGGCAAGTTTTATATGGTGGAAGAGCTTTTGATGAGTCGTCAGTGCCGTTACTAACGGACTTATCTTTCTTATTGTACTGTTGCTGTCCTGATGATAATAGTCTGGAGCACCAACATGTGACTCCTGGCTGACGATAAGGAGCTAGCTTCAAATTGTAGCATGAGCACTCACTCCAACATGTTCTTCCTTTCAGGCTACTGCAGCAACGAGGTACTTTGTAATACAACCCTCAAGTAAAGAATATTCACATACACAAGCTGCCCGACAGTAAAGGGTTATAGCACTAAGCACTCTCAGTACAGACGGCAAAGGTTTGTCCCTCTGTCTCTTACAATAATGTCAGCTTGGTATGGAAGCTGTTTCGTCAATGGCGGACTTTACCAGCAGTTGTTAATTTTTATCACACTACACCCAACCAATCAGATGACGAGTCAAAAAAAATTAACTATTTCCTAGGCTATAGAATTTGAGCAGTTTTAAGCGTGTTTGTCTAATCTGACCGAATTTGTTTATTTTATATCATAGTTATTTGTGAACCGATTTTAATTATCAAAAGTGATAATTAAACGGCCAATTATTTTCTATCGTTCTATATAGTTTTCCTTTAGTTATTCCTTTGCATTCAAATGGGGTTAATTTTTTTGTAATTAAATTTAATCTTAACCTGATGTGAGAATATTACTAAATTATATTTTCTAAGTTAAGATAATTTTTCTATGAGGGAATCTCAATGTGTATATGTTAAGCATTATCAGTGCTATAATTTGAGATATCCCTTTTATTTTAATTATCTTTAGTTATCGAGAAATAAATTATTTAAGTTCGGTCAAAAACCCAAAATAGGCATTATTTCCACTTCAACCAAAAATTTTCTTGTCCTTGCAAAAAAGAGGTAACGATTTGATTGGTTGTTAAATTTTACTACGTCCTTCGATAAATATTGGGATCAGTGTGTGAGAGAGATAGAGGTAGGGGGGGGGGGTGTGGTAACTTTTAACTTGTTTTCTTATAAAAATTCAAATACTCTTAGTTAAATGTTGGCGGTATATTTGACTAGACCCTCAGACAAATTTCAAATACTGTAGTTATTTATAGATTTTAAATAAGTTAGCTAGTACGTTTTAAGCGATGAATTTGAGCGTGTTGACATACGGATTCACTTCACTACAGTCACTCCCTAATTTTACCTGAGAGCGTGACTTGTTTTTGAAACCACATTGACTTATGTTTGTGCAGGATGAACTTGCCACATTGACTTTTCGCATATCGCAAGCTCCAGACGGAGTAAGAGTCTAAATTGAGCGACTTACCTATTGTTAATCCAGACCTTCTGTCTGAGAACGATACGCGCTTCTGGGTTGCCGACTGATAAGATGCAAGCTCTCAAACATGGCATGATAAAATACACGGAAGATCTCAAGGGGATAAAGGAAATGACCAGCTTACTAAAGACTAAGACAAGGACAGTAATATATTACCGGCAGATGAAATTGATTGCTATTAACAATTACAAAGAAATAACATTTGGGAGGAAATTATAATGTTAGACCTGTGAAGTAGTGAGTCTGTAAACATGACAAACGAAACGGAAGAAGAGAGATTTGATATGGTCATGAAAGGTAGGCTTCTTGCACAGGAAATATTTCCGTATAGCGTCGAGTAGGTGATTTTAATAGGCCGTCTTACAGGTGGTTGGGGTATTACTTAAGTTCATAAGACTTGTGGTTTCCAGTATTATAGTCAAGTTTTCTTTTTGTCTGATATCAGACGATCCACTAATACTAGGTTCTGTCCTTATATTGAAATCATGTTTCTATTCGTTATCCTGGCGTCTGAAATGTCTTCTTGACAAGATGGAAATGCAGTGAAGCAGTCCTAAATATTGCAGATTATAAGTGACATTTTCGCAAACACATTCATATGGTTTCGTCGGGGAAAAGCTCAAATCAGAGTTTATTTTAGCACTTCTATGTCAATCCAACCACGAATTAGGGTCTGATATCGGTAGGGGTCTCCCCTCCCCCCCACGACCCTCATCTGTATAACATGCTGTATGAGACACAAGATATCTTCTTTACATGTCATTTACAAATGTCTTTGCCTTTAACTTCATTTCCAGTTATCGGGTATTCACTTCCAGTATATTAAGTTGTAATATGTACATTTTATCATTTTATAAGTTTGCACTTAACAGGTGTAAATTGCTTGTGGATTTACAAGTTGATACCAGGCTGGAAACCTCAACATATGAAATGATTGGATTCGTGGACCATCACTACAGAAGCTGGTGACTCCTTCGTGCGGGTTTTCTCACAAGGAATCCAAATGCAGAGGGAGCCCCAGGCTCCGTGTTTATGTGCATACTCAAACATGTTAAATTGATGCAGTTGTCGTTTTCCGTTGTCCTAAGGCCGCTTACAGACGAGCGTTTCTTGACGCGCGTATCTCACGCGTGACGAATGAAAGAGTACGGATTTACAGACAGTCTCGCTCGGCTGAGCAGCCTGTAAATCCCTTACTCCTTCATTCGTCACGCGCGAGAAACGCGCGGCAAGAAACGCTCGTGTGTAAGGGCCCTTACGCACTTTCATCCGACTCACTGCGTTTAACATCAGTGTTCAGCTAGGGTAACGTTTCTGTGGAAGATGAAGCGGTAGAATTGGAGCGGAGGCCACCTGATTCTCATGTCAGGAGACCCTATGCTTACAATAAGCATTTGTTTTCTATCAGTTTGTGCTATCAGTTTGTGGTATAAGTCTGTGGTTCAAGTTGCCAGAAGTCTGTGCTAGACGCCTGCATCAGACGAGTCTTGAAGACGCTTGCCTTGACAAATTGGAGTGGTTACACCCGGCATTTCCGTCTTGGACGTGCTACAGCCACAGAATGTGACGATTGACAACACTCTTGGGAACCAACAGTGACGGAACCCAACACCAATCAGAAACCATCGTCAACACCTTTTTTAACGATAGCCACGTTAAAGTCACTGCCAGTGATGAAAACATCAGTGCTTCATTGTAGCATAAAAACCCTATTTTAATATCGTTTACTATAATTGATTATTAATTTTTTTATCTGTAAATACAAATTGATAGTTGATTTAATCATTATTGAATGTAAAGCACCCGTATCACTCGGGTAATTTAGATACATAATCATCCAGAGCTTTTAAAGTAATATTTTACTGAATTATTTCAGTTGGGTGCTTCGGGAATACGAGCAAATTTCTTTTTTACTCACAGAAGTGGGGGGAAGATAACAGTTTATGACAGCTTAGATGATTTTAGTTGTTATGCTTGATTTCTTAAAACTCCTGTGAGGCTCCATGAGTTAGAAGCACCATTCTTCTATTAAATCTCTACCAAGATTACTCTTGAGCGAAGGTTGATACCTTTGAACACCCTCATCATTATACTCTAAGTCTGACGATTGTTTGACCACTACTGCACATCGGGGGAGACACACACGCGACAATGACATCACAATGACAGTTCTGCCGGGTCCCTTAAGAAAGAACGTCGAATATGAAAAGATTGACATCTTAAGAATTGCCTTAAACATTTGAAAATAAGAAGGAAAAAAGTGTTTTATATCTTCCTCATCATCATCATCAAAACCTTTACGCTCCTGGTGGAGCACAGGTCTTCAACACAAACATGAGAGGCCCATCTATCCTGTGCCATCCATTCAACACCTTCCCATGTCCTTTTTATTCTATGCATGTCTCAGCAACTCAAACTCCTTTCGGCTTTCTCTGAGTTGCACTATACGATTCCTTGCCAGAGGACCTTCTTCTGTCTTGAATGGATGAGCTGAATTATTTTCTTTACTTGACTTGTCATTATTTTGTTGAGGTTTTTGATGTGATAAAGTGTATGTAGGATGGGGTAGCTGGTTACACGCCCAACCTTACATAGTCAACCTCTACGGACTGGTCTGGCAGGCTACAGTGTTACTATATAATTAACCTATAATTCATAGGAGGAGATTCGCCATCAACTAAACGTTTTATGCATTGTTCGACCGGTCAAGTCCATGCATGGTGAATACATAAGTATCAGGTAGACAGAACACTGCACGTGCCGAAATGATAGTCATGGCCCGGCCCGGCCTGGCGTCAAATTACAGCCCTGTCTGTTTTGTTTATCACTGAGTTTTGACATCGTCTATTGATAGGTCCTTATTGTTTTCTCTAACATTCAACAACAGGCGGCTGGATAATGTACTGGATACTAAAACTAATTGTTATGAACACATTTTTCATTATACACCAGACATACTTAAACAGAAGCATCAACTAAAATGTAATTAGCAATATACATCACACAATAGTACAAGTTAAACAATATTTGTTAACTTCTATTTTTTGTTGCTATGTTAAGTTTTGTAATCAGCAGACCAGCAGATACACTGAAGCTCGGCATGTCTCGTAGCTTTTTTCCGGGACAACGTTTCGTAGGACGCCTGATGGGTTAAGACCAAGCCCTTCCAACGAACTAGCAAGAGGGCTTTCGCTTTTGACACTGCAGAAATTTTACAGCCCCTCTCCGACCATTAAAATCAAACGTGTATTGAAAATCGTAACGCCTAATTCGCTTTCGTCAAGAATAACGGTACATTTATTTGTCAATCAATCAATCAATCAATCCATCAATCAATCAATCAATCAATACCCTTTAGCTCCCAAAGGAGCATAGGCCTTCAACAAACACATGCCAAGTCCTCCTGTCACGTGCCATCAGCGCAAGCTATTTACGTCTTCCTCATTACTTTCACTTCTATCTCCAGTTACAGAATGCGAACGTTCCATGTGCCAATCCTGGAGATTTTCTTAGACGAAAAAATGTTAGCCGGCAGCCCAGATTCCTTTGGGCTTTCTCTGGGTTGCTTAGTGAGCCTTCTTTCCAGAGGACCTTCTTCTGTCTTGGACGGTTGAATTGGCCTTATATTCTGTATTTAACTTATCCATATTTCTTGTTAACGTCTTTATGATATATATTTTTTTACAGGATGGTTTAACTAGCCCCATACCCAACCCTCTTTAGTCCTTAATTACGATATACCATGCAGGGTACAGTATAACTATTCTTCGCTAAATGTTAATAATATTGCAGTCTGCGTAAATTTGAACGAATATATTTATTGTAGAAAGACTAAAGGAGATAGCATAGCCTAATCATCAGAATCTTCAAAGATTCTTACTCTTTTTGATGTGGAGAATTCGATGGAGATCTTACAGTGGTTGCTGTGGACGTGGAAGGTTCTGAAAGGGTAGGGGACCTAGGCCTTGCTGTTGCTGTCGAAGGCTTACGGCTTCTTTTTTGTCACTACACTTAATTTCCATTATAAATACGCACAAAAATATTACACTACATATACAATAATAAGTAAAACGTTTGTAAAACTTTTGAAAATTGTCAGTAATACACAAAGAGACGCAGAGCGAACAACTTCTGAAAACAGACTAGACGACACAGGTTCACAACGACCGAGAATAAAATGGCGCAAGCGCACTAGTCGTCTTTCTCATCTGTTGAGTGCGAGAGTATCATGCTGAAATTTGTCGAATGAGCAAGGCAAGCGCCGAAAATTACACAAAGAGAAAGCAGAAGCGAAAAGCGACTTCCGAAAACACCGACTAGACGAAACAGGTTCACAAGATAAGTCGACCGATATTTATAAAATGGCGCAAGATGCACTAGTCGTCTTCAATCCACACGTCTCTATCTTGTTGACATTCTGCGTATAGTGTATTATTGTCTGATTTTCTTCATATGTGCCCCCAGCTTTTTTAGTTTCTACGCTTCGTCTTTGGACTTCGATGTAAATTATTGTTGAATGTGTTCTGTTTTAATGAAAATTATTTTAAAAAGCAACCGTCACAGATACTTGTAGAGGAAATTCCCTTTATCTTGCACCAGTCTTACACTATTTGACTGGTGTTGACTATGAAGAACGTGCTGAAAAAAGTGCAATACAATATCATGGAAGCCAGCACCTCTGAAAATTATGAACATGAGCGATATGAAAAAGCTGCCACTATATATAAACGTCATCATGGAAGCGGGTATGTGTATGATGAAGTGTAAGTCAAAAGCAACAACCAGAAAACAATTTAATTTATTCACTACACGAAACACTGTGACAAGACAGCTGGATATCTTAAAGAGTCACTGATAACTTTTCCAAGATGTAAGTCATTGCGAATGTATATGTGTCCTGATTCAAATACAAAGATCAAAGTTATATGTGATATGACCCTTAGAAACATTTCGTTGGCATGACTAAGTCTTTATTGGAAGAATGTATAGTGTATTCTTACTTGATTTAAAACAGATTCATTTTTGGGGTACATATGTTGAGCCAGCTGGCCACATCAGCTTTTCTTGCGTGATGGCGGCAGGAAAAGACTCACTTCTACTGCTCGATTTCTCCCCTTGCTCTGGAGACACCTCACTGATAGCTAAATGGACCAAGTATTGTCTCTGGACCTTGACCAGATGCTTCAATAACGCTCCCTGAAAACAAGAAGGATGTACCTTCTACTTCATAACTAATTGACATTCTACACTGGCATAATCATTGTATAGTGTTTCTTGATTGTCTACGATTTTATTTCTTCAATAATGTGTTCCCCCCATGCTTTTACTTTCCTCCGAGTTCTCTTATAGCTTTACGTCTTTGAACTTATATACGATAAATTAACAATTGTTCTGTTTTAATTTTCATTAAAAGATAAAATGTTTCAAGCTTACCACAATTTCATGGAAAACCAAACATGTAAGATACTTGACTGTGAATTCTGGCAGAGGCAAAATTCCCATTTTAAAAAAATATATGAGCAACGCACTGTTGCTTTACAAGATATTTGAACTATGTCTCGAGCTCCTAGGAAATCAGCGAGTTCCAATGGAGCCACGTTTACAAGAAATTGTTCCCAAGCCATTTATAGTCTAATCGTGTTTAGCCTTACTTATCATTCCAGCCAATCAGTTCAAATGTAACTTGTGGCCCATTTCTACAATGGTTTGTTCTGATTTTTGGGTGTTGTCTGAAGCAATTTTATTTTGGCTATAACTTGTTAAACCTAGACTATTTGCGTAACGTTTTACATATTCTTTGTCACTAGGCCTATACAAACGTTTAAAAGAGCTACGTGGCTGCGTTCAAAATATGCAATTTCTTCTTTACCTCCTGTTTCGAAGATGTGCTGTCTGGGTACTGTAATGTTTTCAAACGTTCTAATTTTTTGGGAAGGGTAGTGAAACCAGAAATAAAGTTAGTGCATTCACGCTACTTGTTATCGCATGTAGTGTTGCACGTGTTCCTGATTTTCATTCGCCCCTCTCTCTTTCTATTTGAGTCCATCTGTTCGTTCGTTTTGGTAACGTAGTATAATTAATGTTAGGATTAATTTAGGTCATTACGCAGTGTGCCTCTCAATGTTTTTCTTAGAAATGCAATACCCGTTTTAATGTGTTGTGGAAACGCTTGTATTTATGCAGTGGCTTATATTTAACGCGGAAACGTTACAATTTGCAGACGAAGCATAAAACAAAGGGGGATTTCGAGTACACTCCTTGTGACAGCACTGTTATTTACCATTCTTCTTCCTTTATTAAATGTATTTGTTAGGCTTTATATTTACCTGATAATTTATATATGTGGATTAGAATATTTCACGACAACCTCTAGAAGCTTGGCAACGATCCTCCAGCGTACACTAGCATCAACGTAGTAAGTTCTCTCAGAGTACAGTAGCCCTGTAGTAGGTCTTCCAGTGTATTGTATCACTGTAATAGGGTTTTCTCAGCTTACATTAGGACTGTAGTGAGTTATCTCAGCTTACATTAAAGCTGTAATACGTTCTCTCAGCTTACATTATGACTACAGTGGGTTCTCTCAGCTCATTTTAGCACTGTAGTGGGTTATCTCAGCTTACATTAGCACAGTAGTGGGTTCTCTCAGCTTACATTAGCACTGTAGTGGGTTCTCTCAGCTTACATTAGCACTGTAGTCGGTTATCTCAGCTTACATTAGCACTGTAGTGGGTTCTCTCAGCTTACATTATGACTATAGTGGGTTCTCTCAGCTCATTTTAGCACTGTAGTGGGTTCTCTCAACTTACATTAGCACTTTAGTGGGTTCTCCCAGCTTACATTAGCACTGTAGTGGGTTATCTCAGCTTACATTAGCACTGTAGTGGGTTATCTCAGCTTACATTAGCACTGTATTGGGTTATCTCAGCTTACATTAGCAATGTAGTGGGTTATCTCAGCTTACATTAGCACTGTAGTGGGTTATCTCAGCTTACATTAGCACTGTAGTAGGTTCCCTCAGCTTACGTTAGCACTGTAGTAGGTTCCCTCAAAGTGCAGTAGCACCTCAGAGTAGCACTTCAGTAGGTTCTCTTTCCTTAGAGCACAGTAGCACTTCAGTATGTTCCCTTAGAGTACAGTAGCACTTCAGTAGGTTCCCTCAGAGTATAGTAGCACTTCAGTAGGTTCCCTCAAAGTGCAGAAGCACTTCAGCACGGTTCCTCAGAGTATAGTAGCACTTCAGTAGGTTAGCACTTCAGTAGCATTGTAGTGGGTTCCCTCAGACTACAGTAGCATTGTAGTAGGTTTCCTGAGAGTACAGTTTCATCGGTTAAGATAATTCTTCACTGATTTTTAGCTGTTACAGTCAACTTTCATCTTGAACTTGTTGTTTGTTGTTGTGTTTTTGTTAAGAAAGAAACGAACTAAAGTGAAAGAAATAATCTAAAATGCCAACATGAAAGAAATACGCTGCATCTATATCCGCTGAAAGAGGCAATTAGCAGCAAGCTACAACAAAATAAATAATGCGCCATGATCTACAACAAAATATAACTATAACAAAATATTGACCATTTGTGTCGTCACTACCTTTGCGGATTTGATTTTAGTTTTACATCGTCCTTCTACCGCCTTCCACTAAACATATGTGATATAGAAGGGAATTGTGGGTCCTCTTACATTTTTTTTAAACGTGTCTTCAAACACGTTTGTATCCAAGAGTGCATTTAGTTGACGGAAATCATCTCCTGGGCCTATACAGAGAGGAATTCTGTATCGCCATCCGTTCTGCTTTGGCCTCGTTAACAGACCCGGCGACTCGCTTCTAAATCTCATTCATTTCCAAGATGTACCAGGCCAATGTTCGCAAAACGTTCTACAGCGAGTCAACGTTGCCGGGAGTCACAGAAAGTGAGCAGTCGTTCCATCTTTAACCTTTCTAACGTAAGAGGGGGGAAAACACAACAACAACAACACACATACACACAATGTTTGACGTTTTTTTTATGTTCTGTAAGTTCAACGGAAGAACAGCGACTTGAGCTGGTCTTGAGAGACCTGAGCATCGGTGAGAGATGGGGCAGCCATGTGTCCTGTTGGCATGCCGGTCTGGAACTGCCATCCGGAATGTGGAAGGAGGTTATAGGTGTCAGTTTCCCTGTTTATAGGAAGCTTCTCGTGCGTACTTGAGTACAACACTGCACGTGCAGAGATTTGTCAGTTACTCATTCTAGCAGTGTAATCACTTTTGTGGAAGCTTTCGGCGTCGATGCAAACTTGTATCGTTAAAACTTTGATAAATTGTAAAAAAGTTTTAACTTAATAATATATTTTCTGCCGCTTGTTCTATAAACCTTGCAGTTTATATATTTGTTTTATATATATTTGTTTGACCATATATTTGTTTTATATATATTTGTTTGACCATATATTTGTTTTATATATATTTGTTTGACCATATATTTGACAGATTCCCTCACATTAAACTGTTGTCTTGTTCTGGAATGCCCAGGGTCGTAGAAGCGAAGAGAAACAAAACAACACATGTAGGAGAGAACTTGATACAGACATGAAGGGGATGAAGAACACATAGAATAACATAGCGCTGATGGCACGGGACAGGAAGTCTTGGCATAAATTTGTTGAAGGGACAGTTTATAAATAGGCCTACAAGTCTTGTTAAACTTCAACAAGGAAAAAGGTAAAGGGCAAAATTAGTTTGACAGAGAAAGAAAAGAACCAACGAACGAACTTTATGTTCAAAGGGTTGAGAATTGGGCACGCAGGCCCGTCTAACATTCTGCCCTTCCTGACTCTCATCTTGTACACTGAATTTATTTATTCTCATAAAAATAGAGACAATAAAAGACCCATAAGAACGAGAAAAATAACCTTTACCGACAAAATACATCTTTTATTTATTTATTTTTTGGGGGAAGAAAAAGGACGTACACAATTGGCTGAAAACAAAGAGTTCTAGCGGAGTGGACTAGTGTTTTCCAAAAGGTTCTTTGTTCTTGTTCATATGTAAAAGTGGCATAAATACTCAGTGGCGGCTTTTAACCATATTCAATCTGGGCTTTTGCCTAGTGACTCGCTCTTTTGGGGGCCTTGCCCGCAAATATATTTTTGTCGATACAAGAAGAATTTATATTTAAAAGGGGCCTCCAAGTTCATCCTTGCCTACAACCTAAAACGGCCACTGTATACACCATTTAGTCTTGTACGTTTAAATCGCACGCGAGCGAGCTGTCAGATTTCAATTGTGAATGCACGATATCACGACTACACTGTTCATTTACCTAGTCGAGGTCAGCTCACGCGAAAGCACGTTCTCCCCCCCCCCCCCCCTTTCCTTTCCCCTTTCCCCTACTACTGTAAGACAAAACGAAGAGCATGTAGATAAGACGGTATTTTTTCTATCAAGGAAAAAAGGCGGGTTTTCCTACTGAACTGTGTCAAACTGCAGACAGCGCGGCACGCTTGCATCCCTGGAGGAAGTGCATATAAAAAAAATAATAAAACTAAAAACGAAGAAAAAATAAATAAAATAGAACATTATTGTACGCTCATCAACAATATGAATTGAATGGAAGTTGCCGGGCAACTTGAAAAAGTGTCCTACTTTCTCTCTCTCTCTCTCATAATCTCAACCCCTGAAAATAAAGTTCGTTCTTCTTCTCCCTGTTTAAGACTTGCTTATTTAATAACTTAACTGAGAAGTCTACACACGGGATCTCTCAATGAACTCAATGATTAACATATTTAACTATGTCCTGCCTCAACTTCTGCCCTACTGAACCCTTCTGCTGCCTTAACCTGCGCACTATAACGGCTTCATTGAATCGTCCTCCATCTTGTTAAACGCTAATAGACCTCTGTCCACGAAGCACTATTTTTATGTTGCCTAGTTGGCAGTGAGGATAGTGTGATTCGCTTCCTTAGCTAGGTGGTGGTGCCGTTCGGGAATTCCTGGTTTCGATTCTCCGGTAAGCCACTCACTTCTGTTGTTTTTCTGTTGTTTTCCTGTTGTCTAGTTTTCAACTTCTTTATTTCTCACGGAGTGCCTGACACACACCTTTATGTGTGTAATATGTATCCATCTTGTTATGATGGCTAAATTTGTGGAAGCTGAGTCAGCATAAAAGTACCTCATGTCAGATGATGTCATAAACAGACTATCGTTAGCTCTCGTGTTTTTTACCAAAAATACTAAACAGACATCTCCATTCATTCCCAAGTTGTTTGTTTAGTCTATCAGTTGGGTTATCACTTGCCCGTCCTGTGTGGGCAACCCTCGCTGTGATATTTCACGGTGATGACTGAATTAAGCAAACTCAGGACCGTCTAGAGCCCACACACCAGGTTTCCTGGCACGGTTTTATTATATACGGAGACTAACAAATATATTTCTTCTTCTTTGTTTGCGCTCAAAAATAATCACTTATAAAGTTGTTAGTCCGTCTCAGGCTTCTCTCGTCCTCACATAATTTCTTCCTCCATGCTGCCCCCTGCTCCTCTCAGGGAGCCGACAGTTTTAGATGACATGTTCTACTGTTTGTTTGTCATCCCCACATGTTCTACTGTTTGTTTGTCATCCCCACATGTTCTACTGTTTGTTTGTCATCCCCACATGAACGCACGTGCATCTGTCTGTCCGAATTTCAGTTTGTTGAACAGATGGTATGTGAATCAGCAATGGTCGGTTATCAAAATTTCACTACAAATTGGAAACTGCTTATATTGGCTATCACATCACTCAAGAATTGATGTATTATTTAAATGAAGGTCCCATATTTTTTTAAATATTGAAATTAGGTGTTTAATTTCCAAGAAATCCTAGTGGCTGAATTTGTGTTGCAGTCAGTTTACTACAACTAGAGTTTTATGATTTTTACAAGGCATCAGAAAAGCTCTAATATAAAATATATTGTTATTATACGAAATATGTAATATACAAACAGTTGGCTAGTCATCATTATACTTAATATTGTAATAATTAAGCCTGTATTAAGAGAGAGAGAGAGAGAGAGAGAGAGAGAGAGAGAGAGAAAGAGAGAGAGAGAGAAGGGGAGTTATAGAGGAATGAGTAAACGGCACACATAGTCCTGCAGCAGATACTGTATTGCCGAATGGGAGTCAAGTTTTAGGGACTTCACTTTACTAGGCATAAACTTTATTAGGTGGGATGGCTAGTTAGCTTCCTCGCTGCTTTTGCCTTCCCTAATTCAGGAGCAGTCAGATACTCATTTACAACTGGGTGGACCGCAGTAGGACACGTCTTCTTCTTCTTTCACCTTTCAACTTTCACCTTTCAACTTCGCAAGAAGCATAAGCCTTCAACAAACTTATGTTATGTCACGTGCCATCAACTCAAGATCTTCTTAAACCTTTTCACGTCTGTCTCCAGCTCTCTTCTCCATGTGTTCTTTCTACGTCTCTTACTTTAGGAAATCCAGAACAAGGAACTGCCTTGTAATGCTATCATCAGCTTTTCTCAGTGTGTGTCTTATCCATCTCCAACGTCTTTGACTCCTGTCTTGTTCCACCGGCGCTAGTCATCAAGTTCCACATTAGTGATCTTATCATACCGCTTCAGCTAGAAAGAAGCAATCCCCTTTTTCGGGGCATGTTATGAGAAGAGGAACGCTGGAATATATCCTAACAACACGTAAGATTGAAGCAACAAAGAGATAGGGGAAGACAAAGAGAGCAAATACTGGACAGTTTGACATCGTGGCATGGAAGGAGGTCAATCACAGAATTGATAAATTGTGCTGGAGACAGGAAGTTGCGGAGAGACGTGATCTCCTACGCCACTAGGCATGGTAATTGAAGAAGAAGAAGTATTCCATATCTTCCGTCCAAATTTGAGCAAATTCATCAAGCAAGAAACACCAAATTTCCTCATGCCCAAGATAGTTTCACAAACTCCAAACCTTATTTACATGCCTACTAACATATTCACCAATCAGCTCCACACATTCTTCAAGTTCAGTCTCCCATTAAATCTCCCATTACATCCCCGATTAAATCTCCCATTAAATCTCCCATTAAGTCCAAACGTTCCTTATATACCTAGTAACAAATTCCCCCAAGGCGTTTGACATCTCCCTAATGTACGACAAAGTCCTATCTGCCACAAATTCCAAACGAAATTTATCATCATCTTTTCATGTTTAGCGTCTTACGAAACAGAAAGCCACCACAGCAATTATCCCCCTTGCTGAAAGCCTGCACCAAAGCATTCGTGGTACCATTGTAGCAGAAGTTTGAGTAGCAATGTGTTTGACATGATGAGGCTGCTAGTCGAACGCACAACCCCCGCAGTTGTCGCTTCATACGACATTCAGAGATTTGTAGTCCTATTCTTTGTTTGTGACCTCAGAAATCCCCGGATACTACACAGGGCATCTCAAGTAACAAATTCACCAAGAAGCACCGCATCTTCAGCACAGCCACATAGATCTATTTTTCCCACACCCAATAACTGTATCAGACCTACATACCCAGTAACTGTATCAGACCTACATACCCAGTAACGAGCGTCCGATTGACTGAGTGGTTAGAGAGCTGGTTTCTCGCGGCAAAGATACTGGGCTCGAATAACAGTACAGACACGCTCTAGTCTACCCAGCTGTAAATGAGTACCTGACTCTGCTCTTTGAGTTAGGGAAAGAAAAGGCAGCGAGGAAGGAAACTGATAACCCCACGTCTCGATGCTGGACCTAGTATGGTGAAGTCTCTTTTCACTTCACTCCCCTATGGCAATATCTCTTATGGGATTACCTTGACTATTTTTACCTGGTAAAGAAGAGACTCGCCAAAAACACTTCACATGTTCCCATCTTTAGTCTTCTCCAATTTCTACAACAACCAATAAAGTATTCAATACCTTTGCCCGTGGATCAAAAGTCTCCAATAAAAAAATACTCCACGCATTCCTAGCCTGTGCCATCTGACCAAGATCTTTCCAACCCCTCCTCGTCACTTTCGTTTCCTAAGGTTTTTTTATTTTTTTTTGGTGGGTGGGGGGGGGGGGGGGGGGAGAGGGGGGGGGGGGAGTGTTCCTCTATTTCTCTTACCCTGGGAACTTCCCAGTGCCGTCTTACGGCATGGGCACACTGGGCAGTGCCCAGGGACCACATGATTCTACGGGCCCCATGCTGCAATATTGTTCATAAGACATCTCTTGGCAGAGTGGATAATTACTTGATCTCTCGCTGGAAAGGCCTGGGATTCAAATCAAACATGACGTGGGTAAGTGGGCGAAATTTGTGTTGAAAGTACCATTAAATTATAAATCTATAGGTTTAATTTTATTGACCGTTTACATTTTTATTCCCGTGGGTGGGTAGGGTTGGTAGGGGCCCAGTGCATTGCTTTTCCCAGGGCCTACAATGCTGTTAAGACGGCCCTGGAACTTCCTTGTTATGCTATCAATTGGTTTTCGTAATGTGTGCCTTATCCAACGCGAGCGCCTTCTTCTCAACTCTTGTTCTATGGGAATTTCCACTACAAGCTCCCTGTATAGCTAGCACGAGACCCACCTCGAAGACAGCGCATGACACATCAAATATTAACACTGCAGCTGCCGACATCAAACATCATCACTGGATGTACTCCACGGAACCACGGGACCGTCATAGTTCCTGAAACACGTTGTTATGCCTCTACTAATGATGCCGCCGTTGATGTCGACTTCGCGGTGGGTACCATTAGAATAAGGGCAACGTTATCGGACCCGAGCAGTGAGAGATGAAGCGAATGTTACCGCACGCGATAAGTCTAAATGCCGGAGCTGGACAGCTTAAGATATGATTTATCAGTAGAAAATAAACACAAAAATATACTTACATCGTTGACAGCTAAGGCTTAAGAAAATTTTAACGAAGAGAAAAAAAAAAGCGTATTTTTGTAAGAATATGAGGGATCTGATTTAAAACTGCAAACTGTAGTATTAACAGCAATACATGCATAGAGAACAAAAAATAGGAAGATAAAAAAAAAACAGATTTTTCTTTTTAAATGCATCTCAAGGACATAATCGCACGTGCAAGCGATTTTCTTAGCTTTCCTGACGTACATAAGGGAAGAGGTGACTTGGAGTGACTCATCCTCACTTACTGTGGCAATGCTCCCTCACTTTCCACCCTCCCTCTAACTTTTCGATGGCACTGCTAGTTACCTAAATCCGCCTTTCTCCGTCGACCTGAAAAAAAGATATATGTTCGTCTGTTGATGCGACCTTGAAGTATGGAAGAAAATGAGAGAAAGGTCAAGACCGCGCAGTGTAGGTAATGGAGTTTGTGTCCCTTTTTGCACTTTATGAAGATGTCAACGAAGTTTTGACGAAAAAAAGAAATAAGTGAACGTATAATGCAAGAATGAATATTTACATACAGATATCATCATCATCATCAACATCATCATTCCAGGGCCGGTGCTACCATTAGGCGAACTAGGCGGCCGCCTAGGGCGCAGACCTCAGAGGGGCGAAGAGTGTAGAGTGTCAGTGTGTTAAGAGAGTGAGAGGTGTGAAAAACCAGAATAATGAGGGGGGGTGTAAGTACTTAGCCTTGCCTAAGGCGCAAAATAGTCTGGCACCGGTCCTGCATGGTTCTCATCACCATCCTCTTCCTTATCACGCCATATATGAAGCATTGATCCATCACTGATACTGGTCCCCCCCTGCAAGACGCCTGAACCAACCATTCACATGCTCTTGTAGTGGTGGTTTCTGTAGCAATTAGTTTTACATGTTGAAGTGACCAGCCCCATGCACAACCTCATATTAGTTGCCTGGTACGACATGCCTGAGGGTGCAGTAGGCATATTCTGTCATTATCTCTTCAGAGACCCCCCCCCCCCCGGAACTACACGGGGTACTTACATATGTACATACACATTATACAACCCCACACATACATTTATATATAGCTACAACCTTACAAAAATCAAACATGCGCCCTAATATAACCGACAGAGAGTGTGTCTTGGTTTGAAAGGGGCATGCAACACCAAAACCAGACCTTATATATAAATATGACTTGACTTTGATCCGCTGCTACTGAGCGTCAACTCTTGGTGACCTATATATATATAAAAATATCTATATAGCCACAGAGTTGATTGCTTCTAATGCGGACAAGCTACTAACATGACAAGTCAAAAACCAACTTGTAAGACGCGTGCGAGCGTCCGATTGACAGAGTGGTTAGAGCGCTGATCTCTAGCGGCAATGGCGCCAGGTTCGCTTCCCGGTATCAACACACTACAGTCTACCCAGCTGTAAATGTGTACCTGACTTTGCTCTTGATTTAGGGGAGGAAAAGGCAGCTAGGAAGGGAACTGGTCACACCCACCTCTCGATCCTGGAGCTAGTAAAGTGAAGCTTCTAACTCTTCCCTCCCCTACGGCAGTATCTACTATGGGACTACCTTTACATTTGTTAGACGTGCGTGAGTTGGGCAGAGAAAGGGGTAGAGTTTTCAGATCAAGATCTCTGAAGTTTACTGCCTACATGGTGAGGCACTGAGCTCACCTGAGAGTGAGTACAAACATTAAAGATGAATGAGGAGACAGGTAGTGATAATTCACATGTCTGAGAATATATACAGAGGATGACAAATCCGTCCCCTTTAGTTCCCGTGGGTGTGGGGGGGGGGGGGGGGGCTCCTCGGACAAGGCAATGAAAGAAAGAGTATGACTATCGCTCACTCAGTGGTGATTAATCATGAGGTTGTTCGTGGGGTGGGAAACTTGATCTTGAAACACGAAGTACTTAAATTAAAGAACAGCGACTGCAAGTGCTGATGAAGGCTTGAGTGCAGGATTCCTGCTACGGCGCCAGTTACAGTAGTAGTTCCGTGTTACATAACGAGGGACCAGGGAAATAATGATGATGATGATGCTTGTGCTGATGATAATTACGATGGTGATGATGATGATGGTGATGATGATGATGATGATGATTAATGATGATGATGATCACAGCGACGACGATGATGATGAAAATGATGACGATGATGATGACGACGACGTTGATGATGAAAGTGATGATGATGATGATGATGGTTATGATGATGGTTATGATGCAAACAAGAAGAGATAGTTTAAGGAAACTAACGAAACGTATCAATAAAGTGTTCCCGGAGAAGAGTGAGAGAGTCAGCAGGATAAACTGCTTGTTGAATTCTTCCTTGACTACCTACAGTGGTGGTTCTATGTTCCGTAAGGATCAATCAATCGATACCCTTTAGCTCCCCGAGGAGCATAGGCCTTCAACAAACACATGCCAAGTCTTCCGGTCCTGTGCCATCCGCTCAAGTTCTTTCCATATTTTCCTCATCATTTTCACCTCTGTATCCAGCTCTCTTCTCCGTGTGTTGTTTTTTTTTTGGTCTACCTCTGCCTCTTTTTCCACTGGGGATTCCAGAACAAGGACTGCCTTGTAATGCTATCAACAGGTCTCCTCAATGTGTGTCCTGTCCATCGCCAGCGTCTTCTTCTCAACTCTTGTTCCACTGCCACTTGTCTGGTTCTTGTCATCAGTCCCACATTTGTGACTTTGTCATACCATTTCAGTCCTTCCATTCTATGCCAGCACCTACAGTGGTGGTTCTATGCTCCGTAGGGATGGGAAGTAAAAATGATGACGATGATGACATTAAGCCAAGGCCGGATTAAGAACTCTGGAGGCCCTAGGCTATTAAGATATTTTGGGGCCCCTCTCTAATCTTCTGAAAGATAAAACTAGACAAGAACTAAACTAATGGATTTCAGATAAATGTTTTTATTAATACAATATGTAAAAAAAACAAACAAAGAAGTGTTCGTTACAGTCTTTAGATTTTGTTAAAGGTAGTGGGGCCCCTGCAAAGAAAATTTAATTAAAAACAAAGGAAAAATGCGGTGGTGGAAGTAACTAGTAAACTAACTGTTGTACAGATACTATTACCCTGGAAGTAACTAGTAAACTAACTGTTGTACAGATACTATTACCCTGGAAGTAACTAGTAAACTAACTGTTGTACAGATACTATTACCCTGGAAATAACTAGTAAACTAACTGTTGTACAGATACTATTACCCTGGAAGTAACTAGTAATCTAACTGTTGTACAGATACTATTACCCTGGAAGTAACTAGTAAACTAACTGTTGTACAGATACTATTACCCTGGAAGTAACTAGTAAACTAACTGTTGTACAGATACTATTACCCTGGAAGTAACTAGTAAACTAACTGTTGTACAGATACTATTACCCTGGAAGTAACTAGTAAACTAACTGTTGTACAGATACTATTACCCTGGAAGTAACTAGTAAACCAACTGTTGTACAGATACTATTACCCTGGAAGTAACTAGTAAACTAACTGTTGTACAGATACTATTACCCTGGAAGTAACTAGTAAACTAACTGTTGTACAGATACTATTACCCTGGAAGTAAATAGTAAACTAACTGTTGTACAGATACTATTACCCTGGAAGTAACTAGTAAACTAACTGTTGTACAGATACTATTACCCTGGAAGTAACTAGTAAACTAACTGTTGTACAGATACTATTACCCTGGAAGTAACTAGTAAACTAACTGTTGTACAGATACTATTACCCTGGAAGTAACTAGTAAACTAACTGTTGTACAGATACTATTACCCTGGAAGTAACTAGTAAACTAACTGTTGTACAGATACTATTACCCTGGAAGTAACTAGTAAACTAACTGTTGTACAGATACTATTACCCTGGAAGTAACTAGTAAACTAACTGTTGTACATTACTATTACCCTGCACGCACGTGCGTACTACCGTGCACGTGCCGTTACTGTTGAGCTCTGTGCATTATGACTTCGTTGCTTTTTTCGAAGGGGCCCCTGTAAGCCCTAGGCCAGTGTCTAGTGGGCCTAATGAATAATCCGGCGCTGCATTGCGGGAATGACCGACGATTCCTAATGATGCCGTTCTGTAGTATCTATCACTTTATTGCTTGGCCTATCCAGCATTCACCTTCTCATTTTAAACAGATGAGGAGCGATGCTCCCCCACCATCCCGTTGTTTCACTCTTACACTACCCATGAAAATGCATCATGGACGGGGGACCAAAAAAAGGGGGGGTTGGTTGAGGGTTGGAATTTACGCCAAACGGCACGAGTAGAACAAGCATGGAAAAATCTAGGCTGCGCATGCATCTGTTACCCAGTCAGTAATTTAATCATTTAATCGTCGGAACATATGGAACAAATTTGTTATCTAGCATCTGTCACTCTGTAATACAAGCGGTTACTCCTGCTGCACTTAGACAGTTTCTGTTAAGTTTAGATATTTACACTGGATCTGTCACTCACTAAATCATCATCATTGTTGCCACCGTTTTGTTGAATTCGGTTTTTGATCTTTTAAACATTTTAATTGAAGAATGGGTCTTCATGTATTACTATTCTATGTACTTTCACTTGATCTTCAATTTGTCTTTATATTGAGCTATTGTGCTGATCTGGTGGTTTACGCGAATGATGAGTAATATGATCAGTCAACTGGATTGAAGCAAACGAAGATGCGGTTTCTTCGAGTCCACGAAAACAGTACATTTTAATTATTACATACAAGTTATGTTGAATTCATTTGCATCAAATAGTTATATCAGAATCTCCTGCGCAGTACATTACAATCTCATATGTATTACTTGTTCTGTCGTCAAAAGGGTCTGACTGTTTACACGCGAAGTCGTATGTCGACAATCCGGTAATGAACAGCCGTCGCCTTGGCGAAGAAAACGATTATAACAATATTACATTTGTACTCCCTGTTTATTCCTAGTTCAGGAAAAACTTAATCATCGGTACTAATATTCCAATAGTGTATACATAACACCAGATAGCTGACCCCGTAGACTATCTTCAAAAAGGACTTCAGCGCAATTCAATCTATATTGGGAGTAATCCAAAATACGTCCGACTTGGATCAAGTTCGGAGTCTGAAGGGTAAAAATATAACGTTGTCATGTGTTAGCATACCAACGTAACACGTCATCAAAATCCTAGACAACTATACAAATTCGCGTTCAATACCGTGAAGCGCGAAATGTGATATATATTTATAGCATCTCAACCCCTTAACGCGTAACTTTAAAACTGCTCACTATAATAGTGGATATCATCATAAAACATGTCGTAACAATCATCATCATAATCATCATAATTATCATCGCTGTCGTCGTCATCATCATCATCATGGTCATCATCATTATCGTCGTAGTCATCATTATCATCAGTCTGGTCATCATCATCCTCATAGCCATCATCATAATCATCATCGACTTCAACGTTATAGCCATCATTGTATACCAATCTTCGTTATCATCATCATCATCGTCATAATCATCATTGTAATCCTCATCTTCGTCGTTGTCATTATCAACATGGTCATCATCATTATAATAGTAATCAACATCGTTGTCATTGTCACGTGGGTCTTTATATCATTAAATTGCCTACATCTTCTTCCTATTCTCTCACCCGCATCCTTTTATTTTATTATCTTTCCGTACTTGTTTTTCCTGTATTTTTTTCGCATCACTCGTTGCGAAAAATATATTTCTTTCCCATCATCGTTTTTCTTTCTCATACTGACTAGTAACCTTATTGCATCAGATGTCAGTCGCGCAGGTAAGACGTAAATGTGCGAAAAATTCGTCTCGCTGGACATAGAGCAGACTTTTGTCTACATTTGCACCTGTCACGCGCGGGTTTTCCGGGCCGAACGCTTAAGTTGGAGCGAATATTTACACCTTATAGTCGCAGTTTCTCTGTTTCCGATATTAAACCTAGTTTGAAACTTTATTTTCATTCTTCTCAAATAAATCGCAGTAGACAGGTGGTTCGCGAAGAGTAGAGCTGTATAAGCGAAGTTTCTTAGTTTGTTGCGACAATTTGTCGAACTTCTAGACTTCCATAAATATAAGCGTAAAAATTCTTAATTGTGCGATATCCTATAGTGCTGTGTTTTTGAGGTAAATATTATATAGTAGTTCTCTAGAATTTTGTGAAGTGATTAAGTGTTAAATCGCCGATTTAATTTTAAACTAGTTCTTTTGAACAGAGTGCTTAATCTATATAGTCTGTATTATTTTCTAGTGACGCGTTTCAGTGGAAAACAGAAATTATATTTCTTGCTTAAATTCAGTCGGCTAATAAAGAAATTTAATTTAACTTCTAAATAATCAGACGAGAGAATATATTTAAAAAAAAAAAAACTAAACTTATAACGCTAGATACATCATTGAGTGTTGACGAAATACTTATGTATTTTCTAATTCATGATGTTTGATTTATTTAATATAACTTATTTTACGGGAAGTTTTAAATATAAGTCAAGCGGTCGGCTTGTTTTTTTTTTTAATGTAAGTTATAATGAGTACATATATGTAAATTATTTGATATGTGTTCTTTCTTCTATATAGTGAAACGGTGGTACCCAACTTGCCAGCGTTTAGTAAAGAGACATATTTGTGTGAAGCATAGACAGTTCCTATCTTTAACCACGTGGGTTTTTGTTTTGTTTCAAGTAACCCTAATCTGACAGTGCATATGCCATCAGAGAGAGACAGTAATAGCAATCCCACTAACGGTTTCTAAAGACTAGAAATATATATTGGGCTTTTGAGCCAGTTCATATTGCTCCACAAATTTAAATGTACATGCTGCCTGGCGGCGAGAATATTACAAGAAACATTAAACATTCCGACAGAGATTGTGACTAGTATTGTGGTGACCAAATATAGTACCTTCCGGGAAGTAGACACCGATCTGACATTCCTTAAATCCTAGAATCCAAAGCTAATGACATTGTGCTCTGCTAACTTTCGTGCCTGGACAAATTTTATGTGACTTAATCAGACATTCGAGAAAAATTAGAACACCCAAGGAATCGGTTCCCTGAGACAGAGAGTTCAGTACGTCTTTTGGAACTGGGGGTTTCTTGGTCGCTGACTGCATTTTTCGGGTCTGTGTGAAGGTCCTGGAATTATTATGTTCCCAGAGGCAGCGAGCAAAGTTGTGAGTATATATGTGTGAGAAAGGCCATGGCTGGATGAATGAGAGTACACGGGTCTGAGTGTTATTTTACCGGTGTATTATTGTCACACATTTGCTGTCTTAAATTTTGTAATCTGCAGAATTTGTTACTATTTGCTAGAGTTTCTTTACTTCTTAGGCTAAATCAGATTATTCAACTCTGTGCATACATTTACGAGAAAAGAAGAAAAACTCTTAGCCTAAACCCTACGTATCTATAACTCTTTGGGCCATCATCTGTTCTCTTAACGGGGCTGTGGGCTAAACCTAGAGCTAAGATCATAACGGGGCTATCATCCTTGTAGCATTTTCTTAAATTTTATGACTATTTGTATATGTTTTTCCTTGATGTAATTTTTGGTGTTGTGAGAAGGTTTTACATGATAAATAAAATCTCTCTTGAACTAAATCAGTGCGTTGGTCAGCTCGTTCAGATAATATATATATATATACATGGTTATAGATTTCCCACGTCTGTGTGTTTAACTGTCGTCACGTGTATGTGCGTGCCTGTGAGTAGATAGAGATTTATGTAATATATATCTGTGTTTAGACTGTCTGACGCCCTTTAAAAGCGGTCGTAGAAGATAGGCGAGAGAGAGAAGATTATCTCGATTCTCAAAGACAGCCTCTATATCACATTCTATCATCTCACGTGGGGGAAATTCTATTGCTTTTTCACCAGCTCTCACTGTATCTATCACTCATTTCCAACCTATTCAGAAGGGACCCACCCCTAGTCTTAATACTCCTATCTAAAATCTACGACAAATGGGTTCTCGTCCGTAGGATTTTTGAACTTAGAATAGGAAGACGAGTACGACAAATGGTTGCTCGTTTCCGGTCTTTGAACTTAGAATAGGAAGACGAGTACGACAAATGTGGACTCGTCTATCTGGATTTTGAACTTAAGATTCTTTATTCTGAAATAGAGTAAGAGTGTGATGTCTTGTGAGTTGTTATATCTTTAAATAATTTATCCCCTAGACTAACGATCTGTTTACGGGCGTGCTGACCACACAAACTGATAAGTTTTTTTTTCCACAGCATTAAGAAGCATTATACATTTGGTTTACAGGTTGATTTTGTCGGAATACATGTTAATTAATGATTTTGTAATACTAAACGCTGGTAAAGTTTTGTGAGTGTATAACATTCACAAGGGTTCTGAAGCAGGAAGGTGTTTGAACTAAAGTTAAGGAGTGCGTTTCGGACTATTTGTCCAGATTAATTGCCTCCCTCACCCTAACTGTCTTCAGGGGTAAACTTGATAGTGGATTAAAAATTAAGGGATTATTTTTCTCTTTAATTTTTACAATAATTATTTTGTTTCCACTGTAGCAACTTATTTTTCAGATGTAATCTTAACTACCATTTAGTTGGCGTAGTCGTGTTTTGCATTAGGTGCTTTATTGCCGATTAATAGCAGCGATAGTTAGATTTTTATTTTGGAGGAGGTATCCCAGGGTTAAATATATCATCTTTTGATTTTTTGGTAATTTTTTTCTCGTAAGTGGTAGGAACCAGTGTATCCTTTTTCCTATTTTCGTTCTCCACTAGTCTCAGTCACTGACATAATATGGCCGAGAGGGCAAAGCTTAGACAACTCCTCAGGGAAGAAGCGAGAGAGGAGGGACTGGAAGGAGAGGAAGCGAAAGCTTTTGTCAGGGACGAACTTGAGAGATATGATGCGGAGAGGAAAGCAGCTGAAGCTAAAGAGGAAAAAGAAGAAGAAGATAGGAGGAAAAGAAGAAGCAGACCGTCTATTACAGCAGAAGAAGATGGATGAGAAAATGGAAATTAGCAGGATGCAGCATGAGGAAAGAGAGAAGGAGAGAAGGAGACAGCATGAGCTGGCGCTTAAGACTCTAGAGTTCCAAAGCCGTGGTGCTGCCTCTACCTCCAGCAATGGAGAGTCTTCTCCTCATTCTTCCTTAACTGATCCTTCTAACACTCAATCTACTCATCTCACTGCTATGTCTTTTCCGCTAGAGTCTTTCCCTTGTCCAAATGAGAAGATTAACACTTGGCTAGAAAAATTTGAGAAAATTGCAACTCTGTACGGTTTAGAGAGGTCGCGGTGGAACATGAAGCTTTCCCAGGCTTTGAAAAGTTCTGCGTATGATGTGTACGCCAAACTGGAAAGCAGCCAACAAGACAATAAATTAATATAAAACAAATATAAAGGTATGTTATCAGGCACTCGCAGGAAATAAAGAAGTAGAACACCAGACAACAGAAAAACAACAGACATGAGTGGCTTACCCAGGATTTGAACACTGGACCTTCCGTGCGACAACCCCGCCTAGCCATGCAAGCGAATCACACTATCCGCCCTGCCATCTACGCATCATCAAAAAATGATGTTTCAATGGCAGGTCAACAGTGCGAACCACAATACATGACACCAGAAGTCCACCATGGGCAGTTCAGCCTATTAATGACGCAATCACTTCTGTTGTATTTCTATCAAGCAGTATAGGCCGAATCCAACAAGACAAGGACCTTAATACTGTGTCCAGTAAATGATAGTAGACTAGAACAGTGAGAACAGAATAGTGGGTAGGTTTGGTATTGTATAAACATTTATTACACATAACTGAGGGAAACCCGAGGCCTGTAAACAGTAAATTAATATGAAACAAATATAAAGGTATGTTATCAGGACACCAAGACAACTATGATCTGTTGAAGAAAGCGTTACTGGAGCGCTTCGAATTGAATGCTCGCAAATTTCTGCAACTGTTTCGCAACAGCCGGAAAGAGAATTCTGAAACTTTTCAGCAGTTCTCGTCTCGTTTGAAGGGTTATCTGACAAAGTGCCTAGAACTTTCGCAGCTCCCCTCAACCTACGAAGGTCTTGAGGAATTTGTTTTAACAGAACAAATAAAGAACACATTGTCTGCGGATACCCGGAGATTTCTCGCTGAGCAGGGGGCAGAAAAACTTGAAGACATTTTGGAAAAGTCTGAGCGTTATCACAATGCGCTGGCTGAACTACCGGCCACAAAGCGGAAACCGACAGAGGAGCATTTTCGAAAACATAACCTAGAGCAATCTTCTCAGGCTTCTAACCAAAATAACCACAGAGAAACTGGACCTCAAAACCCCCCTCCTGAAAAATCCAAGTTCTACAAGAACAAGTACCCCAACCACCCCAAACAGTCTGATCAACCCGACCGCCCTACATGGCAGCGTAGCCAGAAAGGACAAGGTGGCAAAGGGAGAACCCCTGAGCACGGGACATATGATCAGACCGAGCACACCGAGCCGAAACGCATCGGATGCTTATTAACAGTCTCGCAAGGTGGAATTATTGACAGTGATTCCCAACCTGTTGGGGATGGACCCTCAACGCGAGGTACTGTTACTTTGAACGGTTCTCAAACTTCTTGCTTATTTGACACGGGGCTTTCTTATGATTGCATTGTTGCCAGAAACCTGGTTAAACCCGGTCAAGAGACAGGAGAGACCGTCAAACTTTGTGGAGTTCGTAAGAGTGATGCACCTACAGCGCTTCCCATCGCATTGGTGGAGATACACTCTGACTTTGTCAGAGGTGTGATCAAAGCGGCTGTTATGGATGATCCCATCTACCCAGTCATACTTGGCGGGAGATACGTGTGTATTGGGAAACCGGAAGAGCCGATTGTGGCAGCAGTAACTACAAGAGGGCAAACCAAGAAGGAACGGGAGCCTGCGCCTAATTTGTTACCTATGGAACTTAAAGAAGCGCAATACAAGGACCCTACTTTGGCACCCTGCTTTAGGAAACTGCCCATGGCTAAGGAACCCAAACAGCACGGGGACATTTTTTTTCTGAGGATGGCGTACTTTATCGGAGAACGGGCAAGCCTGATCAAGGTTACAACCAGCTCCTAGTACCGAAACAGTACAGAAGCCAAATCCTAGAAATGGGGCACTCTCTTCCCTTCAGCGGACATATGGGACAGAACGCCACAAACCAACGTATAACCACTCATTATTGGTGGCCAGGAGTAAACACTGATATTATCAGGTACGTCAAATCCTGTGCCCAGTGCCAACGGGTACCACCCAAGCAACGGACACCCCCCAGTCCACATGGGTGAAATGCCAATAGTGGGAACACCATTCGAACGGGTTGTGATCGACATTTTAGGGCCTTTCGACAGGACTAAAAGAAGGAACAGGTTCATCCTGACCTTAGTCGATACATGCACTTTATGGGCAGAAGCTATCCCGCTAACATGCGCAGATGCCAAGCATGTCGCAGAAGCCCTCGTGCAGATTTTCACTCGGTTGGGATTCCCGCAGCAAGTGTTGACGGATAACGGATCTCCATACCGAAACCTGTTGATGGATGAGATCGTTAAGATCTTGAGGACCCAACACATCCACACTAAGCCATATACTCCGACCGGAAATGGGCTCGTGGAACGTGCTAATGGAAACCTCAACATGCTGCTAAGTAAACTGGCACAAGTGAAACCTGAAGATTGGGACCTTTGTATTCCTGGAGCTTTATTTGGCTACAGAGAATCTCCTCATACTTCCACAGGATTTCCGCCAGCGACACTCTTATTCGGCAGACCCATTAAGGGCCCGCTTGAAGCCTTACTTCAGTCTCTGACAGACGAGAAGGCGGATGAGACAGTTGTCTCAGCAAGTAAATATGTGTCGGGTTTAAAGGAACGGTTGAAACTAGGGTGGGACCTAGCAACGACTAACTTTAAGCGAGCACGCACCAAGCACGCTAACCGATACAGGAAAGTCGCGAAAGAGAGAGAACTGGAAGCAGGAGAGAAAGTTTTGGTGTTACTCCCTACCGAGAACAACCAACTGAAGATCGGATGGCAAGGGCCGTTTACCGTCCGGAAAAAGATTTCTAAGGCTAACTACCAGATCTCTATTCAAGGAAAGGAGAAGGTTTTCCATTTAAATCTCTTAAAGAGATACTTGGAAAGACCAGTGCCAACCTCCGACCATCTCCTGACGATCGCCAGAGCTGACGAAGATGATGATAGTGGCAGGGATATTCCACCGCTATCACAGGAAATCTTTCAAAAATGTCAGAAGCGGCGACGCTCTTTCAAGCGCGCATGGGAGACATTCCAGAGGAAGGAAACTTTGGGGAGTAGACTTGAGTAGGAATTGGAGAGAGATGGAGGGGGAAGATGAGAAGGAAGAAGACAGACACCCTGAAGCTACGGTTATAGGAAATTTAATTCCATAACGTAGACATGGAGTGCTTCCATATCTTAAGGGGGGACGTCCTGTCACGTGGGTCTTTATATCATTAAATTGCCTACATCTTCTTCCTATTCTCTCACCCGCATCCTTTTATTTTATTATCTTTCCGTACTTGTTTTTCCTGTATTTTTTTCGCATCACTCGTTGCGAAAAATATATTTCTTTCCCATCATCGTTTTTTTTCTTTCTCATACTGACTAGTAACCTTATTGCATCAGATGTCAGTCGCGCAGGTAAGACGTAAATGTGCGAAAAATTCGTCTCGCTGGACATAGAGCAGACTTTTGTCTACATTTGCACCTGTCACGCGCGGGTTTTCCGGGCCGAACGCTTAAGTAGGAGCGAATATTTACACCTTATAGTCGCAGTTTCAGACGGTTGTCTGAGATTTGCAATTGACACGCACGTTTCTCGGTCACTTTGTTAAACGAAGGGTGAGATTACTCGTGGCACGGCAGACGGTTGTCTGAGATTTGCAACTGACACGCGCTTTTCCCGGTCAGTTTGTCAACGCAGGTGCGTAATCGCCCTGGTGGCAGTTACGACACGCCTCTAAGTTAAACGTAGCTGTTATGAGAAGGGGGAGAGATCGGGGCGGGGGAGATAGTTCATCCTTTGTCTGTTTCAGATATTAAACCTAGTTTGAAACTTTATTTTCATTCTTCTCAAATAAATCGCAGTAGACAGGTGGTTCGCGAAGAGTAGAGCTGTATAAGCGAAGTTTCTTAGTTTGTTGCGACAATTTGTCGAACTTCTAGACTTCCATAAATATAAGCGTAAAAATTCTTAATTGTGCGATATCCTATAGTGCTGTGTTTTTGAGGTAAATATTATATAGTAGTTCTCTAGAATTTTGTGAAGTGATTAAGTGTTAAATCGCCGATTTAATTTTAAACTAGTTCTTTTGAACAGAGTGCTTAATCTATATAGTCTGTATTATTTTCTAGTGACGCGTTTCAGTGGAAAACAGAAATTATATTTCTTGCTTAAATTCAGTCGGCTAATAAAGAATTTTAATTTAACTTCTAAATAATCAGACGAGAGAATATATTTTTAAAACTAAACTTATAACGCTAGATACATCATTGAGTGTTGACGAAATACTTATGTATTTTCTAATTCATGATGTTTGATTTATTTAATATAACTTATTTTACGGGAAGTTTTAAATATAAGTCAAGCGGTCGGCTTGTTTTTTTTTTAATGTAAGTTATAATGAGTACATATATGTAAATTATTTGATATGTGTTCTTTCTTCTATATAGTGAAACGGTGGTACCCAACTTGCCAGCGTTTAGTAAAGACACATATTTGTGTGAAGCATAGACAGTTCCTATCTTTAACCACGTGGGTTTTTGTTTTGTTTCAAGTAACCCTAATCTGGCAGTGCATATGCCATCAGAGAGAGACAGTAATAGCAATCCCACTAACGGTTTCTAAAGACTAGAAATATATATTGGGCTTTTGAGCCAGTTCATATTGCTCCACAAATTTAAATGTACATGCTGCCTGGCGGCGAGAAACTATTACAAGAAAACATTAAAAAGTTTCCGACAGAGATTGTGACTAGTATTGTGGTGACCAAATATAGTACCTTCCGGGAAGTAGACACCGATCTGACATTCCTTAAATCCTAGAATCCAAAGCTAATGACATTGTGCTCTGCTAACTTTCGTGCCTGGACAAATTTTATGTGACTTAATCAGACATTCGAGAAAAATTAGAACACCCAAGGAATCGGTTCCCTGAGAGAGAGAGTCTTTTGGAACTGGGGGTTTCTTGGTCGCTGACTGCATTTTTCGGGTCTGTGTGAAGGTCCTGGAATTATTATGTTCCCAGAGGCAGCGAGCAAAGTTGTGAGTATATATGTGTGAGAAAGGCCATGGCTGGATGAATGAGAGTACACGGGTCTGAGTGTTATTTTACCGGTGTATTATTGTCACACATTTGCTGTCTTAAATTTTGTAATCTGCAGAATTTGTTACTATTTGCTAGAGTTTCTTTACTTCTTAGGCTAAATCAGATTATTCAACTCTGTGCATACATTTACGAGAAAAGAAGAAAAACTCTTAGCCTAAACCCTACGTATCTATAACTCTTTGGGCCATCATCTGTTCTCTTAACAGGGCTGTGGGCTAAACCTAGAGCTAAGATCATAACGGGGCTATCATCCTTGTAGCATTTTCTTAAACTTTATGACTATTTGTATATGTTTTTCCTTGATGTAATTTTTGGTGAAAAAGGGTGACAATCGACAATGTGGAAACCATAGAGGCATATCCCTTCTCAGTGTCCCTGGTAAAATCTACTCTAGAATCCTAGAGCAGAGACTCCGACGCCTAGCTGAGCCACAATTGGATGAGGTCCAGTGCGGATTCCGAGCAAACCGAAGTACTCAAGACCTAATCTTCACACTCAGACAGCTGAGTGAAAAAGCCCTTGAGTATAAGAGTGAGATCCATCTTTGTTTCATAGATCTGGAAATGGCGTTTGACAGGGACAGTGAAGCAATCTTTGGGACTGTTTGGCAAGGAAGAATATATATTGCACCTCTGATGAGCTATACATATTCTACAAGTCTTGCAGAAATTATGTGAGGACAGCAAACCATAATGTCAGAAGAGTTCAGGACCACCACTGGTGTAAGACAAGGTGAATATTCTATCAAACTTACCTCTTCATACTCCTTATGGACGATGTCATCAAGGCATGTAAGGAGAGAACAAGAAAGTATTCAGTGGGGTACTGGAAGATGAGACAGGTCTGTATTTCGGAGCTGGCATTTGCTGATGATGTTGCCCTGATTGCTAAATCAGAGGCACATCTCCAATCCAACCTGCAAGTCTGGAAGAAAGAGCTGGAGAAGAGATGGATGGTCATAAGCAGCTCTAAAACAAAATCCATGGTGATATCACGAGAAGAAAGAAAACATCAGATTAAGTTGGGAGAACAGGTCCTGGAGTAGGTCGACCACTTTAAATATCTCGGAGCTGTTATAGACCGAAAGGGAGGCATCAAAGAAGAGTTGGCCACTCGAAAAGCAGCGGCTGGGAGAGTTTTTCAGGCCATAAATCGTGGATTGCTCAGCAAGAAAGAGGTTGGTAAGAAAACGAAGATGGCTGTATACCGCTCCACCTATGTCCCAGTCTTGACATATGGATGCGAGTCGTGGGCAATGACTACAACCCACAAAAGCCAGATCCAAACCTCAGAAATGAGCTGTCTGCGGAGAGTGGTTGGAGTGGCAAGAGGAGACATGGTCCGCGGCCAGACGATCCGTCAAGGCCTAAAATCCCATCCGCTGCAGACCCAAATAGAACAGTCCTAACTAAGATGGTTTGGCCATGTCTGCAGAATGAGAGAAGATCGGCTACGACTACAAGCATGGGAAACAAAGAGCCAGGGATCCAGACCTCCAGGACAACCCAGAGTCCGCTGGGAGGACAACATTAGACAATCTTTGAAGGACCGAGGACTAGAATGGAACCAGGCCAGGAAGAAGACAGCTGATAGAATGGTCTGGCGCTCTCTCTTCCAAACCTCTACACCTCACGGTAGAAGGGGAACGACTAAGTAAGTAAGTAAGTAATTTTTGGTGTTGTGAGAAGGTTTTACATGATAAATAAAATCTCTCTTGGGCTAAATCAGTGCGTTGGTCAGCTCGTTCAGATAATATATATATATACATGGTTATAGATTTCCCACGTCTGTGTGTTTAACTGTCGTCACGTGTATGTGCGTGCCTGTGAGTAGATAGAGATTTATGTAATATATATCTGTGTTTAGACTGTCTGACGCCCTTTAAAAGCGGTCGTAGAAGATAGGTGAGAGAGAGAAGATTATCTCGATTCTCAAAGACAGCCTCTATATCACATTCTATCATCTCACGTGGGGGAAATTCTATTGCTTTTTCACCAGCTCTCACTGTATCTATCACTCATTTCCAACCTATTCAGAAGGGACCCATTGATAAAGTTGATAATGTTGGATTTTTATTCCCGTTAATGATATCCACCAAAAGATAGATATAAGTGGATGGAAGCAGACATCATCATCATCATCAGTTGATAAGATCTCTATGGTGTTGTTTGCTCCACTGTAGTGTATGGAATGTCAACTTGACCTACGCAGTGGTGTGTAGACATGGATTGAGTGTACAATGTGCGAATGATGATAAGGGTTCGTGTTGTTGACAAATGTTCTTTTCTCACACTCATGTATGACTGGAAGTCATCGACACCAACGACTGTGTACCTTTTCTAAAGTTTAATTGGACGTACACACTCGACAGCACAGATAGTGACAAATCACAGGTTGGCATAATACATCATAGTACAGTGGATAACTGGTCTTGCAATGTTACATGGGCACTCATGTAGAATAATTGTATAATGGACTGTCAGTAGCCAAGCCCTCAGCATCGCCCATACATATAAATCATCTGACTTCACTGACTGAGCACGTCAGCTTATAAACAACATTTCAGATGGCTTCTAAACCTAATCTCGTTTAGCGACGATTCTTCAACATAATGTTCAGCACATATTTTTTTCATATAATAATATTGAACCGCTGATAAAGGGTTCTCATGTGTAGCAGTGATCTCTGGACTAAACAAGCGATAATACGGGCATCCCCTTTTCTCTTCTTGAAAGTCACTACATGTTTGGATCCAAGATGGCTTCACTCGTGAGCTGTCACTCACGTTTGGATACAGATAATGAATCTGTCCTAAAGTTAGTCATTCATAAAACATTTCATTGCTCTGTAGATTTGATCATGAACAATTGACTGCATTCTACAGAATATAGTGCTGCTAGGAATCGAAGTCGTTTTCATCGAGTCAAATATATTCTCTTATCGAAAATGGTGGCTTCGTACGAGAGTTCATAAAAGTATCTTGGATTACCTTGGTATAAGAAATATGAAACTGCCATTCCTTGGCAATACGACTAAACACTGGGGTAAAGCATACACGATAGGTCTAGACGACTATCACTTTCCCCACAAATACTGAGATCACTTTTTCCCCGGCGACAGGCCGACATAGGAAACACAGTCCCTATCAGGACGAAGCCAAATCACACCACACTCTAGCGACACATCCGCCGAATAGCCTTCGACCTCTCTAGAGACAACAGAACATATAGTTCGACTTAGATATGTAAAGATATACGCGGAGTTTGATCGAAGAGATGGCACAACTTTCAAGGGAAGTAACTCAATAATGACTTTCCCTTAAGCACTAAAAAATTACCTATGTATAATATTGTAAGATATCAAAGACTGCACGTAACACCCACCCCTAGTCTTAATACTCCTATCTAAAATCTACGACAGTCATGGTGGTCATTATCATCGTTATCATCATCATGGTCATCATCATTATTGTCGTCATCATCAACCTCATTATTATGGTCATCATCATTATCATTATCATGGTCATCATCATCCTCATTATCGTCATTAACATCACCATCATGGTCATCATCAATATCGTCGTTATCATCATCATCATAATTATGGTCATCATCACTATCCTCATCATTATGGTCATCATCAATATCCTCATCATCATCATCATCCTCATAATGGTTATCATCATTATCGTCGCCATCTTCATCATCATGGTCATCATCATCATCACCATCATCATCATCGTCAACATCATCATCATTGTCATAGTCATCATCAACATCATTGTCATCATCATCATCATCATGATCATTTTCATCATCGTCATCATGATAATCATCATCATTATCATCATCGGCATCATCATCATCGTCATTTTGGCCATCGTCATCATTATCGTCATCATCATTATCATTATCATGGTCATCATCATCATTATCGTCATTAACATCACCATCATGGTTATCATCAATGTCGTTATCATCATCATCATAATTATGGTCATCATCACTATCCTCATCATTATGGTCATCATCATTATCCTCATCATCATCCTCATAATGGTTATCATCATTATCATCATGGTCATCATTGTCATTACCATCATCATCATCGTCAACATCATCATCATTGTCATGGTCATCATCATCATCATCATCATCATCATCATCATCATCATCATCATCATCATCATCATCATCATTTTCATCATCGTCATCATGATCATCATTATCATCATCCTCATCATCATCATTGTCATTTTGGCCATCGTCATCATTATCATCATCATCGTCAGGGTCATCATCTTCATGGATCATCATTATCATCATAGTCATCATCTTTATCATCGTCGTCATCATAATCATCATCATCGTTATCATCAACATCATCATCATGGTAATCATCATCATCATCATGGTCATCATCATTATCATGGTCGTCATCTTCCTCATCATCATGGTCATCATCATTATCGTCAGGGTCATTATCATCATCATGATTCATCATTATCTTCATCATGGTCATCATCATCCTTATCATCATGGTCATCATCATCATCATCGTCAGGTTCGTCATCTTCGTCATCATAGTCATGGGGTCGGAGTGGCTCAGAGGTATGTCGTCCGCCTCGTATTCAAGAGGTACCGGGTTCGAATCCCAGTTCAGGGATTATAATTTATTGAAATATTTTTTTCAGAACCAATGGTCCGAATTACGTCATACTACCTAAATAGGAGGACCCGTGTGCAAGTTGCGAAAGTTAAAAATCCCACGGCATTTGGAAATCGTAAAGAGTAGGCTTATCATGCCGCTGCCCTGGCAAAATTAAAAAATTAGGAAACGTACCCACCACAAAAATATTTATACTCGTAGAATGTGTGATTCCTATATATTATATACACACATTGGGATTTTCGCCAGAGCTACGGAGTTCGTGCACTGCGCTGAGATCCTCCTTGTGTGATCTAAGGGAGGAGATCGGAGCACTGATGGCGTTGTCCGTGTGCAATGAATAGTCCTTAAAAACCAAACCAGTCATGGTCATCATCATCATCGTCAGGGGCATCATCATCATTTTCATGATTCATCATCATCATCGTCATCATGGTTATCATCATCCCCATCATCATGGACATCATCATCGCCATCATCATTATAGTCATCATCATCATCGTCAGGATCATCATCATTATCATGATTCATAATCATCATCGTCATCATGGTTATCATCATCCTCATCATCATGGTCATCATCATCATGGTCATCATCATCATTATGGTCATCATCATCATTAGGATCATCATCATTATCATGATTCATCATCATCGTCATCATGGTTATCATCATCCTCATCATGATGGTCATCATCATCATCCTCATCGTCATGGTCATCATCATCACCCTCATCATCATGGTCATCATCGTCGTCATCATCAGCATCATCGTCATCACGGTTATCATCATCCTCATCATCATGGTCATCATCATCGTCATCATCATCATGGTGATCATCATCTTTATGGTCATCGTGATCATCGTCATCATCATTATGTCATCATCATCATCATTATTATCATCGTCATTGACATCATCTTCTCGTTTTTTCACTTCTCACGGAGCGTAGAGTCATAAATGCAGCTGGCCTCCATGTAGGAAACCTGCATCATAACATATTCTCCAGCTACGGTGGCTTCTGTACCAGTTTGTTTTACACAATGCCTTTACCAGCACCAAGCTGAACCTCACATTAGTAACCTTTTTACGACATGCCTGATTGAACAGTAGTCCTATTTATTTGTCTCCTCAGAAATCACCAGGAACCACATGGAACCAGTCAGTAAATACAGACGTTCATTAATGTCCTTAATGAGATAGTTCAATTAAGTTTCATTCATTATTCTTTACACTTTAGTTCCCAAAGGAGCACAGGCCATCAACAAATGTAGGCCAAGTCTTCCTGTCCCATGCAGTCAGCTCAAGGTCTTCTTCATCCTCTTCATGTCTGTCTTCAGTTCTCGTCTTCGTGTGTTCTTTGGTCTCCCTCTATCTCTCTTGCTCTGTGAATTCCAGTTAAATTTAGAGAGAGTGAATTTCTTACGATTTACGACTAGCTTAGCACTTTCAAAAATGATATGATTGGGGTAGTCGCTATCATGACACAACTCGTGTGATGTTGGTGTCGTAGAATACCGATAGGTGATTAAGAACAATGTTAGGTCCCTTCTGAATAGAACTGACAAAGGTGATGACTCAGTGCGAGATAAGATAAACAGATAGATTTCACTAGTGAGTTGGTGAACAAGGTAAAGTCTGTCCCTGGATTTGAGAAACTACTCTAGTCCAGCCTATCGGTTACGACTAAACTTTTGCTGTTCAGACAGTATACCTATATATATATTAATATATATTATCAACCACTCACATCTACACGCACAGATAAGTGACGACAATTAGACGCACAAACGTGAAAAACTATACTAATGAAATGGGGATGTTGGGACGAGCTGACCAACACAGAAATTACAGTTTATGTAAATTTTATTTACCATAAAGAAACTTCACAACATATATATATATTATCATATATCGAATATAAAAAAAATCATAGGGGTACAGAATTAATAAAGAAATAGACCCATAAGTACTATCCCCCCCCCCCCCCTGTTGAGACAAGATCCCACAAAAGAGAAGTTAATTAACCCCCCAAAGGTCAAAAGATTAGCACTATGGCTGTAGTGGATTTTGATGGTATTTGTATGGTTGTGTTATCACCTAGTGTGATGCGTGAGGTCAGCTGTGAAGGCTCCTGAAATAAGTGTAGCTGTGAATGTACAGAAGACTCTTCTTGCTACCACTATACGACCTCACACATTTCTTTTTTTCTAATGAATGTGGCTACGTTAAAATCTAGGGTACTGAATGTAATGTGTTGTATTGACATATACAAACACACACACACACAGATATTAAATAATATAATATTATCAATAAAATTTAGAACACAATGAACTAAATTCAGCTGCTGAAATTTTAGAAAGTAAATCTTTTTTAAATTTATTTGTTCTGAAACAAGGTTTTATTTTGGCCAGAACATATGAAAGATTTTGAAATTTATGAGTGAATGGCATGAATAAATGGCATGATAAATAAAAGGTGTGTACGTATACAATTTTCACGATTAGTTAATATTTCTACAGTTCATAATTTTATTTTCCCTGGGAGAACGATGAATAGATGTGCTGTTGGGGTGGCTTCATCCCTCCCTGTCTATGCCTACCAAACATTGTCCATTAATGATGGAAGGAAATGGGATGTTTTAGTAGTAATTCACTTTGGGTGCTATGTCTATGAAGTTGGTGTAAATCCAGCAGACCAGCCTGCTTACGTAACTTTGAAAGAGTAGTTCTGGTGCTGGAATCTGGTGGCCCCGCCTCTCCGTGCAAGGGGGCAATATCAGAAGTCAGATGGCCCCACCTCTCCGTGCTTGGGGCTATAATAGGCTGCTCTGACACAATGTTACTGCACGGGTCCCTCTTGTAATATTCAACACATTTGACACCACATTGGTGCCAAATAAAAAACTCACAGCTCTGCAATCAAAGTATTAGTTATGTGTCAGAATTCCATCCTCTAAATTAATTCTGGACACAACACCACACAACAACAACACCATATAGACGGGTCAGATCTCTCTGACCATACAGCACATCTTACCAAGTTGGTTTCACATAGGATAAGTTCTCCCAGACTACACATTCCGAAATATGTTTATTAGCTTCCTGCCATAAAATAGGATAGGTGATATGTTTCACTGTTCTCAACACTTAATCACCCCTTCCTAATCCTTGCTGGAGTTTATATATTGTTTGTCCCTAGACCCTGAACTAGGGCGGGGGTCTAGAGCAAATCCTTACTTGTTGTAAGGCTAGATTTCGATATGGCAGTATCAAATCACTCGAGACATTAAACAATATTTAAAATATACAAAGAAATAATTTCAATCTTACCAGATTATGAATAAAGAACACAGAAATGCTAGCAAAACTCAGCTGAGCTGCTGGCTATAGTATGGCGTCCCTGAACTTATTTCAATTTACTTCATTGGAAATCACCACACTTAAAATTTACTGTGTCTATCACTGGACAACTATTGAGGAATGGCAAAAAGCGCGTCTGAGCGCTGATAATATGATTGTCTGTGGCCAATCAATGCCTTGTGTTTTTTCAAATTCAAATTTCCTACACTAAAGTCATTTCAGTCATGCTTCAGTCAAGTATGGATTTTTATCTGTTAGTCCGTCCGTCTCTACTTGCGTTTTCACAAAAAAACGTACTTGGTTTTTGAACCAACCTATCCGTCCCCTCTACAAATTTTGTCTTTAAAGTTATTTTTAGCCACAGCTCCCACCAATGTCCCTCTCTTTCATTCTAACTAGATTTGGACACTTGAGTCTCAAGGTCGCGGTTTTTGTGCAAATTAGCAACATGTTTGATTCAATGCAGTCTTTCGCTGATGTGAACAACACAGTCTTTTGTCAATGTCTTCATTATTATCTATCCGTCTGTATAAATAAAAGCATATTATTTCACTGCTCAAAATGGGCCATCCGGCCAGCTAGGTTTTATATTCCTAACATCATTATTAAGAAAAAGTTACTTTTTTAATTTTGTAATATTTCAAGCATCTGCGTTGTAATGCTTTTGCCGCTGAATTCAAATAAAAGGCTTGGTATCGCAAAAGCGTCCAAAAAATGACTGTTGCGTATAATAACTATGGTCCCTTTTGTCGATTTCGTTACCTTGTGTCAACTTGGGGACGTGACTTTTCCTCCGTTCCCCCCCCAATTGCATCTTTTTAGCCTTGCTAGTTTCACGCAATTTTTCAGTCATATTTTTTCCTTTTTGATCCGCCGTTCTCATCCCGTTTAAATGGTAACCGTTCTAGCAATTTAATTTCCATGGCGGGTGATGACCCGCGGCGTGGGCGATCATGCCTTCTAGTAACTTACGCATTCTTTTTATCCCTACATTTTATCCTTTGGAGATATTTTTACGTTGTATCACTGTTAATTTTACGACAATGGCATAGAATTTGACTATACTGTAAAGAACAGAGTATTTACGTTATTCTATTTCTGAAAATTGAACAGTATTAGAAAGAAAAACAAACACAGTAAGAAATATACAAAGTGAGTACATGGATTATACAATACAAGAGTTACTCATTCCTGCTTTCTTTCTTTCCATACAACCGTGGCCACGTTCAATCGTTCTTACCTAATACTTGATTTGCAACTTCTGGAACAATCTTTAGGACACACGCACACAGCAAATCCAGTGTTATTTTGGCAAAGAAAACCCCAGCTCCTCAAAGACAGATTAAATCCACTTCTCCGGGGAACATTCACTTTGTTACTTTTATTTAGGATTGCTGTTTATGTCACATTAATTTGTCCAGGTAAGAAGTTTAACAGTGCTCACAGTGTCAGTAGCTTAGGTTTTCAATTACATTAGGAATGTCCGGTCGGTAACTTCTCTCAGTATAAAAATCCTTGTCGCACCACAAATGGTCAAACGTCGGGAAATGTTAATGTTGGTTATTTCGCCACAACGGGCTGAATGAAAATGAAATTTGAAAGAAAAAAAAGAAATCTGGATCTATAGGCCCAGTTACAAAGTCACTCTTAAGGTTCTTTGGGTTGGTACTCTGTCTCTTTCTGGGTGTAAACACGAAGCCAGACAGGTTCACCTTGAAGACCCAGATACTAAGTAAAAAAAATGTTCTTTGGTATGGTTATTCTCAGATTTATATGGTAGCCGCTGGTAGATTTTGGGTTTGACTCAGTACTGTGTAAAGGAGAAAAAATACAAATACTTAACCATAATATAGTATTCTCAATCCTATTCTAAACCCGCGTAAAAATATTATATTATTTATCCACTTCGGTTATTTTAACTTTAAATGAAACTACAAGCCTAGAGCTTATATGATCGTTGAAAAACTCCCGTGAAATAAATTCTAGTCATTTATAAAATTAATCATCATGAATTAGACATAAATATATATTTCGTCAATACTCATAATGAACAGTGCATTTACTAGTCGATTAAATATCTTTTACTGGTTAAATCAGTTAGTTAGATTAACGCTACAGCCGGAACAAGTTAGCTATAGATTATATTTAGTTCGCTAGTCAATTAGCACAAAAGAAATACATCCTAGGGAAATAAAATGATGGACTTAGCCATTAAACCACTCTACACATAAAGATCTTAGTGAAATAAAATGACGGACTTAACAATAATTCACTCAAACTTCTAGTATAGTATTTACCACAAACACAGAAATTAAACAACTCCAACGAAAACTTAGTAACTCCAAATAGTAAAATGGATTTAGAAATCGCAGCTAGATGTCTGAAAAATCTGTGGGTACTGAATAAATTGAGTTTGAAAGCTGGACTTTATATATTAAAATGGTAGAAAAGTCGCTGGCCAGTGTTACACCTAACGCCTTTGGGGATTTCTGTGTTTCAGATTCTGAATGAAAGGAAATATTGACACCACCGCCGCCGAGCAGACGTGGTCCCACGATCAAATCGTCTCTTGATTTCGTCGGTCCATGGCTTAATTGCGTTACACGGACGAACTGACAAGGGGGAGTAAATTGTAAATTATCTCAGTTTAGTCTCCGATTATTAAGTTCCCCTGAGGTTCAGACGCTAGCTTATCTCTCCTGAGAACGTGCACTAATAACCAGGGACGACTTATTGAAATAGTCGCCTTTTTCTCTACAAATCAACCATCCCGTCCCCTCTCTACGCGTTCCGTTTACCTGTCTGATTGCAAACATTCCTCGTAGTTTATACGACATAGAGAAAAGAAAATGTGCGTGACCAAATTAAGAGTTTGACATATATAAAGAAGTGAAGGGGTCTGCGTTTAACAAATAGGTCTGTTGGTAAACATTCCTAAGGCAACTAGAGAAAAGAAATTAAAATTGCTTGCTAAATTAAGAAAGAGACAGATATCTGAGTGTAGGGGGGTTTTACGTTAACAACCTGTGAGTAACTAATAAGGAAGCAAGGTGAAAGAAAAATTTAGATATATGAAATCTATTATCATAATATCCTCTATCACAGTTGGAATTCTCTGCCTGAAAGATCCAGGCATGTTTACTGAGATAATTGCTGGCACACTTTTCTGTTCACAAGAGTAAGCCACGTAATACACAAGACAAAAGTCGTAATATTTATTAAAATAGTAGCACACCAAGAAATAACAGAAGGTATAATTTCTTGGTTCCAGTAACGAATGTGTATTATCATCATCGTCATCATCATCTTTTGGAGAATGGAGACAACGGCAGCTGGTTCCCTCCAAAATAATCTCCCCAGCATTCACATGTCTCGGCAGTAGAGGTTTCTCTAGCTGTTTGTTTTACATGATGAATATGCCAGCCCCATGCACAACCTCAAATTAGTCGCCTTGTACGACATGCATGAGGGTGCAATAGATTTATTCTTTATTCGTCTTTTCAAAGATTCCCCGGGAACAACAACGGGCAATGTCTATTACATAGTGGCCGGCCATTATTTCGATAGCCTCTAGTGTGCGTTACAGCTGTTTCGCTTCGTGTACTGTTGATCTTTTCAGATTTTTCCACCTCACCTACCGGTGAAATTCTTTTTATATATTTGTTATTTGGACAAATTTTCGAAAGTGGACTTTGCAGATGCATTGCAGTCGACCTTTGATGCAAAGAAGGCAGTTGATTAGATCAGATCAGCTTGTCGTATATTGTAACACGTTCACTCTCACAGCGAGGCGATGGCAACATTGGGATAGATCTGAATCGAATTTCGGGAGTCCTAGTGACTTCTCCTACGTTTCTTTTGTCTTGTGTCATACTTCGGGTGAGAGTGGCTTAGAGGTATGGCGTCCGCCTCGAGTTCTAGAGGTACCGGGTTCGATTCCCAGTTGAGGGAATATAATTTATGGACATTTCTTTTTTCAGAACCAGTGGTCCAAATTATGTCATACTCCCCCCCGGTCTTTTGGGTAGTGAGATCGGTTGCTTAGCCTTCTTTGATAAGGGCAAAATAATAGGAGGTCCCATGTGCAAGTTGCGCACGTTAAAAATCCTACGGCAGTTGGAAATCGTAAAGAGTAGGCCTATCGGGCCGCTGCCCTGGCAAAATTTAAAAATTAGGAAACCTACCCACAACAACAATATTTATAGAATGTGTGATTCCTATATACACACATTGGGATTCTCGCTGGTGCTACGGAGTTCGTGCACTGTGCTGAGATCCTCCTTGTGTTATGTAAGGGAGTAGATCGGAGCACTGATGGAGTAGTCCGTGTGCAATGAAGATAGTCCTTAAACCAAACCAAACTTCTTTCTTTCTTACGTGTGCTTATCAACATAATTACCTATGTGAACAGGAACGCGGAATGTTACTGCGGCGCACCATATTAACTGCCTCCTTCACAAAGGAGGTCCAATACTAAGTCCCTATAATCGTGATATGAGCGATATAAAAGGAAGGCGCCGACAAAAACAACGAAAAAAAAAACCCAACAAAGCATGAGCGTAAGCCACCACAATGACGTCACTGCATGGAGCTTATGTATGGCTTTGCCTGTCAGATGATGCGCCTTACTCACGAAATAAATAAAAAGTTAAATAGCCTTATACTTTTGCCCTAATCATGAGAAATCTGCCATAATAATTAATGGGGAGATCTATGAAAACTGAACAAGTTGTATTACTTGAAAACTGAGTGGTCTGGGTTTATGAAAACTAAACATTATTTTCAGTTTGAGTAACTGAACCCTCTATAATCTTTGTCTACGAAAGATGAACAATCTCCCTGCTTGAAAAATAAGACCTTTCGGCGCTGAAATCCAGTCCGAAGTTTCGACGCGACGTATTTGTGAATAAATAGAAATTCGTCTTCAACACGGGGCATACTGTACCTTCACAGCATGGAATAATATCGCAAGTACTAGCCCTTCATACTTTGGTACTAAACCGTGCCAACGCCGTATATGTAAGAGCTGTCCGTTTGTACTCCAAACTCAGACAGTCACTTTTCCGAAAGGAAAATTTGTCATTAGAGAGTCTTTCACGTGCGAATCCAGAAACCTGATTTATGCTATCATCTGCAAGAAGTGTGGCATTACCTATATTGGTGAAACTGGCAGACGTTTGGCAGACAGGTTTCGTGAGCACTTAAATGACATCTATCATGGCAAACATTTACCGGTGGCCCTTCATTTCCATGGGCTTGACCATGCAGGTAATTCCGATGTTCATGTCACAGCCTTCCTTTCATGTGTCGGTGATGACCGAACTCGCTTTTCGTTGGAGAATCTCCTCATTTTTCAAATGGGCTGTTTATCTCCAAAAGGCCTCAATGTCCAACATCATTTTGCATAAATTCTGGTGGCTTTTCTCTCTTTTTCATTCTTCTTTATTCGTTATTTTTTCGATCTATCTTCTTATGTTTTTGCTTTGGTTCGTTTCGTATCCTTTTGTATCTTTTTAAATTGTCGCTACCTTATACGTCACTTCCTTAAACGATTTCTTGGACAAGCTACCTCAGTGTTCTATTCCAAGCATCTACGGATCTAGCTAAGTGACCTTTTACTTGTTCCAAAGTTTTGTTCATTCTCTTTTTTTTTTCGTTTCGTTGATTATTTACTTTCTTGTTTCGGTATTTCTTTCAGGTTTTACGATTTCCGTGCATTATTATTGTTCCCTTTTCGCTCATCACTGTGGTTGTTTTCTTTTTCCATCTGCTTGTATCGCTCATTTGGTGTATGTTTCTCCTAATCGTATGTTTTTGTAGTATATATGTAATTCGTGTCCTTGTCACCTGTTTGTAACTGTGGCTGACGAAGGGTAAAACCCGAAACGTCCCTTGTTTCATGTGAACCGTTAATTTGTAGAACTGATTCTTCTTCTTCTTTCTTCTTCTTTGATCCATAACCACCAACCGTCAAAGCAGTCAGCGGCCATCATGCCTGGTGGCGTCTTGTAGGGCAGCAACAAATTGATTCCACTTTGCTCGGTCGGCGGCCATCCTTCGTACAGTGCCCCAACTGTGGTTCATTCTTTGCATCTCAGCTTCCACAGTTCTCAGCCAAGTTGTTTTTGGTTGGCCTCTCCTTCGGTTTCCCTCGGGGGTCCATAGCATAGCTGTTCTTGTGATGGTATCAGGGTCCCTTCTGAGGACGTGGCCAACCCAACTCCAGCGTCTGCCAGCTATGATGGTGTGCATATCCTCTCAGTTGGTCTCTTATTTTCTCAGTTGATCTCTTAATTTCTCATCGCATCTATTTCCCCGGTTTCCTTATTCCTTATTATATGACACCATGGTATAGAACAATGTCAACAACAGAATTAATAAACGATACTGGATCTCAATTTATCTGAATATACACTTCCTAACGCACAATTTGAGTCATTAATTAGAAATATATAAATTTATACATTTTTTCTGTAGTTTCTGTTCAAATTCAACTAGGTTACACAGATTTGAAGTCCGGCCATGTTTAGATGCCTAATATTATTCCAACATTCCGCACCACAGAGAAGCACAGAAAGTACACAGCTCTCATACAGTCTTAATTTGGTGTTTGTGCTTGTGGTAAAGTGGGATGATATAAATATTTATAGGGGACTTAGTGTACTGACTGAGATTAGCTGTGAAGGTATCTGTATCTAATAAGTGTGGTGTATTACAGATGACCTTACTTTGCTACCACATTTATACCTCAGTCAGACTTATTCTGGAATATTGTGATGACTACGTTGAATGTCTAGGGTTATGATAATGATGAAGTGTATGTTCACAACAACCAGCAGACAGATAAACAATTTAATTTAATCCACAATACTTTACAACACTGTGACACTCACAAACATAGAACACTCTATAAGGCTATCTTAATAAGTCAAGTGTAACTTTTAAAAATATGTATTAATTCCTGTCAATAATAGATATCCTGATTCAACTACAAAGTGAACCAGGAATCACAATCAAATGTAATCACAAGTTGTATGTACACAATTTATAGATAGGATCTTTGTATTGACATATATTATTATTGCAATTTGTGTGTAAGTTGTGCTGTAGTACTATGAGGTAATACTGGCTTTTCAAGCTAGGTGGTTGTTTGTCATCATGACTTCAAGTGTTTGTTTCTCGTGAAATAATATGGGAAAGGTTCACAGTTTCTTTTTATTTGAAACAAATAAATGTCCCTCTTGATTTAAGGTAAAGTCACTTTTAGAGGGGGGGTATACACAAGATTGAGCTGCTCTGGCCAACGTAATCTTAACTTCTGTGTGGGTGGCAGGAAACAGTCTCCTATGCTCGCTTGCTTCACAGTTTTCTTGAGGAACAACACTGGTCGATATCTGGACCAAGGAGTATGCTATCAGCCTCTGGATTCAGCAAAACTCAGACCATGTGCTGCTTTAATACGTTAGTACCACGGTCCCTGAAACAAGAAGGTTGTACCTCCTACTTCAGAACTAATTTATAATCTATTTCCACACTGAAGCACAATACATAACAAACACTGAGTTCAGCGCGGTAGGCCAACTGTTAGCTTCTCATGTAACAACATTCACCAGTATTCCTCTCCCTAATGGTTACAACGCCTCTGCAATTTCAGCTGTAATTCCTTCTATACAATAAGATAGGTGTCATAGTACTATTTGGCAATCCCATGCAGTTATACTCCTCTCCGACAAGTTTTTCTCATGATAGAGCAATATCTAGGCTTTGCCTCATGTTTGTTACTGAACCACACACATACAGACATAAATTTATCAATTCACATTCAATTTTCATCTAAAAGATATCAAATATGTCTAGCTTACCACAATTCACGGAAATATTAAACAAATACGTTGACTGGCGATGAGTTATGGCACAATTCCGATCTGCCTCTGTCCCAGGCTTTTATTAGAAAAAATATGAGCTGGATCTCAACGCACTTGCTTTTACACAGTTTAATTTCAAAAAGTGGCACTGAACTGACGCTCCTAATTGACTATATTAAATGGTCTAGCCAATGAGACCATGTTTACAAAAGCTTTTGAAAAAAAGTACCCTTCCTATCGTTGCCATTAACAACCAAAAATAGTATTTGCCATCGACTAATCATGTTTCGCCTTACATATTATTCTAGCCAATCAAATCGGATTTAACGTGGTGGCCTAATTTCCTCTAAAGCAGTGTCCAAACACGCCATTATGAGCAAATATGATCCTGTGTTGTCAGACAACACCACTATAATATTTTGGCTATAATTTGTTAATTATTAGACTATTTGCTTAACACCTAACATATTCTTTGTCAGCAAGTCCTAAGGCACCCAAATATATAAGTTTAATGGAGCCAAGTGGCTTCGTTCAAAATATGTATTTTCTAGGATAGTCGTGTAATTGTTTTTCTATTTATTGTCTTAGAACCACCACCTGTTCTGCCTTTTCGACTGTTCTGTCAGTATAAAGTCAGGATTTCAAACGTAAAACAGTATTGTGTCATGTTTCCTAATAAGCATTAAACATGTTTTCAAAACCTAACCGTGTATTGGTAGTGTTTTTTGTCACTGTTTATTTGAAAAAAAATTAGTGCTTCATGCCTTTCGCGTTCACTTTTTCATCGCGAGACGAACGTGGTAGTATTGAATGCGTTCCTCCTTCTCTCTCTCTCTCTCTCTCTCTCTCTCTCTCTCTCTCTCTCTCTCTCTCTCTCTCTCTTCTAAGCTCGTCTGTCTTTTCTTTTACTTAGTGCATAAAATGACATGAATGGAAGATTAATCTAGGTCATTACGCAGTGTGTTTATCTCAAGGTTTTCTAAGAAACACAGTACCAGTTTTATTTTTTTTGAAACGCGTGTAGTTGATGCAGTAGGCTTTTCTAGTAAACGTGAAAGCGTTACAATTATGCAGACGAAGTAGAAAAAGGGGATTTCTTGTTAGCTAGTATGACGTTCTATAACACAGGCATACGCTATTGTGACCGCACTGTTCTTCTTTTACCATTCTTCTTTCCTTGTATTGAATTAATTCGTTAGGCTTTACATTTCCTTTTTAATTTATATATGTGGATTTAGAATGTCTCACGACAAATTCTCCCCACTTAAAACAGACGTTATATGTCAGTCTATAATTCTATATACACATAGAGAAATTTAATATTATTCCTGGGGCTTACGGTGATTTTCATCACACGGATGGCGGCTTAGAAAATCCGCTCCCAGGTTGGTTTTTCCAGAAATATACTCTATGCTGAATTGGAATGGCTGCAAAAGTAAGGACCATCTGAGTAACCTCGAATTTTCATGCCTAGCCTGCGCTAGAAACGACAAGGGTTTGTGATCCGTTTGCAACTTAAATGCCTTCCCATACAGATAAATATTGAATTTCTTGATTGCCCATATTACTGCAAGACATTCTTTTTCGCTAGTTGAGTAATTGGTTTCAGCTTTATTCAACTTTCTGCTAGCATATGCCACTGGGGTTAATTCCCCATTCAGTGCATCTGATTTTTGTAATAGGGTCGCGCCTAACCCGATATTACTTGCATCCGTTCTCACAATGAATTCTTGACTTAAGTCAGGTAATTTCAAAATAGGTTTGCTTGTGAGCTTTTCCTTCAATTCCTGGTATGCCAATTCACACTGTGCTGTCCATGTAATTCGATCTGGATTTCCTTTGCGTGTCAAATCAGTTAACGGTGCACATATGGAATTAAAGTTTTTGATATACTTTTGGTAGAAACCACATAATGAGACAAAGGATCTCACGTCTTTCTTGGTTTGTGGTCTCGGGGCTTTCTTTAGTTTCTCTAAATTCTTGGGGTCAGGGGTCATGTTTCCCTGATGGACTGTGTGTCCCAAGAATTCTAATTCTTTACATCCAACGCAACATTTGGTTGGTCGGGCTGTTAAATTCGCTTCTCTAAGTCGATTAAACAGCATGTTCAGAGAGTCAATGTGTTCCTCAAATGTTTCTGTTGCTATAAGGATATCATCCATGAAATTTGTGATGCATGGATTATTCAGAGGATCCAACAATTTTCTCATCATTCTAGAGAAGACACTAGGCGCATTCTTCAATCCAAATGGCAATCTGTTAAACTCATAGTGTCCCTCTGAGGTACTAAAAGCTAGGTACGGTCTAACCTCAGGCTTTACTGGAATCTGATAGTATCCTTTACTCAGATCCACTTTTGAGAAATATTTAGCTTTATTTAGCCTGGCAAACAACTGATTTGTATCCGGCAATGGATCCACCTGACCTTCTGTGATAGCATTCAGTCTCCTGTAATCTATACAGAGTCTATGTTCTCCAGAGGGTTTCCTTAAGAGTACCACACTGGAACTATACGAAGATTCACTGTGTGAAATTATTCCCTCCTTCAACAAATAGTCTATCTCTTCCTTCAAGGCTTTCTCCTTAGCAAAAGGAATCGAATAGGCTTTCATACAGACAGGTGTACACAACGGGCTGATCACCCGTTTGCCAGTCACTTCGATTACGGAAACAACAGCAAATGGGTTGATTTGCCGTTGCCCTAAAGACGCCACTAGGCGTGATGGGAAACAATGGCAAAGAAAACCTATCTGCTGTTGCCCTAAGACGCCACTAGGCGTAATGGCAACTGACTGCTTTGACGGTCGGTGGCTAAGGACGGAAGAAGAAGAAGAAGAAGACAGACAGGTGTGGGGTCTATCAGTTTCATATCATATTCCAATAAGTTTGTATGCCCCGGTCGGTCCGTTAACACCTCTGTATGATCATCTAGAACCTGTTGCACTCTCTCTTTCTGATTTTTCGTTAAATGTGTACTGATTTTCACCTGTGCCGCTGTCTCACAGGGATGTAATGGATATTCAAATGATGAAAGTGGTTCCTTTTTCATCTCCATTGCAATGGACAAGGTCAACAAGTGTGTCTCTTCCTGATTTTCTCTTTCCAAATATTTCTTCAGGAGATTCACATGATAGATTTTTTCTTTCCCCTTCTTATCTATCTTATAATTGGTTCTAGACACCTTCTCTAGAACTGTATATGGACCTTGCCATCCAATTTGTAACTTATTCTGACTACCGGGTAGAAGAAGCAGTACCTTCTCTCCCACAGCCAAATCTCTGTCTTTAGCTTTCCTGTTGTAATAGGCAGCATGTTTTTTCCTGGCTTGTCTCAAATTTTCATTGGCAAGTTTCCAGCCAGTTTTTAAACGAGTGGTCAGCTCATTCACATATTGGTATGAGGATGTAATATTTTCCTCTGCCTTTTCATCAGTCCACGTTCTTAACAGAGCTTCGAGTGGACCTTTTATTGGCCTTCCAAATAATAATGTTGCCGGGGCCATACCGGTTGAACTATGGGGTACCTCCCGATAAGCAAAGAGGGCGGCGTGAAGGTACTGGTCCCATGTATCTGGTTTTTCGTGTGCCAACTTTCTCAGGATCGACATCAACGTGCCATTAAATCTTTCCACTTGGCCGTTCCCTTGGGGATGGTACACACTACAATGGAAGTGTTTGGCCTGGAAGATCCTGAAAACTTCTTCTGTTAGTTTCCCCTTGAACTGAGAGCCGTTATCAGTCAAGATTTGATTGGGAAAGCCTAACCTTGTGAAAATTGTGAGTAATGCCTCTGCCACATGTTTAGAGTCAATGGATGACAGGGCTACCGCCTCTCCCCACATAGAACAGGTGTCCACCAGAGTCAGAATGTAGCTGTTCCTCCTCTTGGTTCGAGTGAGAGATCCCACAAGGTCCACGGCAACTCTCTCAAAGGGTGTTCCCATTATGGGCATTTCCCCCAGAGTTGCTGGTGCAGTCCAATGCTTAGGTGCTACTCGTTGGCACTCTGGACAGGATTTTACATATCGTTTGATATCTTCAGTTATCCCTGGCCAGAAATAGTGACAAGCTATACGCTGTCCTGTTGCGCTGATCCCCATATGACCACTGAAGGGAATCGCATGCCCTAGTTCCAACACTTTAGTCCTATATGAAGTGGGAAGGACCAGCTGTCCGTGACCATTGGATTCAGATCCAGCCTTCCTATAAATCAGCTTGTTCTTCATATAAAATTCTCCCTTGCCTGGAGGTGTATGAGATTTGGGCAACTTCTTGAAACACGGCTTGAGTGTTTTGTCCTCCGCCTGTGCCTTCCTCATCTCATCTGGATGAGTATTTATTGGATTTTCCTCCTCCTTTTTGGACTGTGATCTGGTCTGCACCGTTGCCAATATCACAGGTCTCTTGGGATTCCCCAGGAAGACATATCTACACCCCAATATCAGAGGGTAGATTGGCTCATTTATCACTGCTGCTTTTATGATTCCTTCCACATATCGCGTTTTCACATTTATCCGGGCGACGGGAAGTGTCATGGTCGCTACATCCTTGGTTGCAGTTTGAATCTCCACTGTTTCTGTGGTGTATTGATCTGCCTGCACCAGGTGAGAACTCACAACGGAATCATAATCTAGACCTGTATCATATAAGCACCTTATGGTGACTCCATTACAGATGACATCTTCACACACTGGGGGGGGGGGGGGGGTATGGTTCCTGTAGTTCCGCAGGTTTGACCTTTTTTCCCTTCTTTCCAGATGTCATAGCAGCACAATGAGGAGGTTTCCTTCTACAATGGTCAGTATCATGATTGTCCATCCGACAATTCTTACACCACCTCCTTTTTTGGTTGAAAGATTTTCTTTCATCAAATTTCCTTTCATCGAATTGTGGGGTTTTATTTTTATTGTCATACCGTGGCCTATCAAACTGGTGCTTACCTTTGTTCTGATCTCTAGGATCAAATTTATTAAAGTTCTGTGGTGCCTTAAAATTATCTGCCTGTTTCTTTTTATTACTTGTTACCTCTGCTTGAGCTGCCTGATACCTTTCAGCGACATTTAGTAACTCACCCAGCCTCTCTGCACCTTGTTCCATGAGAAACTTTCTCAGGTCTGGAGCCATGGACTCTCTTAGTTGTTCTATAAGGATCATTTCCTTAAGATCTTGGGTTTTCCCCAGAGAAGTCCATTTCTCCAAGTATGTCTCTAACTGTGCAGAGAACTGGTGATATGTTTCACCTGACAGTAGTTTAGCATTCCTAAATTTTTTCCTATAAAATTCACCATTCTTTTCATATCTTAACAAAAGAGCCTGCTTTAGCATGTCATAATTTTCTTGATCATCTCTGCTCGTTTTGGCAACAACTTCATAAGCCGTACCACGAAGCCCTTGAGATAACTTTAAGCTCCACCTTTCTCTCTCTAACCCATACGTGGTAGCTAATAGTTCATATCTATTTAGATAGCTCTCAATATCATCTTCTCTCTCAACAAAATGATCTAAATGAAAGTTCATAGCTGAGGTTGAGGCTCCCTGACTAGCAGAGGCATCAGAGGTAAAGGGACTGGCACCATTTTCAGGAGCATGGCTTTGAAACTCAAACTCCCTTAGTCGTAACTCGTGTTCCCTTTGTAATCTCTTCTCCTCCTTTTCTGCTTCCCTCTGTGCAGCCTGCCTTCTTTCTTCTGCTTCCCTTTCTGCAGCCAATCGCTTGTCTTCCTTTTCGGCAGTCACTCTATTTTCCTCTCTTTCTGCCTCCAATTGGACCTTCTTAGCCTCAGCCTCCAATTGTAACTTCTTAGCCTCAGCCTCTAATGCCCTAGCCTCTTTGTCAGCCTCAATCTGCAACCTCTTAATTTCTTTTTCAGCCTCTATTCTCTTATCTTCGGCCAATCTATCAGATTCTAATTTTCTTTCAGCCTCTTTTTCTAATCTTTCCGATTCTAATTTTCTTTCTGCTTCAAATTTTCTTTCTTCACGTTCAATATATTTGTCACATTCAGTAGTGACATAAGCAATCATAGCTTGCCCGTCTATTCCTAACTCTTTAGCAGCCTGCACAGCAGCAGATCGAAATTTTGCTAGGTCGGCCATTTTCTAACAGGCAAATTTATACAATGTCTAAATAAACAAGTCAATCTATCTAATTATCTAAGGACAACCACAAGCACTGAGAGCTCAACCTTATTTATTTCCACCCAAGGATACCTTTTAAATTTTTATTATTCCCTGAAGTGAATTACCCCCCAATATATATAATATGTGAAGATTCAAAATCCCGGACAGGACCGCAATATATGTGGTAAAGTGGGATGATATAAATATTTATAGGGGACTTAGTGTACTGACTGAGATCAGCTGTGAAGGTATCTGTATCTAATAAGTGTGGTGTATTACAGATGACCTTACTTTGCTACCACATTTATACCTCAGTCAGACTTATTCTGGAATATTGTGATGACTACGTTGAATGTCTAGGGTTATGATAATGATGAAGTGTATGTTCACAACAACCAGCAGACAGATAAACAATTTAATTTAATCCACAATACTTTACAACACTGTGACACTCACAAACATAGAACACTCTATAATGCTATCTTAATAATACAAGTGTAACTTTTAAAAATATGTATTAATTCCTGTCAATAATAGATATCCTGATTCAACTACAAAGTGAACCAGGAATCACAATCAAATGTAATCACAAGTTGTATGTACACAATTTATAGATAGGATCTTTGTATTGACATATATTATTATTGCAATTTGTGTGTAAGTTGTGCTGTAGTACTATGAGGTAATACTGGCTTTTCAAGCTAGGTGGTTGTTTGTCATCATGACTTCAAGTGTTTGTTTCTCGTGGAAATAATATGGGAAAGGTTCACAGTTTCTTTTTATTTGAAACAAATAAATGTCCCTCTTGATTTAAGGTAAAGTCACTTTTAGAGGGGGGTATACACAAGATTGAGCTGCTCTGGCCAACGTAATCTTAACTTCTGTGTGGGTGGCAGGAAACAGTCTCCTATGCTCGCTTGCTTCACAGTTTTCTTGAGGAACAACACTGGTCGATATCTGGACCAAGGAGTATGCTATCAGCCTCTGGATTCAGCAAAACTCAGACCATGTGCTGCTTTAATACGTTAGTACCACGGTCCCTGAAACAAGAAGGTTGTACCTCCTACTTCAGAACTAATTTATAATCTATTTCCACACTGAAGCACAATACATAACAAACACTGAGTTCAGCGCTGTAGGCCAACTGTTAGCTTCTCATGTAACAACATTCACCAGTATTCCTCTCCCTAATGGTTACAACGCCTCTGCAATTTCAGCTGTAATTCCTTCTATACAATAAGATAGGTGTCATAGTACTATTTGGCAATCCCATGCAGTTATACTCCTCTCTGACAAGTTTTTCTCATGATAGAGCAATATCTAGGCTTTGCCTCATGTTTGTTACTGAACCACAAACATACAGACATAAATTTATCAATTCACATTCAATTTTCATCTAAAAGATATAAAATATGTCTAGCTTACCACAATTCACGGAAATATTAAACAAATACGTTGACTGGCGATGAGTTATGGCACAATTCCGATCTGCCTCTGTCCCAGGCTTTTATTAGAAAAATATGAGCTGGATCTCAACGCACTTGCTTTTACACAGTTTAATTTCAAAAGTGGCACTGAACTGACGCTCCTAATTGACTATATTAAGTGGTCTAGCCAATGAGACCATGTTTACAAAAGCTTTTGAAAAAAAGTACCCTTCCTATCGTTGCCATTAACAACCAAAAATAGTATTTGCCATCGACTAATCATGTTTCGCCTTACATATTATTCTAGCCAATCAAATCGGATTTAACGTGGTGGCCTAATTTCCTCTAAAGCAGTGTCCCAACACGCCATTATGAGCAAATATGATCCTGTGTTGTCAGACAACACCAGTATACTAGTTTGGCTATAATTTATTAATTATTGGACTATTTGCTTAACACCTAACATATTCTTTGTCAGCAAGTCCTAAGGCACCCAAATATATAAGTTTAATGGAGCCAAGTGGCTTCGTTACAAATATGTATTAATCTAGGATAGTCGTGTAATTGTTTTTTTATTTACTGTCTTAGAACCACCACCTGTTCTGCCTTTTCGACTGTTCTGTCAGTATAAAGTCAGGATTTCAAACGTAAAACAGTATTGTGTCATGTTTCCTAATAAGCATTAAACATGTTTTCAAAACCTAACCGTGTATTGGTAGTGTTTTTGTCACTGTTTATTTGAAAAAAATTAGTGCTTCATGCCTTTCGCGTTCACTTTTTCATCGCGAGACGAACGTGGTAGTATTGAATGCGTTCCTCCTTCTCTCTCTCTCTCTCTCTCTCTCTCTCTCTCTCTCTCTCTCTCTCTCTCTCTCTCTCTCTTCTAAGCTCGTCTGTCTTTTCTTTTACTTAGTGCATAAAATGACATGAATGGAAGATTAATCTAGGTCATTACGCAGTGTGTTTATCTCAAGGTTTTCTAAGAAACACAGTACCAGTTTTATTTTTTTGAAACGCGTGTAGTTGATGCAGTAGGCTTTTCTAGTAAACGTGAAAGCGTTACAATTATGCAGACGAAGTAGAAAAAGGGGATTTCTTGTATAGCTAGTATGACGTTCTATAACACAGGCATACGCTATTGTGACGGCACTGTTCTTTTACCATTCTTCTTTTCTTGTATTGAATTAATTCGTTAGGCTTTACATTTACTTTTTAATTTATAGATGTGGATTTAGAATGTCCCACGACAGTGCTGTACTTGGAAGACTTCCAAATGTTGTTGAGAACAGCAAAGGCTGTTCTCGCTTTATTCATTCTGTTGTTAATGTCCTTGCTTGTACCGCCGTCAGGTGTTACTATGCTTCCTAGGTAAGTAAATGTGTCTGTCTGTTCTAACTTCTGGTTCCTTACTGTTATTGGCTCAGGATTGCCCACATTTAGTGTCATGACCTCTGTCTTCTTCAAATTGATGTTCAGGCCAACCTGCTGGCCATACTTATACAGTCTATCGGTTTTGTCTTGAATGTGTTGATGTGAATGCGCGAGTAGTGCAATGTCATCTGCATATTCCAAATCTTCCAGTGTAGAAAATGTTGTCCATCTAATTCCTCTTGGACTGCCCTCTTTTGTCTGGCGCATCACCCAATCTATGACTGTCAAAAATAATGTTGTTGATAAGGGGCATCCCGGTCGTACTCCTGTTTTCACTTCGAAAGTTACATTACTCGATCCAACACCGCACGTAAAGTTAGAATAGAGGCTTTTTATAATGGAAACAATGCGGCTGGGAATTCCATAAGCCCTCAGAATTTTCCATAGGCTGTCCCTGTGTATGCTGTCAGAAGCCTTTTCAAAATTAACAAAGTTAATGTACAGCTGTCTCTGCCATTCTGAGCACTGCTCTATAATGTTCATGAGGGCAAATATATGCTCTGCACATCTTCTGTTCTTTCTAAAGCCCGCTTGTTCTTTCCTCAGTTTATGGTCAACTGCTTTTGAAATTCTCTGGATGATTATCCTGCCTAGTATTTTGCTGGGTACTGAGAGGAGGGTAATTCCTCTCCAGTTGTTGCAGTCTGCGAGGTCGCCCTTCTTGGGCAATTTGACAATTATTCCTTTACTCCACTCTGTTGGTGTTGTCTCAGTTTCACAGACTTGTGCAAATAGTGGTTGTAATAGTTCTGCTGCTAGTTCCAGGGTCTGTCTTGAATAGCTCAGCATTTAGATTGTCGTGACCAGGCGCTTTTCCATTTTTTAGCCCTTTGATAGCTGTGATAATTTCTTCTTTTCGTGGAATGTCTGTATTTACGTCTAAGTCACTTTCAGCCTCAGGAACATTCAGCTGAGTCTCTGGTGGTTCCTTATTCAGTGTTTCTCTGAAGTGCTCTGCCCATCTTGTTTCCTGCCCTTGTGCTGTGATGATGAGATTTCCTTGCTTGTCTCTTACTAACGTTATGTTGTTTGCACCTCGTTTTCCACTGATAGATTTAGTTATTTTATAAACTGTGCTTTGTTCATTTCTCAGGGCTGCCTCTTCTGCCTGTCTTGCAAGGTCATCCAGAAATGTCCTTTTGTTAGCACGGGTTTGACGTTTTACTACCTTGTCTAGCTGACTGTACTGTTCACTATATATTGCCTTTAACCTGGGAGACTTAGCTTCTGTTTTCTTTCTTTTCATTTCCTTTCTCTTCGCTATGGTGTTTAGCGTTTCTGGTGTTATCCAGTCTTGGCTCTTTCTTTCCTGGAATCCCAAGCATGACTTGCTGCTTTCTTTGTATATTGTTGAGATGGTGTTGAATTTCTGGTCGACATCGTCGGTCTCTGTTCTTTCCTGGCTTTTGGTAATCAGATATCGTCTCTTTACGTCGACCACGAACGCTTTTCTGGTGAGGGGGTCCTTAAGTTTCGTGATGTTATATCTTTTCTGTTTGACTGCAACTGGTCCAGCAGCTCTGATTTTCACCTTCAGTCTTGCTACTACAGAACTGATTCAATACCGTTTTATTGGTTTATATACTTATATATATTCCTTACCAGTTTTACAACAGCCCCTTAATTTATTTACTTTCACTATAATAATATCGCAGACCAATTTACATGTGTGTCTGTGCAACGTTCGTAGATAATTTTATTTTTATGTGCATTTGTGAAACGTTTGGAGATAATTTTTGTGTGCATCTATTCAAAGCACACACATCGTTTTTACCTGCTCCTGTTGAACGTTCGCAGCTCATTTATATGATCATTTATGTAAAGGTTGCGGAAATTTTTTCCCGTGCATTATCGTAAAATGACCAAGTAGCCCGCCAAAAAATGACGTGCCGGGGGGGGGGGGGGGGGAAGGGGGGAGGGGGGGGGGGGTTAATTATGTTGGGCTCTTTTTGCTGCATGTCCTGACGTAGACACTAATTCTCCTCTGGTCATTTATTTACTTTCTATTCCATATAAGCTTCCATTGGAGCTTTGTTGTCACACTTATCGTAACTTTTGACCAGTGGTCAACGCACAGTTAAGCAATTTAAAGGCCTGCGTGGTTTTAAAATTGGTGTACAATTTAGCTTTCATGCTGCAATGCACACATTTCCATATGTTCCTAAAAAGTGCACTATGAAAACCTTGCAAGGAATGCCCATTCTTTTAATGGGTGCTGAATTTAGTTTTCACGATGCAATACACGCATTTTCCGTATTTTCTCGAATAGTATGCGGGGTATTTTCATTGTTCTTTATGTGACGTTTCACTTAGACATTAATAATATGGAGATCCCACTCTTGTGTTGCTGGAAAAAAATATAGTATACTGTACCCTAACACGCATTTTGTTGTAGGCGACTAAGGCAGGTTGGGCGTAGAGCAGACTATAGTAGAAATCTGTTGAAATATAAAGACGAAAGCTTGAAAAAGACATAAGAATACCTTCAACGAAAGGCAAAGCACAGGACGACTTGGCGGGAACTTGTTCAAACCCTGTGCTCCACGTAGAGTTTGCGTCGGTATTGCCTCCCCTGCTTTGCAGTAGTGGTACAACAGTGGACAAAACTCAAGAGTATCTAGTATGGGCTTCATAGGTGTCTACCTTCGCACAAGATTACTCTTGGCAGATTTGTAAATAGAAGGGTAATGACGCCTCTATCTCAATTGAGTGTTCACAAGATATTCAGATAAGCGAAAACAATGCTGCATTGGCTGAGCACGTTAATTCTAGAATCTGCCGACAACTTTTATGAAAAATTAAGCAACGATTAATTTTAGCTCGTTTAAATCCCCACCTCTGATTTACTCAGTGGAATTCTTATTATTCTGGTATAGCTCTGTTTAGAGTGTGTGTAGTAAATTGACTGAGACAAACATGCAGAACTTTTAAAATGATTAAATCGAAGTTAAATTAGTAAAATTACAAATAATAAAATTTAATAATCACTTAATTGAATAGTTTAACAGAAAAGGTTAATCATTGATTGATAGTAGGTTCTATGAAAAAAGTTCACTTTGTCAGCTTATATATTGCACTTAGCTGCCAGTGGTTGTTTCTGCTCCCGCTGGGTTGGTTCTTTTTATACTGCTCACGCTCGTCGCTGGTCAATGTTGTAGGGTGCAGCTCGTTTCTAGGAGTGTCAGAAAGAGAGTCTACAAAGCTGGTCCCTCGTCTTGTAGCTCAGTCCACTGTTCCCTTCTTGTTCCAGAGATAGTACCTTTCAACTGGAACACCACCAACAACTATGGTAAAAGAATAGAAACGAAACGCTCTCCTGAGTATTGCGTTTCCCGACACATACTTATGTGTCCCCTTTCTTATTCCACCATCGCATTTACTCAGAATTTACCCTCGATGAGAATTAACTTTAATCCCTCGAGAGAAACTTTCTTTACATTTAAATAGAATAGCTTTTAACTTTACTTTACATTTAAATGAAAAGGTTAATAGTACAGATAGAATACGTTTACATTTACATTTCCATGATTGAAAAGTGTTTACAATATAAATTGAATATATTTTCAGTTATGTTTACACTGATTTGAACAGTTTGAAACTTCCAATAATTTTAATGTTAACATCGACATTTACACTGGTTGGAAACTGTAATTAATATAATTAAAATGTACATCATTTCTTTCATCTTTCCCTCCCTGCTCCATATGGAACTTGGGACTACCGATGCGTTTAGTTCTCCTTAAGAAACTAGCAATAAAGCAGTCGCCAGCCCGTGCAGTGGTGGTTCATGAAATCATCATTCTATACGCTGAGGTTGCCAGCCTCAAATGACTGGGACATCCACTAACGATTTTCACATATTAATATTCACATTTGTAATATATACATATTAGTTTACATGTTAGTAATGAAAATATAGAATGTAAAATGACAACTTACGCTAATCCTGGCTCACAGACTTTTTGCTCAGATGAATGAAGTTAAGGCACTAGCCGATGCCTCTTCACACGTGTACTTGGGGTCGTTAATTTTAACTTTAATTCCCTCTCTGACTCCATGTTGTTCAGTTTCCTCAGATATTTCGGATTTCCTTATTTAAAATGCTAGAGATTTCCTGGGCTGTTTTGTAAGTCCTGATAAATTCTCCAATAAAAAGATCCGGTCTGATAAATTCGTCAGACATGACGAAATTCTGAATGAAATTCTGAATTCTAGGCTTCACTCTGGCAAGGTCTGGTTGTGTCGTCTTGGCAAGAGATCTTCACAGTAAATTTGACTGACTGAAGCGTCAGTTATATTCACTGTCCTCCCCCTCATCTGTGTGTTATGAGGCTAAGTTAAAGCCCCAATCATTTCAAACATGCTGGATGGGGGGGGGGGGGGGGTTTTAAAATATTCCTGAAATGGAAAAATTGTGAATGTAATGGAGAGATCACCTCTCCCATATATCGCATGAAAATATCCGATCCCTTGTATACCAACTCACAATCATATCGGTAGACTCATACGACAAAGTGTTTCAGATGTAACAAATTATTACTATCTAAAGTAATCTTGTCATAACAAGTCGGACAGGAAGCGATTATGTCATACGTCTGTCCAAAATTTGTTGCACAGACGATATATATTCCTGACATAGAAAAATTTTGAATGTAATGGAGAAATCACCTCTCCCATATATGGCATGAAAATATCCGATCCCTTGTATACCAACTCATAATCATATCGGTAGACTCATACGACAAAGTGTTTCAGATGTAACAAATTATTACTATCTAAAGTAATCTTGTCATAACAAGTCGGACAGGAAGCGATTATGTCATACGTCTGTCCAAAATGTGTTGCACAGACGAATAGTCTTATTATCTCTCGCTTAAGCACACAAACCTACACGAAAACTAAGCAGACCCATATGGGTTTACCTGCGCTTAATCTCAGCTAAGCTGTGCCGCGCCAAGCAATGGTGAGGTATGCAGCAAGGAGGAGTGTCAAATGTTTTGACAATATCAAAAAAATCTGCTGCCTAGCAGAGAAAGAAAAGGATGCGACCCGGAAAAATCGCAATAAAATCAGTTCAACAAATGTCACTGATTACTGCAGTAGTGAAAGAGAGATCGAGAAGAGGTCGCATTAAAATCCATCTCGTGACAGAGTTAAAGGGCAGTGGTGGAGATGGTGATGTTTGTAAAATTTGTTTATCACTTTAGTGAATCCATGGAAACTTTGCTCATCACTTTTGTGAATCTGTGGAAACTTTGCTCATCACTTGTGTGAATCTATGGAAACTTTACTCATCACATTTGTGAATCTATAGAAAGTTTGCTCATCACTTTTGAGAATCTATGGAAAGTTTGTTCATCGCTTTTGTGAATCTATGAAAAGTTTGCTCATCACTTTTGTGAATGTATGGAAACTTTGTTTATTGCTTTTGTGAATCTTTGGAAAGTATGTTTACCACTTCTTTGAATCTATGGACAGTTTGCTCATCACTTTTGTGAATCTATAGAAACTTTGTTCATCACTTTTGTGAATGTATGGAAAGTTTGTTCATCGAATTTTTTAATCTATGGAAAGTATACTCATTATTTTTATGAACCTATGGAACGTTTGTTCATCATCTTTGTGAATCTATGGAAAGTTTGTTCCTCACTATTATGAATCCATGGAACGTTTGCTGATAAGCGTTTCGTGCATTCATGGAAACTTTGCTGATCATGTTGACGTCTATCTACAGACAGTATAATGCAGTCAAAGCATCCAAAAGAAAACACAGTTTAGTAGTTCTTCTGGCATGTATAACACAGTATAACACACAGAATAAAAAGCAGATGGAGAAGGCAGGTATAAAGAATAAACTCTAAATTTAACAAAAATATTGTGTAACATAAACAAGTCTTTTTTCTTTAAACACAAATCAAAAATCGCTGTAGTCGATTAAACCAATGTTCGACCGCACATTACCTCTGCAAATAAAATACGCGTATTATATGTATTTTACGGCAAAAAATAAAATACGCGTATAATACGTTATTAGGTTAAGTTTGACATGGGGCGCTTTCCATAGGTATTGCGTGAAATTACGTCACTGACGCATAATGGGTTAAAAAAAAAACAAGTTGTTTTTTATTTTTTTTTAATTTTTTAATTTTTTTTTAATATATTTGTGCTGGATATTAGAATAAAAAATAAGTAAATTAAATTTCTTTTAGTTTTTGCTGTCTGGCTTCTGTAGGACAGCATAACATGTTTCAATTGAAGATAAATTTTCAGGTTTTGAAACATTTGTCGCACCGATTCAACGTATTTCAACGCACGGAAGTTTTACCGTGAGCGTAAAATACGTATTTTATCGTCAACAATACAAAATGTATTATATGTACGATCGAACACTGGGTTAAACCACAATTTCAGATTCCTTAACCCCTCACATTTGTATGTTTCTAGAATATTGTTGGAGTATTTAGTTTTGTGTGGCTGTGTTGTTACCTTTCTTTATTTTTACATAATCGTGTCTATTAATATGAGGTTGGACATATTTCTGGCAAACTCTTCATGTGAAACTAATTGCCACAAAACACACCGCTGCAAGAGCATGTGAATGCTAGATGCTGGCTTCCTAGAGGGCCAGCTATAGCAGGGGTTCCATGCTCTGAAAGGAGCGCTAAGGAAAATGTTGATGATGACTATGATGATACCTTACTCCGTGAACCATAAACCCACACATATTCGTTTCTCTAATACAGCCAGTCATACAAGTCGGCGCACGCATATCCAACCCAAACTGGAACAGAGAACGGATAACGATGGGGGCTATTATTAGGGTGAAAAAAGGACACTTGCGTCTTAAGTAGTTCTTCACTCTTATGACTCATCACTTTCATTTTTTCTGATTCTTTTTCATCTGCCACTTTTTTTTCCTTAACGCCAACATTCGTCGTCTTTTGTGACAGACTTCCAGCCGAGTCCTCGAGGTTGTAATTAGAGCCGCGGGCTCTACCAGGCCTTAATTGTTGGAATCAATGTGAGATTGGTGGAGTCGAAGACGTGTCTTCAGCCTGATGGCTGTTATGTAATATTAGGGGCATGTTCTGTTGGACCGCTCTCGCGGAGGTGCCCTAGGCCAATGCTATTAGACCATAACGTAGTCCATTGAGTTTTTAATTCTTTTCTCTGCCCGAGATTAAAATTGAACAGAAACAAAAAAAGAGTATCTGTCCAACTCTCTCTTAAATATGAATGTTGTGCTAAATCTTCTCTATCTTTTTCTTTTCTCTATTCTTTCCTAATTGATCATGGCGCATTCGTTGCAGCTTGCCCACTTGCAGAAAGTCTGCTCTGGTGGTTTCTGTAGCAACCTGTTTGTTTACATGATGAAGTTGCCATCCCCGTGCACAACGTAATAATGGTCTCCTCTTACGTCATGTTTTTAAGAGCGGTAGCATTATTTTCTCTTTGTCTAAACTAAAATCTTCTCTAGAGATTTTTCTGTGTTGGATAGATTGGGGGGAGGGGGGGCGGGGGGGGGGGGGGGGGGGGGGGGGGGGGGGGGGGGGGGGGGGGGGGGGGGGGGGGGGGGGGGGGGGGGGGGGGGGAGAGATATTTCCTTCGTTTCTCTCACTTCCTGATGAATACAATGTTTCTGAATTGCATTTCTCTCTAGCCTTTAAAACAACAATGTGTTTGAATACCATTTTTCTCTCGCCTTTAAGACGATAATGTATGTATGAATCTCACTTCTCTCTCGCCTCTAAGGCGACTGTGCTTATGAATCTTACTTCTCTCTCGCCTCTAAGACGATAATGTGTCTGAATCTCAATTCTCTCTCGCCTCTAAGACGACAATGTGTGTGAATCTCAATTCTCTCTCGCCTCTACGGCTACAAGGGTTGTGAATCTCATTTCCCTCGCGCCTTTAAGACGACAATGTTTGTGAATTTCATTTCTCTCTCGCCCTCTAATAACGACACTGTGAATCTCATTTCTCTCTCGCTCTCTAATGATGACAATGTTAGTGAATCATTATTTTTTCTCTCGCTCTGTAATAACGATAATGTTTCTGAATAGTGATTTCTCTCTTGCCTCTAACACGTGAATCTCATTTCTCTCATTATTTATTTATCCTTATGTCCACGTTTTTCTGCAACAATTTTTCAAAACGTTGTCTCCAATCTTTATACAACACTCCAGCAGACTCCTCCCCTGTCATAACTGGGTTAGAAAATACTCCAGAGTTCCAGCTGTGTAACTACCCCTACGAAACTGTTGACCACCACCTCTTTGAGTGCCCATCACTAGATGATGTTAGGAAAAAATGCTCCTTTCTCCGAGGCCAGATAAGTGGAACACCTTGTACGGAGAAACAAAACAACTTGCGAAAACATGCAGATATCACTACATGGCATTGGGCCGAGGGGCGAGAGCACAAGCGCCGCTGGATCAATAACAACAATAACAACAACATGTTTTAATGAATGACCTTAGGAATGTCTGTAAGATGTAATGTTGCTGTTTTCATGAATGACCTTCGGAATGTCTGTCAGATGAAATGTTGCTATTTTCGTAAGTGAGCTTAGGAATGTATGTAAGATGTAATGTTGCAGTTTTCATGAATGAGTGTGTCAAAATTAGACTTCATGAGCGTAGTAATTGTCTCATGAGTCGTCACAAGTGACAATGAACAATACGAAAAATGCATTTTTTTCCTTCACCGGAAGCTAAACAGATCTGCAGTAAGTATCTACTGCAAACTGGTCAAAACACTTCCTGTTACTCATTCATTCTTGCGTTAATGTCTTCATGAAACAGCGCGCAAGATTCTAAGGCATTTGAGCGGAGGAGTTAATGAATTGATATTTAGGATTCTCACGTAGACGGAAAATCAAGTTTAAAAATAAATAGATTCGTATATTTTTATTTCTTGTTTTTTTTTTTTCTGGAAGGTATTGCTTGTTGACACATTATTGTTACCAATATAGCTAATCCTGACTTTTTGTGTTCTTAATCTGACCATTCTTGCTTCTGCAGAATCGCACAATGTTCATACTATTTAAAAGGTAGCCTCTGGAGCAAAGGTTAATTTTTTGGGTCTTTTTTAAACATTGATCATACTTATTGCAATTAAAACACGATGTCAAAAAATCTAGTGCAGTGACTTACAAAGTGATTATGTACTTAGCCGTTCCTCTTCTACCGTGAGGTGTAAAGGTTTGGAAGAGAGAGCGCCATACTATCCTATCGGCTGTCTTCCTCCTGGCCTGGTTCCGTTCTAGTCCTCGGTCCTTCAGGGATTGTCTAATATTGTCCTGGGTCGTCCTGGGGGTCTGGATCCCTGGCTCTTAGCCTCCCATACCTGCCGTGTCAGTCGATACTCTTCCATTATGCAGACATGGCCAACCCATCTTAGTTGGGACTATTATCAAGTGATACCACTACTAAAACATCAAAATATCAATATAGAAACCAAATGACAGCTGATGAATTGTATACGCTTTGCTATCAGTGTTAAACATGGTCGCTGACTAAAGCACGAGGGACAGACATCAGATCTTGTGAAGTGAAATGCTCGAAGAAAGCTATTAATGTTACCAGGAGAGACAGAATGAGAACTGATGACATGAGAAGACTTCCTACCAGAAAATAAATTAGTTTAGCCGATGTCTATCACGCGATTACAACAGTAGAATATATGGTTTCAGGACACGGAGAAGACCAAAAGGCAGATGGATGGACAATATTACAGAAATTCTACAACAACGTGGGCTCAAAGCAGCCAATGCAACATAATTGGCTCACGAATACAAACTTCAGCTACTACGTTTTTACGGCAACGGTGAAGCGAAAAAGTAAAGTAGTACCATCACACTTTGATGGTCCAATTATGACTACTGACCCCTTCTTGAAAAAAAAAAATTGTACATAAAATCACAACTAAAAATGTTACATTTTAAATGTTAGGTTATGTACACGGATCCCCTAGAATTTGTTCACGGAACCCCAAGGGATCCATGGACCACAGGTTAAGATACACTACTCTAGATTAAGCTCCAAACCAGATGACACGTCCAGGATGTCGACCACGTCTCCGATGGACAATCACTCCCGCAAACAAGATTATCAAGTTGCCTGATGGCGTGTCTGTAACACTGAACATTACTGGATCAACTGGCGAGGTTACTTAACAAACACCATCTTAAGAACTAAAGACTGCATGACGTTTGAAAATTTCCCACCACGTTTGAATTATCGGCTGATAATATAATATTCCGCATCGTGTACGTCACGGGGGTCTCCGAAGACGCAAAGAAAGAATAGGAATATTCTACCCTCAGGCATGCCCTTACAAGGCCACAAACATCATGGGGTTGTGCATTAGACTGGCACCCTCATCATGTAAAACAAATTGCCACAGAAATACCCGCTACAGTAGCGTGTAGATGCGTGGTGCAGGCTTCCTGCAAGGGGACCAGGTTCAGTGCTGGCTTCATACTCCATAAGGAATGCAATGGAAAGTGATGACGATGATGAAAATATTATTCCGTAAACAAAATATTCATTAAAGTTAAATACCACCTTCTTCCTAGCTCGGTGGTCCATGGTTCGATCCCCAGTTGAGGTGGGATTTTTTTAGACCGCAAACGGCTCCTGGGTCTACCCAGCCCCAATTGGGTACCAGAGCAACTCTGGGAAGGTTAAGGCGGCCGGCGTGATGCTGACCAGATCAACCCTAGTGTACCAATGGTCGAGAAAATATGGGCCTAACACCATATGCCCAAAATGCCCAAAATGCCTCAATGGGTATGTAAAAGGGATCCTTCCCTAAATGCCATAAAGCAAAACAAAAACAAAAAATTTGAGTTCAATATAAGGCATTTACGAAATGACAAGAACGAGGCACCATATAGATGAGCACTAGGGGGTGAGTTTATATAAAATAAAAGGCAAGAAGAAGACTTGAGAATGTATTAAAAGAGAAACGAGTTTGAATATACTAGCACGCAAAGAGATACGAGTTTGCATATACCAGCACGCAAAGAGATACGAGTTTGCATATACCAGCACGCAGAGATACGAGTTTGCATATGCCAGCACGCAAAGATATACGAGTTTGCATATACCAGCACTCAAAGAGATACGAGTTTGCATATAGCAGCACTCAAAGAGATACGAGTTTGCACATACCAGCACGCAAAGAGATACGAGTTTGCATATGCCAGCACGCAAAGAGATACGAGTTTGCATATACCAGGACGTAAGGAGAAGAGGAGAGTGTGTATCAAGCACACACATAGGGGAGATTAGAGTTTGTATTGAACAGCCACGCAAGAAGGAGATCTGAGTTTGTATAAAACAGCACGCAAAGTAAAGTATTTTCATAAAATAGCTTGGAAGAAGGAAAGGTGAGCTTGTATAAAACAGCTCGTAAAGAGGAATGAGTTTGTGTAAAACAGCTCACAAAGTGGAATGAGTTTATATAAAACAAGTCGCAAAGAGGAATGAGTTTATATAAAACAGCTCACAACGATGACTGAGTTTGTATCAAACAGCTCGTAAAGATGAATGAGTTTATATAAAATAGCTCGCAAAGAGGCATGAGTTTGTATAAAACAGCTCGCAAAGAGGAGTGAGTTTGTATAAAACACCTGGCAAAGAGAAATGAGTTTGTATAAAACACCTCGCATAGAGGATTGAGTTTCCATAATACAGGTGTGACATAATTTGTGTGCTCTCTTCTCCTCTCCAGCAGTATTGAACTACATTTGTTGCGCGTACTGAATTTTGTGCATTATTCAATTGTTAGCACATTCTTTTTCCCTACAGACATTGTTCACGTTTCACGCTTCGATGCATGACAGCGCCAGACAAGCGTATCGCCCATGCCTAAGAGATTAACTGAATCGCTAAAACGTGATAATGCCATATTGACTCCAGTTAAATGCAAGCATGAAGTGTTTGCTTAAGATTGCATAATAACTTCCGACTCGACTGTTTGGGACAGGTGATTATAGATAAACTCAATCTTTGAAGACATTTGGAAGTGTGTTATAAGTCTACTTTGACCACCTTTTACGGATATCACAACTCCATATATAGACGATGACTGTGTGAATTTTTGAAACGCATGAGTCATGGAGAATACTACGCACATGAGGAAAAGTTTTCATTGTACTTTGAATGTAACGGATGGCATTTGAGGCACCAATAAACAATCGCGCTGATTGGAACTTTGTCAGAAAACGCCAGGTGGAAGCGTGGGCCGGGAACCTGCGATATAACGTAGAAAAAGTCTGACATACGGGACTGCATTCCTGAAAACGTCTACGTAGACAGCTCGGAGCTTGTCACAGAAAAGAATAGAGTTGGATTCTGAATTTATAGAACCGGACAAAAAGTATTAAGAGCATCTCTGTACATTAGTAGAAAACTCGCCAATATTAATACGGAACCCGGAATTCTACAGGACCACTCACAAGTCACAGAGAGATTCTGAAATAGAAATAATACCCCAGACATGTGTTCGAGGCATCTGTGTTAATTTGCTAAGACTATTCTTCTGAGCAAGAAGTCTAAGATTTCTCAATTATTATGTTTGTGGTACAAATACGAGGCGACCGTTTATTGCGGTACGACCCGGAGAGACCATTTGCTGTACTACTAGACTGTGGTTCGAAGCTTGAGATCGACATCTGAAGATTCTTGCCTTGACCCGGAGCGGTTACTTCCTGAGCTGATCACCACAGAGACGAATCTACGGAAAAGCGCCATCAGCACTTCAGCTCGCAAAGAAGAGTGAGTTTGTATAAAACAGCTCGTAAAGAGATGTGAGTTTGTATAAAACAGCTTGCAAAGGGGATTGAGTTTGTATAAAACAGCTCGAAAAGGGATATGAATTTGTAGAAAACAGCTCGCAAAGAGAAATGAGTTTGTATAAAACAGCTCGCAAAAAGATGTGAGTGTGTATTAAACAGCTCACAGAGAGACGTGAGTTTCTATAAAACAGCTCGCAACGAGGCGTGAGTTTGTATAAAACAGCATGCAAGAAGGAGACTTGACTATGTTTAAATAAACACGCAAAAAGAAGTGAGTTTGTATAAAACAACATGTTAATAGAAGTGCCTGCATTAACAGCACGTGAGGAGGAGAGGTGAGTTTGTACAAAACAGCTGCGCGAAGACGGTGTGAGTTTGTATTCAATACAGTAGCCAGGAAACGAGTTAGTACTCTCACTAACGAGAGTACTTCATGCGAGTGTGCAAACATACACGAGAGACAATGAGATTGGGCTAATTTAGGGGACAGTTTGTTGCCGATCTGGACACAGACAACAGAGGTCAAGGAGAATAATGTACATGAATAAGGTAAATCTTGACATTTGGATGAGAAAGGTTAGACAAAGGAGTGCTCATTGTTAACGGAAGCTTTTGTTATATATGGTGGTAAACAAGGAAGACTGCGGGAGAAGTAATTGGCATTATTGACATGTATGGGATCAAGAGAATTACATTGTTTCGTCTTTCTCTTGTACCAAGCCTGGTGTCATAAGTCATCATGTCTCGCCACAACTTTCTGTTTCTAATACTGTTTATCGGTTGTACAAGTATTATTGATTTCTTTCCAGAATTACGCACTAAGGTATAGCGGGAGCAAGGAAGAATGTGAAGAAATACAAAGACTAGGTTCGCACGTTCACATATGGGGATTAATTTAACACCTTTTAACTATTTTGAAATTGTAAAAGATCTCTAGATGTAAACAGCAAATGAGAAGACAAAATAAAAGCAATGAATGCAGATAAAGAACAGACATTTAAAACAAAATACGAAGAAGACATGGATGGTACTGTGGTGGGTTTATATGTTATTTATGTTAATTATTATTAATTGTCTACAGAGTGAGGTCCAGCTATGTAAGTCCCTGAGTCTAATAGTTGAAGATGATGTATTCTCAGGGTACCTAACTGCTACCACCCTATGATCTCACTCTGCGAAATATTTTAAGTCTATTAATTTATATGGTTACGTGTCTAGGGTAATGTATGTGTGATGTATGATAACAAATTTAACACAACTTTAACTCAATCTAATAAACTCAAGTAAGACAGTGGTTAAAGTTATATGATTAATTTACAATTTTAATTTTCTGACTCGCAAATGTTTCGAATCAGGAAGGTTAAACTCAAAATAAATGTGGTTATGTACACAGGTAAATACAGTGGATGGACATCTTGTCCAATAAATGATATTATTAAAATGTTTCTGTACTTGTATCCCTGGATGTAGTAACAAGGTATTAAGAAGGGTCACTAGTTGGAAGAACTGTTCCTTTCATCATGTCACTAGAACGTTTAATTACAGTGTGGAGGTTAACAATGAAATGAGAAATCATTAGCCCTCAAAACGAAGGCTTAACTTTCAATCAGTGGCAAGTAGGTGGTTGACTGGAAATATGACACTATCTGTCCACACGTGTCTCAGCTGGAGTCAGCTTTGGCAGTTAGATTTCACAATACAAGCAACAGGTAAGTTGCCTCGTACGCTGCATCTCCAGGTTTTGTCTTACTGGTTACTCGTTGATGCAACCCTGCAACAATGAACAATGCCTCCCTAAATACACTTCATATACACATCTCCACACCAAATAAACAAACATCGTTAAACATTCGTAGTGATCAGCCCAAGTGCTAATCAATAGCTACAGTTCCTAATTGTATTGTGACTTCTTCTCAATCCGTGGGTATCTGCTCTTTCCCACATGGCTTCAACGCCTCTGTCACTTAGACTTTAGTTATCTTTTATATCATCAGCTGGGATACACTCTTTTCTTTTTTCTTTCTAATGATCTGTTAACTCTGGTAGTATGACTTCCTATTTAATCTCCAAGAGTTTTTGGAACACTGTGGCCTGTAGAGAACTGCCAGTATCTTTCTGGTCTTATAGTCAAATAATTTTGTTATGCATAGCAATATTCAAACACCATTTACATTTTGTTTTTCTGCTTCAATAGTCTGCTCCCTTAAGATGTCATAAGCTTCCACAATAGCAATGTCGCACAACACAAAATTTATGGGCGCCCTATCTGGGTTAGCCTCTACACATTAATAAGAATATTAATAAATCATTTCTCTTACCGCAATCAATGAAATATGTTACACAATACACAAGATGACTAGCAGAATAATGGCACAGATTAAACTGCCGTTGTCCAGAAGGCAAAACATTCAGTCAAGCTCCCCTTCTGATCTCATCTTAGTACTGCCGTTATAAAATGTCAAATGGTGTTCTTGCCTTGTATTCTTTTCCTATTATCAATCTTACTAGCCAATGGAACAACGCGTCCAAAATTTGACTCTTTTTTTAAAAAACCCCAAACATTTTTGGGTGTCTATCAATGCGTTGGCCAGTCTGATTTTATCTTACTGTGTAGAAATATGTTTCGCTTGGGCTGGCAAAACTTCAGTTTCACCTCCCCTTTCCTAACTAACCTCACCCAATCAAATCAAGTCAAACGGATTTGACTTTTTGGGGCGAAGATTTTCAAAACTGAGCAAGGTTATCAGTGAGTCTGTCGGTCCGTCTAAATTTTTATTTCTACCATATATCTGTTATTATTTGGGCGATTTAAATAATTTAAAATGATTATTGATCAGACTACTGTCATCTATCCTTCTAGCTAGGTGTTACTTTCGTCTTTATCTTCGTTTTCATCTTTGTACTTTTCCTTTTTATTATGGGACTCTTTTCACTAAGATACCATATTAAGGAAATAATTGTTCTAAATCCAGATAAGTTACTATATGATGTTATTTTAAACAATATTGCTCTACTGTCCAAGCATCTCTTTTATTTACTCTCTTTCGTTTTTTATGAAGAAATAATTATTCTAAGTTTCCTTTCCTACCCCTTTCTCTCCTGATCTCAAGACGAGATAAAATTTTTGGTTCCTCGCCAACTGTCTAACGTTGTAGAGAAAAAGTGGGGGTTTGAGGGCGGGACTTGCCCGCTCGCTAACAAAAGATTCAAATGCTTTATTTTAAATCTTGGCGATAGGGGGAAAAAAATATGCCCTAACAACGGTCGCTAAGGCTATTTATATTAATAGACCCTAAGAATGCGTTAGTTAGTTTTTATTCTGTGACCCTTGATAATTTTCAAATCTAGTAGCATTTCCTTCAACCAAGGTCAAATGCAGAAATCTTTTTTTGCCTTTCCACGGGAATAGAAAAAAAATTCAAATATCAAGCGGGTAGGGCTGGTGTCGGGAGGAGTAGAAAATTTTATCTGGGCTTAGTGAAAAAAATTCAAATGCTGTAATATGATTATATTTGAGCGAGGTTTTTAAACGGAGCATTTTATCACAGGTACAAAAAAATTTAGAACGTTAATAGACTCACCATATATACGAGGTCACCACTGTTGAAGTAAAGGTAAAGGTAATTACAAAACAGAAATTACCGTAGGAATGTGAAGTGTTAGAGACTGTACCAAAATAGGTCCAGTTTGTTTTTGGGAGGTGTGGATGATCAGTTCTTTTTCTCACTGACTTGGCCGCTGTTCCCTATTTCAAGAGCAGAGTCAGGAACCCATTTACAGCTGAGTAGAACTGAAATGTGACGCTACCAGGGTTCGATCCATGAACTCGGTGACTGTAGTGTGAGAGGAAAGGGCTCTCACTGCTTACCCAGTCCGGACGTCCAAGGCAAAGGTAGCACCATTGCAGAAACTGCCGCAGGGGAAGGAAGTGTTAGAGACTTCACCACACTAGGTCCAAGCTTTTTTATGAGGTGGGGGTGACTAGCTCCCTTCATCGCTAGCTTTTGCCTTCTCTAATTCAAGAGCAGAGGCAGGTACGTATTTAAACTGGATAGAGTGGAGCATGACGCTGCTAAGTTTAGATCCCGGATCCTAGTACTTGTGCCGCGAGAGAAAAGCGCTCTACCCGCTTAACCCATCGGACAGTAGTGGTCATTTTTGTTTCATTTCTTTCCATCTTACTCGTGTACTAGTTTTACAGATCAGATGTAACTGACTTCCAAGCCACAAATATGAATGGTGCTGACTTCAAGAAACTATAACTAACAGTCCGAGAAATGTTGTCTATCCGCACTGATTCCTTGTTCTTTCTTTCGGTATTAAATTTGGTATACTTTTTTTTTTATCCTCATAACTTTTTATCCAAACTCTGCTTTCAAATTTTTCGCATGAGTGAATCATTCAAAATTTATTTCTGGGTCAACCGCTTTCTCCCCTCCTCCAGTGTCGTCCTCGAACAAAAGATGTTGATTTTAACTTGGCCACTTCTCAAGCTTTAAAAAAAAAAAAATGGTAAAGGAGAAAGATCAGAATTATGAAAGGGGTTAGAGAGGGTAGAGTCAGTGATGGCGAGGGAAAGAGAAGTTTCAATCCTAAAATGAGCCATTGAGTCATCTTAAAAATGAATTTGAGTCATTTCTGTCCACAGGGAATTTTGAGCTTCAACTGCTTCCTCCAAGCGGCCGTCTTAACCTGAAGGTCCAGGCTAGTTTTATGCTCAGAGGGTTAACAAAGCATTTGCCTGTCTTCTTATTAACGTTAAAACAAATTGCGACCTCGGTTCTAGACATGCAGGCTCCAAGCAGTGAACATGAATTATTTGATGATCGAATTTTACGACATCTCGACCAGCCAATGAAGTTTTGTTTTCTAAGGTTTAATCTCGTTTTCGTGAGGCGCACTCTGTTATAGATGGATAGATAGATAGATAGATAGATAGATAGATAGATAGATAGATAGATAGATAGATAGATAGATAGATAGATAGATAGATAGATGGATAGATGGATAGATAGATAGATAGATAGATAGATAGATAGATAGATAGATAGATAGATAGATAGATAGATAGATAGATAGATAGATAGATAGATAGATAGATAGATAGATAGATAGATAGATAGATAGAACTTTATTTTCAAAAGGTTAAGAATTGGGCACGCAGGCCCGTCTGACATTCTGCCCTTCCTCTCTCTCTCTCTCTCTCTCATCATGTATACTGTATCCTTTCATCCTCACATTTACCTTAAGCATTATTTAAGGCATTTCATTATAAAAGTAATATAACATCATACATTTGCAATAATCATCATAATTAAAGTATGTTTTTAAAATAAATTAAAGAAAAAATAAATAAATAAAGAATTAAAAAATAATAATAATAATAATAATAATAAAATTAATGAAAATGAAAAAAAAAAAATAAATAACTAATAAAAAAATCAAAAACAAACAAACAACAAGACTGATAACAATCGAATTCCTCATACAGTAAATTAGTGATTTGAGACGTATTGAGAGGTGTGTTATAAGAACTCGTGAAATATTTATACGGTCTGCTACTGAATGACAAGGGACTCGGTGTTTTTTTCCAGTGCACGCGAAAGACTACGAGAGGTAAGCAGCTTTGAGTCTCATAGCAGATGCTGCTGCAATGAGTGCAATGATACTAGGTTCATCAAGATGAGGTGGGGTAAACAGTTACTTTCATCGCTGTCTTTGCCGTCCCAAACTCAAGACTCAAACATTCTCCAGCGTACTTAAAGTATTAATTTGAGGGCAATACAACATTACAAGGTAGTATAACAGCATACATTAACAGTACCTGATCACAAAATTCGAAATGAAATGCTACAGAAGGATGTTGAGAATACCCTGGACGGAAAAAAAGACCAACAGAGAAGTACTGCACTCACTAAACGTACAGGAACATTGGCTCCTAAATACCATCGCAATAAGGAAGCTGAAATTTTTCGGTCATATAAAAAGACATAATAGTCTGGAAAAAATAGTGATGGAAGGCATGGTCCCTGAAAAAGCGGAAGCGGTCGACCTAGACGATGGTGGACCCAGGACATCACAGAGAGACTGAACTTGTCTTTGGCTGATGCAGGTCGACTTGCCCAGAATCGTGATGCGTTCAGAGCAGCTGTAATGGAGACAACGTTCTGGAAAGAATACGTCACATGATGAAGATGATCACAAAATTAAGAATAAGTATATTGTAATGAAAAACTAGATCATCAGAGCCTCCATACAGTATATTAGATAAAAGTACAACACAATCAGTTAGGGTGGCATATATTCAGCACTCATAAAGTATTTGAACAGTATACGATTATATGAATAGGGACTGTGCATGTTTTTCAAGTCATTGGGAAGATTGTTCCAAAGATGAGCAGCTGAGTAAGCCAAACTATTCTTAAAAAGGTCTAGCCTGGGCTTGGGTACCTGTAATTGGTTTAATTAAGCGCTGACTACGTCTTTCATTATATTTTAAAAGGGGCCAAAGATACTTTGGAGCATTCTGTGACAGGATTTTGTGAATAAATTTCCCTTTGTTAAAGAGGAAGCGCTTCCTGAGGGGTAATATTTGAAGATAATTATATAAATCTATACAATGTGATTGGTGTTTATCAGCAACAAGGCGCATTGCGCGTTTTTGAAGCGAGTGGATCCTTTTTGTGTTGGAGACAAAACAACCATCCCAGATTGTGGAGCAATAGTCTAGATGCGTTTGTATATGAGATATGTAGAACATTGTCCTTGCCTCCTAATCCAGGAAATGTTTAATTTTGTCTAATTGGTAAACTTTTTGGGCTGTTTGCTTTGTGAGTGCATGTACATGTGAGTTCCAACTTAGGTGTTGGTCAACAGTGAAACCTAGAGTTCTGTGTTCATTTACGTTTTCAATTCGTGATGTTCCAATGTAGAGCTGAAGTGTTGTTTTCTGCAAGTTTTGTAGTTTTTGTCTGGTTGATATTAACATACATTTTGTTTTACTAATATTTATTTGCATGCGATTCTCGTTGCTCCACTTAATTAGATTATGTGTATCGTTTTGTAAAGATTGATCTAATGTGGTGCAACTTTTATCACTTTGTATAGACAGTACAGTCATCGGCAAACAAGTCACTTGATGAGTGTTTGAAGTATAGAGGAAGATCATTAATGTATACGGTAAAGAGAAAAGGGCCGAAAATAGAGCCCTGTAGTAAAGTTGATTTTGCTGGGGAGGTTATGATGGTATCCTAAAAAGAATGAAAAGGTGTCTGCTATAACCGTGTGAGGTCAAGCACATGTAGGTCTCTGACTCTATAGATGATGATGATGAATTATATGCAGAAAACCTAACGCTACCTCCCTAGGTCTCACACGGTCAATCTTCTGGCTCTAGTGTATGGTGTATGGTGTACCTAGTGTCTAGGGGAGAAATGAATGATGGTACACAACAATCAAACACTTTAAGTTTCTATTAAAGAAGTTAATAACTAGCAGTTAAGTTTTTCTTTGAACAAATATTTACAATTTATTTTGCCTGTCCATTCATAGCATGTGGACAGGTCTTTGAAAATAAGGACAAGATAGTTTTCAGAAAAGAACAATTAAAAATGTTGGGACAATCTGCCCAATAACTAAAAGTTATTATGTAGTTATAAATGTCCTTCCTGTATGAAATATTAAATTAGTTCACTTTAGTTATCTACCGGGAGAGTCACTGTATATGAGGGCTGTAGTTCATCGTACCCCCATAAAATTCCTGTGTAATATTTTGAAACACAAGAAAATGTCAGAGATGCCCCAGATGTTTTACTCTTCACCTGGGAGTCCTTGTTGTAAGATAATTCAATGGGTAGTTGCAGAAATTTCAAGTTCAACTCTCGCCAAAGCTCCTACTGGATATTCGACAGCATATAAGTCTGGTTGGAGACTGGTTTGCGTTTATAAGCACTCAGCAGGTTTCCTGTCACCAGCCAGCAACAGGAACATAGACCCTCTGCAACAAAAGGACACCCTGGCCTTTTATCTCTGATCATTTATTCTAACACTTAATTTCCTACGTGGGTATGGGGTCAGCCTCGCGTGCCTTACAAATGCACTCGCCCCGAATTGTACAGGACTCCCACCTGGTTGTGACCAGACCTCAAGTCCTTATAGTAGATACGCCACTGTACGTTCACATACTTTTCCTCCATACAATAATGTGGAGTAACCACATTTCCTGTGATATGATCTTTTCTTCTTTTCTTTTCACTTATATTTGCTTCAGGCATGTAAACAGTGTTCATTGAACACAGAGGCTTGCTAAACTATTTTAATACAATAATATGTCAACATAATCATAACAACATACATCAGTTAGACACCGTTTAATGTGAGGACTCAACAATGTCTGCTTCCGACATGTCCTTCACTTTTTCCCCAATAGCAGTATCTAGTTGGACCAAACATATTAAATTTCATAAAATATCCTTACCACAATCAAGAAATATATAAACAAATGACGCTGATTTTGTGAAGAAATGGCCTCAGCTTCCTCCGAACTGCACAGACTGTGAATTTATTCTTTATTTAAGTTTAAAATTAACACAGCTGTTTGTCAGCGTATCTGTATACAAATTTTAGTTCAACTGGCAATGAATAATCAAAGCCTTTTGCTAATATCTACCAGCACTAGCCAATCGTAACGTTCTACTACTTGAATTCAAATGCAGTTTGAATGAAAAACAAAAAACAATTTTGAATAACTGGTGGTCGATTGGCCCGTCTGCTCTAGTCATGCCCAATACAAAAGATATCACGTTAGGATTACATTTCTCCTACCGTTCCCCTTTCCCATTCATACTCTGTTCACCCCAAGCGAATTTGAATGTACCTCCCTGCCTCTTTTTCCAGCTCGCGTCCCCCTAACGTTACCAAAAAAACATGAGCAGGAACGCCAGTGTGTCTGGTCGTGTGTTCTTAGATATTAGTATTTCTTCAATAACTTCTCTAATACTGGGACTATCATATATTTTAAAGTACATTCTTACTCAGCTAACTTTACGTCATACTACCATATAATTCTTATGGGGAACTTCATAATGGTTTAAAATTTCCAATTTATGTCATCGTCCATCGTCAAATAAAATTTTACACAAGTCCGCCATCTTTCCTCTCCTTCATCTTGCGAGCATGTATTTTTCAAATAACTACTTGTTTTAGTTACATCAGAAATGCTACCACTAGGAGGAAATAAAATTGTCTGCGTGGTTATGCCTTGGCTGGCTTTTCCGCAGTGTGAATATATGCGTTGCAGACTGTGTCATCGAAGCGGGGTGTAGACGGGGCGGGTTTAAGAATTTGCGTTACTAGTTAGCATTGTATCGTGTAATACTACCAAACAATGTAAGGATTACTACTAATTTTGCTACAAAGTTGACAGAAAGTGTTACTTCAGATAGCTATATTGCGGCATGCTTCCGCCAATAGTAAATTGTAAGGCTAGACTACAAAGTGTATGCAGCAGATTGGGCAAAAATTAACTATTAGTAGTGTTTCTCGAAGAAAAAAAAACTAAAGCGTGTCAGACTTTTTCCGTGAAATCGTTCTATAGGCTTAGCACTGTACAAAAAGCAGTCTGCTGGCGTCGAAGAGGCCAACCGTCAGACACATGCGGGCTAATGTATTTATTATCGTTTTATGCCTTAATCGTACTGAATTGAGCGTTTATTCTCGCATATTTTGCTACAAGCCCTGAGGAACACCTGTACTGACAACAGTTGGGTTCGACAAGGAATTATTGTCAGACACTATTTGTTGTCTGTCTGACAGGAACGATTTAATTAACTTTACCAGCTTAATATTTACTTTTATTGCTTCTAATTTTCTGATTAAAATAAAGTGATCTATCATATCAAATGCTTTTTTGAAGTCTACAAATATTGCTCCACATATATTATCGTTATTGATGTTTAGGTGCCAATTGTCTATCATCTTTGTTAAGGTTGTGTGGCATGAATGCTTTGGTCTAAATCCCGATTGTCTGCCGATTAGCAGGTCATTATTGACTAGGTGTTGTAGTGTTGTTTTGTGGATGTGTTTTCCCAGTGGTTTAGACAGCGAAGATATAAGAGAAATGGGCCTATAATTACCAAGGTTACTACTAACAGATGATCCTGGTTTGAGAAGTGGGTATACTTTAGCGCTTTTAAAAACAGATGGAAAGTAACTCTTTGCGATACATTGATTATATATGTATGTCAGTGAATAAATATTAGACAAACATAAAGGTATGTTTCAGGCACTCGTAAGAAATAAAGAAGTAGAAAACTAGACAACAGAAAAACAACAGACGTGAGTGGCTTACCCAGGACTCGAACCCAGGATCTTCCGTGCGACAACCCCGCCTAGCTGTGCAAGCGAATCACACTATCCTCCCTGTCCTTTTATGTTATAAATGTCAGTGAATCACTAATGGTTGATGCTGCAAAGCGAAGTATTCGATTACTGATTCCATCAAGTCCCGATGAGTTATTATCTTTAAGGCCAGTAATGTAGTTATAAATTTCATTAACTGTTATAAAAGGAATTTCGGATGGAATTGTGTTAGTACATAGATAGATAGATAGATAGATAGATAGATAGATAGATAGATAGATAGATAGATAGATAGATAGATAGATAGATAGATAGATAGATAGATAGATAGATAGATAGATAGATAGATAGATAGATAGATAGATAGATAGATAGATAGATAGATAGATAGATAGATAGATAGATAGATAGATAGATAGATAGATAGATAGATAGATAGATAGATAGATAGTCCACACTTATAGTCATGTGCCTCTCTTATTCTCATGACCGCAGTATTTTCACTGTGGATTTTCAGATCTAGTTGTTATGAATTCTCTCATTTTGTACTGCTTTTGGTTTTCTTTTATGAGATAACAGGGTAAGTTCAACAGGAAAGCCTACATCATCTGTCAGTTACGGTCATTCACCAAAGTTGTCTGCTGGAAATTAACAGAAACAGTGGTTCTAATGTACCGTTGTCTCGAGATCTCTGGAGTCAACAATGTAAAACATACATTTGAAAACAAACAAACACATAAACAAACAAGCTATAAGGAGAATACCTAGGTTATAGTTCAGATTAAGAACCAAAACTAGACCAAAAAAAGTCGCTCTCTGGGTATTCTGATTGGCTGCCAGAATTCTGCACGTAAAACTGTTCGTCTGAAAGACTTCGCTTTGAACCAAGGGAAAAAAAAAAACTAATGGTAGCATTTAGGAAATATTTTTCTGTCCTCGTTTCTAAGATTCCTGAAAGCATGACCTCAAATACTGAAATGAAACTAGAACAACTGCCAATCTTCTCAATCTTTCCACGTGACTTCACAGGCCATGCGCACTCCCGACCTTTCTACCCCCACTGTCAGCAATAAAAAATAAAATGAATCTGGAAATCTCTGGTATTTTAAAGAAAATTGCTTCGTTTTTCTGCACTCGCAAACCGTGACGATTCTGAAGCATTAATATTGTCTCACAACAAATTAAATCTAGACAGACAGAAATAATTGGTTTGGTTTTGGTCCTAATGACCATTTTCATTGCACACGGACAACTCTATCAGTGCTTCGATCTCCTCCCTTAAATCACACAAGGAGGATCTCAGCACAGTGCACAAACTCCGTAGTACCGGCGAGGATCCCAATATGTGTAAACAGGAATCACATATTCTAGAAATATTTTTGTGGTTGGTAGGTTTGCCTAATATTTGTAAATTTTGCCAGGGCATCGGCCGTATGGCCTACTCTTTACGATTTCCAACTGCCGAGGGATTTTTAACGTGCGCAACTTACACACTGGACATCCTATTTTTTTTTCGTCCTTATCCGAGAAGGCTAGGCATCCGATCTCACTACCCATGAGATCACGGGGGTGGCAGGAAATCATTATGACTCACTGGTTCTGAACAAAATATTTCCATCAAATATACTTGGAACCAAACCAGGTACCTTTAGAATTAGAGGCATACGCCATTCTTCTTAGCCACTCTGATTCCCCCAGAAGGACAGAAATAAACAACGGAGAAAAAATACGAACTCTTCAACAGATGCGACTATATTATACGAGTGTATAATTGAAGTCTTAAGAGAGAAACAGTCCTTGGACGCATATAAAATCTCTTTGTTGCTATCCACGCGAGAATGAATGAAAGTAATGAGATGCGTAATTCTAGCATGACGAGTAAGTAACCCATCGAAACATGGCGGGGGGAAATCATTATGTCTGTGCTTTTTCTGCTGCATGTCCTGATGACGACACTAATTCTCCTGTGATGATTTCATTCCTTTCCATCTTCCTTCAGAAGTACATCAATGACACGCAAAGTCTGTTATGTGCAATGAAGCTTCTCTGGGTAAATATAACCATTTATAGAGATACGTATTTATCTTGCTCTTTTTCGCTATGTAATGAGTTGGGGGGGCATCACTGCCGTGACCTTCACGCAGGAGGCCTGTTACCAGAAGATTTGTGCGCTTTTTTGGTGTTGATGTCTTGGACGTTTTGCTTCGGCAAGGTTTCTAGCACCGTGCACTGCCTCGATTTGGTCGTTTCTTATTACAGGACTGGTAGAGGCGTAGATCGTGTAACTTGAATATGTTGTCGAAAACCCGTTATGACCACTAGGAACAAGAGTTTTCATAATTGCAGCATACTTTTTCAGCTCACTGTAATTATATTTCAGCATCTAAGTGTCAGCAAATGTACTTAAAAAAACTGTTATAGCAATGTTAGTAAGAAAAGTATAGCCATTTAAATGGAGCAGAGTTAAGAAACAAAGGCCCCGCAGATGACCAGAAAGTTTATTTAAGATGAAGAACAAAGTTAAATATAAACCCACATATCACCAAGGGAGCCATGTAGCGCAGTGGTTAGTGCACTGGCTTCCTAGCTTGGTGGTCCATGGTTCAATCCCCAGTTGAGGTGGGATTCTTCTTTAGACCACAAACGGCTCCGGGGTTGACCCAGCCTCATGAATTGGGTACCAGAGTAACTCTGTGAAGATTAAGAAGGCCGGCGTGATGCTGACCACATCACCCCTAGTGCGCCGATGGTCAAGAAAATATGGGCCTAACACCATATTCCCAAGATGCCTCAATGGGTGTGTAACGGGATCCTTTTTCCTTACATATCACCAGACCAATTTTTTAAAACCAACAAATTAATACAAATACATGAGGAATTTATCATGATCTTCTTCAAATACCATGCCCGGTGGTGTAGGAGATCATGTTTCTCTACAACTACCCTCTCCAATAATTAAATCTGTTGTTGACTTCTTTCCATGCCATGATGTCAAATTGTCCAGCTTCTTCTCTTTATGTCGTCATATCTCTCTTTTTACTTCAATATTTCCAGTTAACACGAGGTATTCTAGTTTTCATCTTCTCATCACCTTCAATATTTCCAGTTAACACGAGGTATTCTAGTTTTCATCTTCTCATCACCTTCAATATTTCCAGTTAACACGAGTGAAAACGCCTGTTGAAAACGTCCGTTATGTAGACGTCTTGTTATTCTTGGGGTGTAGTACTGGTCATCATTGTAGAGGTCTTCTTCACGACTGGAAAAGGACGTGTTTGGGTTACCAATGCATAATTGAAACAACCGGTCATGTTGACATAGAGTGAGAGTATCAGGTACGCGAATGGGTGTACTGTTCGGTGTAGTTGACCACTTAATAATGTTACACTCACACACTCTTATGAAAGTCAATAATGGCTGGAACTATAGCTGGCGTTTCGTACAGTTTAATTTGACGCACACACTTGACAGAACGGGTACAGTTACAAAAGCACAGGTCGACATCAATAGCATATTGTTGACCCACGGTGTACAATAATAAATTGGCATTCATGTTGAGGAAAATCACAATGGAACATCAGTATACAAGTGTTCAGAGTTCCATATCTTATATAAATATACATCAGGCCTTACTGACTGATCATGTCAGTTAATATATAATGTTTACCAAATCTTCATCAGGCCTTACTGACTAGTCATGTCAGTTAATCAATAATGTTTACGGTGACTCCTAGACAGAACCTCCTTTAGCATAAGTGTAGCTTGCACTCTAGCGGAGATTTCTTTAAATAGCATTCAGCAAATATCTTCTGAGCGCATGTTAAATCACCCATAATAGATTTTCATTTCATAAGTGTGATCTCTTGATCATCCTCGGATAATAAGGGGCATCCCGGTTTTCGGATAGATGACTGACAATAGGTAGGATTCCAAGATGGCTCCTGGTCCTGTAAACATCGCTCACCATAACGATGCACGACAAAGCTTCAATAAAGATTCAATTCATGAATATCAAAGTTTCCACAAGCATCAGCATAATCTGTCCTCATAAATGCTGTATAGAAACATAATCCGTGCTGCTAGATAATATGTCGTTCTGACATACTGACATAGGTAGATTCATGTAAACGTCTGCCCATCTTAAGCCTAGGAATGAACGAAGTCAGCAAAAGTACGTTTACCTTGACATAAGAATACACTAGCAAGCACAAACGCTCTCCCGGCGTTATTGAATCACCACTGGGGAACTCATAGACTAAACAATCCTGGAAGAAACTATCTTCGTCCCCATGATAAATTGAAGAGATCACAAACTTTGGGCAGGTCTTAAGACATGACTTCCCGCCATAGGCTTCTACAACACCGAAGAACTCCCTAACGTATCTTCATGCGCCGAAAAGCACCTGACCCTAATACAGTACAAAGAAAATAGTCCGACATAAACATACAAAGATATCAAGCTATAGGACATACTCGTCCTACATAGACAAGAACTACACATAGATTCGGGCCATAGACATTCTGAAGCAATAACAATCTATTCCTAACCAAACATAGAATAGATCAAAGTAAATCTAGATTCCTCCGCTGAGTTCGATTTTCAGGAACGATACCAGGAGCGATAACTCACAGAATGAATACCCATCGCCTAATCTGAGTTCTGTCCATTTAGACTGAGAATCGTGAATTCAAAAATAAATATATTTTTATCAGACAAATAAAATACATTTTACATTTGTATGCGTAATCCGTGCGTCCAAAGAATATGTGCGCAACAGATTACCACACCCCCCGGGAAAAAAATGAAAATCATTTTTTTTTTCATCTGAGAGCAACAAACAATAGCCTCCCAACGCATAAATACTGCGCAGATGAGAAATATCTGGAATTATTTAAGCCAGATTAAGGCAAAGTCGAAATATAGATCGACTGATGAGAATACATCTCAATCTCTCAGAGAAAGCATTTCTCTTAAGCATAAATGTTTCCAGGGAGGTGTCACCAACGCATACTACTATACTTGCAATGACACAATGCATATAACAATTTCAGTTTAAGCATTCTAAGTACATGATTGACAAAGAGAAAAAGCATCAACGAGTACCGGTGAATATATATATCAATGAACGTAGTATCATTACGAATTACAATGTGTATCTATCTTGATATAGAAAAGAAAAATCTGTTGTCGAGTTGGAAGTGTTAAGAAGTCCAAGACTCAACAGTTAAGTGGAATCATGTGGGCATCTAGACAGAATGTCTGCTATCACATTATCTGATCCACGGATAGCTCGTACCGAAAAATGAAAAGGCTGAAGAGCAATCGCGTATCGCGTTGATCTCGCGCTCTTCAGATTTTTACTTTGAATAGCTGTAAGAGCTTTCTGGTCTGTTTCTACAATGAAATGCGCGCCAAGAAGAAATCTTTGAAGTTTAAGAATTGACCAAACCATAGCCAATAATTCACGGTCTAGGACCGAGTAATTCTTCTCTGCGGCATTTAGTTTTCGAGAAATATACATCACAGGATGCAGAGTTCCAGAGTACTCTTGCATTAGTGCCGCTCCAATCCCTGTTGATGAAGCGTCACTACGAAGAACAAATGTCTTATCTGCAGTAGGTAACGCTAAAATAGGTGCAGTAGAAAACATAGTTTTGATCTTATCCAAAGAGGATTGACATTCTTGAGTCCAATGGACTATATTAGGAGACCCTTTCTTTAGCAAGGAAGAAAGAGGTGCCATGATCGAAGAAAGATTTGGAATGAATCTTCCATAAAATTGTATGAGACCTAAGAGATTTCGCACTTGCTTTTTAGTCTTAGGAATAAAAATGTTAAGTATTTTACTTGTATTATGGTCCTCTGTCTTTAGGAAACCATGACCGACACGGTGACCTAAGAAAGCAATTTCGCTAAAACCAATACAGGCTTTAGAGGGTTTCGCTGTCAGGTTATACTCGCGTAGAGTAGATAGCAATTCAACTAACCCCGAATAGTGATCTTCCCAAGTATCGCTGAAAAGACAGATGTCGTCTAGGTACGCAATGACATCTGACCGATAAGATAGAATTCGACGCATCATGCGTACGAATGTAGCTGGTGCGTTCATAAGGCCGAAAGGCATGAAATTCCATTGAAAAAGGCCTCTAGGTGTAGAAAAAGCAGTAAAAGGTTTGGCGCGTTCAGATAGAGGAACTTGCCAATATCCTTTGGACAAATCTAGTTTAGTGAAAAAATGAGATTTAGAAAGCCTAGTAAGTAGCTCTTCTAGTAAAGGCATAGGTTCAGCATCAAACTTCGTGACTTGATTCAATTTGCGATAGTCAACGCAAAGACGTATGTTATTGTCTTTTTTCCGGACAATAACCATCGGCGAAGAATACGCAAAAGTGGATGGTTCAATTATTTGTAAGGACATCCTGAAATGTTTGTAATAGCCGAAACTTGTCGCTGTTCCCCTAGAGACAAATCCGCAGTAACATTTTTCCAGGATTCACTAAATAAGTGGAATCATCGACAATGTTTCCTCAGTCCTGTAACAGACATCCATGGAAAATTTTCGAGATGTAAATATATCGTACGGACCTTTCCAAGAAATATCGACAATGTAGAAGTCGAGATTATTTTTTCCTACAAGATAGTAAAACAAATACTTTGTCACCAGGACAACGTTGTCGTAAGGTTCTTTTCTTATTGGCAAATTGTCTTGCTTTCTGCTTAGCAAATTCAGAAGAAGAAGTTGCCAATTTGCATGCTTCGATAATCTTTTGCCTCAGCGCGATGACATATTCATAAGAAGATTTCGTGTCATCGGTAATATTATCAGCGGTTATGAGATCATGAAGCAAAGACATAGGGCCGCGCGGTCGCGCGCCAAAGACAAGTTCAAAGGGAGAAAATCCTGTATGTTCATTGGGGACCTCTCTGTAAGCAAAGAGGGCCGCGGGTAAAACCCTATCCCAATCTCGAGGATGATCCTCAGTTATCTTCCCTAATAAGTTTTTGAGTGTTCTATTTAGCCACTCGACCATCCCATTCGACATAGGATGATAGATACTACTCAAAGATCTCTCTATCTGCAGAGTCGACATCACCTGAGACATGGTATCCGATATTAGTTGGGTGCCATGGTCTGATAATATTTCTCCGAGGAATCCCAGACGAGAAAATATAAGCCAAAGAGCATCTGCAATGTCAGCAGTAGTAATGCTCTTCAGAGGGATAGCCTCTGGCCAACGTGTGCACATGTCCACACACGTTAAGATAAACTGATGTCCTCTAGCAGATTTGATCTTAAATGGACCAATTATGTCTATCGCCATTTTCTGAAATGGTCGAATAGGGATGTCTGCAGCCTGAATAGGTGCAGCATGGCGTGGACCTTTGAATTTGACTTCTTGACATACTATACAAGATTGACAATAAATCCGTATGTCTTTGTTCACAAAAAGCCAAAAGAAAGCTGCAAGAACTCTTGACTTTGTACGGGGAAAACCCATATGTCCAGCACACTGAGAGCCGTGTGCGTGTTGCAAAATTTTAACTCTCAAATTCTTGGGTACAAGAATCTGAGAATGACTTGACTTAGCGGAGTCTTGCACCATACGTACAAGTACGCCCTTCTTCATTGTAATCCAAGATTTACGCTTTGTATCTTTATTCGGATCACCTTTTGTTGCAAGCCTGAAGAATTTCTTTAGAGTCGGATCCTCTTCTTGCTGTTTTATAAACGAGTCACGAGAAATTACCAAGGGATCATCCTGGTTATGCACTTCATTATCTTCAGTAGGTGAAGATTGAGGCACATTAAGAGCTTGAGCTCTAGTGACTACAGCATTAGCGGTTTGCATATTCTGTTTTTCCCACACGGAAATTTGTTGTGGAGTACAGTCTTTGACTCCGTGAATACGACCGATGATAAGATCAGCGATCGGATTCGGTAGAAGACATGCGTTTACATCTCCTGTAAAGAAAGGAGTAGCAATCCTAATGATAGCAGTAGAGTATTTCTCTAAGGTGCCGCCAAATGATACACATTTGACTACTTTTCCAGTGGCACGAGAAGGATCTACGAGTGACTGCCTCACTCCAATGGTGGTTTACCCCGAATCGAAAAGAACTGCGACTGGAGTACCATCAACTAAACCTCTATTCAAGACAAGAGAACCTCTTCCATCATGCGCGATTGACGCCGGAAGAGCGGGAAGAGGATGGCCACAACTTAAAGTGGACACCGTAGTTGGTTCAAATAATGTTTTGCATTGGGGGCACTGAGATGCTCTCCCAAAATCAAAAGCAGAACATGCCATATTATTAGCATCATTATTATTTTTAGTCTGTTTATAGGCTTCATGTGACTCTTGCTGTGCAGAGTTTGCCTGATAATGAGATTTATGTTTTTTGTATTGGGATCTACCTCGATTATTATTGCTTCTGTAATCATTATTATTCCCTCTATAGTAACCCCTATTTGGGTTTGAGTCATAATTCTCATGGTTACCATTATCATATTCATTATAATGAGTATCCCTATAATTATGGTCTTGTTGTCTCCATGATGGATGACTTTTATAGTTCCTATAATGACTTCCTCTGCGGAAATTTCTATAATTATGACCACCTCTGTATCGAGGGCTGTCAGCTTGTCTCCAGTTCTTCGCAGAAGAACCCTGAAATGATTGGTTTCCTTGGTTTTGATAACTATTATGGTTACCTTTTTTTCCAAACTTGTTTTGTTGTCCTTGAAATTTGTGTGAATAATTAGGATTGTATGGTGTTGCTGATGCAACTGGCATACCTTATTTAATCTTAGTGTTGCTAAGAGTTATGTCAGGGTGTGCAGTGACGTATTGGTCACAATATTCTTGCATTTCTTTTAGTGTCTTGGGTTTACGCTCATGTAGGAATTCCAAGAAGGGTTTATTAACACTTGACATAATCTTGTCCCTGAGCAACAAGTCCATAAGGGCTTCATATGTCTTTTCTGTTTTGGACAACTCAATCCAACGATTACATGTAAGACGTGTCCTTGCAATGAATTCTGAGAATTCTACCCCTGATTCAGGTACCATTTTCTTAAACAAAATACGGTAACCTTCCTCAGTTAACAGATATTTTTTCAATAAGGCTGCTCTAATAACATCATAATTATCCTTGTCAGACTCTTCAACCAAACTTAAACTAGTCAGAGAATCACCTTTCAAATTTTCTGACAATTGATTAGCATACTGTGATTTATCCACATTATGAGCTCGACAGGAGCGTTCAAAACGATCCAGCCAGAATGTAATATCGTCACTGGAAGGATTTAACGCTGGTACCTTGACCTTGTAAGTAAAGGGTTTACCACTGTTACCATTTGACTGATTAACATTACTCATATTTGTCAATCTCAATTTTTCTAATTCAAATGCAAATAGTTTTTCCTCATGTTCTCTTTTTGCCTTACTCTCCTCGGCTTCTCTGTCTAATCTCTTTTGTTCAGCTTCTCTGTCTAATCTTTTTTGTTCAGCTTCTTTGTCTAATCTCTTTTGTTCAGCTTCTCTGTCTAATCTTTTTTCTTCCATCTGGAATCTTCTTTCCTCCACCTGCATCTGCAAGTTCTTTTGGTCAGTCTCAGCTTTCAATTTCTCAATTTCCAATTTTTGTGATTTTTCATATTGAGTGGTAGCATACTCCTCTAACTTATCACCAGTCTTGCCTAGGGATTTCCCTATTTCAATAAAGTATTCCAATGTAGACATGATGTCTAATAATGATAGCAATCAGTTGACACAAAAATGTAATCTATTTCCAAGTAAATAGGAACAAGTTCTCAATGAACTTGATAATTAGCTCACTATCCCAATCTCTGTGGGAAACAAGCCTTACAAAGGTCTTGTATATTTCCTTGTACAACAATAATAATAATAAAGTACTGGTCTATAATATAACATACGTGTACTCAACTATCCCATATCATATGTCAAACAAAGACATTAACAAAGGACAAGCATAAAAGACAATATGAAAACAATTGCAGAAATCAACTAAGTCAAATAGAGAAATCAATGAAAATAATCACAGAATCTGTGACGACAACTGCAATGGAATCAACAAGACAAATAACACCACAGTGTATAAACATAAATGGTGTATAAAACTAAATTATAGAAAAGGGGAGATCTACAAATACAAACAGATCAAACAAAACTAAGAAACACAAAATTATTAACAAAATCAACGAAGAAACGAACACCTCATCCCAACTAACAAAAATAGCAGCAAATTGCAGCTAACAAATTTTCAATTAAGAAAATTCGCACCTATAGAACGCTAATATAAGACCAATGTTACTCGGTATACCTTATACTAGTCACCACCCATCCAGGCCCGCAGAAATATAAACTAATTTAATACACAAACAAGTAACATGTAACATAAATACAAATAGCATACAATATATATATCATCAGTGCAATGTGTTGAAGAAGAAGTGTGTTGCAAAGAAGGCTCAGTTTTTTAATCAAAATAACTTGCCACTTTTAATAAATTTTTAAATTCTTGAACTAATTTATTACAAAGTTCAACAATGAGTATATAGAAGATCCACCGATGAAATATATTAACTTCTCAATATTACTGCATTTCCTGTTAATATGGTGAACTTTTCACTTGTGTAGCAATGTCTACTTGACATAAATAATGTCTGTACCACAACATGTCACAAAGCGCTGACCTGTGAAAGAATGACTACAAAACGCTGGCATAATTACTGCCTTCGCTCGATAGGACAGGTCATGCTGACATCGACTGTATAGTTGCACATCAGTGTTTACTTTTCGTAAATGGCGTCAGGAAAACGAACTGGTATCAATAACCCCAGGGATCTGGCCTACCACTGAAAACGCCTGCTGAAAAACGTCCGTTATGTAGACGTCTTGTTATTCTTGGGGTGTAGTACTGGTCATCATTGTAGAGGTCTTCTTCACGACTGGAAAAGGACGTGTTTGGGTTACCAATGCATAATTGAAACAACCGGTCATGTTGACATAGAGTGAGAGTATCAGGTACGCGAATGGGTGTACTGTTCGGTGTAGTTGACCACTTAATAATGTTACACTCACACACTCTTATGAAAGTCAATAATGGCTGGAACTATAGCTGGCGTTTCGTACAGTTTAATTTGACGCACACACTTGACAGAACGGGTACAGTTACAAAAGCACAGGTCGACATCAATAGCATATTGTTGACCCACGGTGTACAATAATAAATTGGCATTCATGTTGAGGAAAATCACAATGGAACATCAGTATACAAGTGTTCAGAGTTCCATATCTTATATAAATATACATCAGGCCTTACTGACTGATCATGTCAGTTAATATATAATGTTTACCAAATCTTCATCAGGCCTTACTGACTAGTCATGTCAGTTAATCAATAACGTTTACGGTGACTCCTAGACAGAACCTCCTTTAGCATAAGTGTAGCTTGCACTCTAGCGGAGATTTCTTTAAATAGCATTCAGCAAATATCTTCTGAGCGCATGTTAAATCACCCGTAATAGATTTTCATTTCATAAGTGTGATCTCTTGATCATCCTCGGATAATAAGGGGCATCCCGGTTTTCGGATAGATGACTGACAATAGGTAGGATTCCAAGATGGCTCCTGGTCCTGTAAACATCGCTCACCATAACGATGCACGACAAAGCTTCAATAAAGATTCAATTCATGAATATCAAAGTTTCCACAAGCATCAGCATAATCTGTCCTCATAATTGCTGTATAGAAACATAATCCGTGCTGCTAGATAATATGTCGTTCTGACATACTGACATAGGTAGATTCATGTAAACGTCTGCCCATCTTAAGCCTAGGAATGAACGAAGTCAGCAAAAGTACGTTTACCTTGACATAAGAATACACTAGCAAGCACAAACGCTCTCCCGGCGTTATTGAATCACCACTGGGGAACTCATAGACTAAACAATCCTGGAAGAAACTATCTTCGTCCCCATGATAAATTAAAGAGATCACAAACTTTGGGCAGGTCTTAAGACATGACTTCCCGCCATAGGCTTCTACAACACCGAAGAACTCCCTAACGTATCTTCATGCGCCGAAAAGCACCTGACCCTAATACAGCACAAAGAAAATAGTCCGACATAAACATACAAAGATATCAAGCTATAGGACATACTCGTCCTACATAGACAAGAACTACACATAGATTCGGGCCATAGACATTCTGAAGCAATAACAATCTATTCCTAACCAAACATAGAATAGATTAAAGTAAGTGTAGATTCCTCCGCTGAGTTCGATTTTCAGGAACGATACCAGGAGCGATAACTCACAGAATGAATACCCATCGCCTAATCTGAGTTCTGTCCCTTTAGATTGAGAATCGTGAATTCAAAAATAAATATATTTTTATCAGACAAATAAAATACATTTTACATTTGTATGCGTAATCCGTGCGTCCAAAGAATATGTGCGCAACAACGAGGTATTCTAGTTTTCATCTTCTCATCACCTTCAATATTTCCAGTTAACACGAGGTATTCTAGTTTTCATCTTCTCATCACCTTCAATATTTCCAGTTAACACGAGGTATTCTAGTTTTCATCTTCTCATAACACGCCTGAAGATGGTAGAATGTTTCCTTCTAGCATTTAGTGTTTTCTTGTGGGTGAAAAAAACCACACACACACACCTCACTGTAGAAGGGGAACGACTAAGTAAGTAAGTAAGAATATCATACAGGTTATATATTAAATGGCGAGGAAGGATGGCTCCAGTCAGCAAATATCAGCTATCTAAAATAATAAAGGTATTCTCATATCAGATACTGCCTTAGGGAAGATAAGTCTTGGAGACTTCCTAGTACTACGTCTTAGCTTTAAGAAGTGGAGAGACCGGTTACCTTCCCCCCTGCCTTTACCTGTCAGACGGGCCTGCGTGCCCAATTCTCAACCCTTTGAAAATAAAGTTCGTTCGTTCGTTCGTTCGTTCCTAACTCAAGAACAGAGTTAAGTATCAATTTAGCCTGGGTACCCTGGAGGAAGACACCATCATGGTTAGAAAACAATAACTGGGCCTCGAGAAGCAAGGCTCTAACCGCTCGGCCTTTCGGCGCTCATAAAAAATAATGCATACATAATATGTTTTAATTAGGGACCCGGCCACCTCATTTCATAAAGCTATAACCTTGTTGGAACAATATACTTCATGTTGTCTTATTTTTTTTTTTTTTTAGAAATATTCCTGACTGTTGTTTTTCGGTGACAATATTTCTAGAATTTTCCCCTCTTTATGTTACGCAGTTATGGTCAAGAAAATATGGACATAACACCATGTTCCCAGTATGCTTCAATAGATAATTAACGGGATCCTTTGACTTTTTTTTTTTTATATCACTCAGTTCCCCCGATGACCTACGACGCCTAACCTGGCCAGAGGGTTCCGAGCTCGGACTGAAGCTATGGGGCTGCCTCGCTGATCTGGAAAAGACTGTGGACTTTGTCGTGGTGACAAGCCTGCAAATTTAGCGTGACTACAAACTGAACGCAGAAGAGGAAGAAGAAGTACAAGAAGAAGAAGAAGAAGAAGGCTACAGGAGAATTTAGTTGCCACCATCAGGGCGTGCGTCTGAAAGAGCTCAACATAATTATTTTCCGCCATGTTTTGACTAGTGACTTACTCGTAAATATAGATTTCCCCCCGCTGACGACCTGAGCTCCGCTGGGTGCTCAAAAGTACATATTGACTGAGTAATTTCTTGATTTATCAGCTGAGGATTAGTTGATCTGATGTTCGTGTTGCGTGTTTGTCCAAATAGTAAAATTAGAAAACAAAAAAAGCTGTATTTGTTATGTCCTGTGTTTTGAGGTAAAGACCAAACTTTACGTCTGTTGATCATGTCTTTGTCATCTATTAGCCTTGTTACTTACATCCTTACCGCATCTTCGTCACCATGTGTGCTAGATCTTGTACTGTTTACTTGGAACAAAAATATTCTTGTTTTGCTTATAATTATCGCTGTTTTTTATTCGGTTGTTGTCTTTGAACAGAATTTCTCTTATCGTTGCAGACACTAACGCAAGAGCCAATCCACATCCTCTTTCTACACCACCCTTCCTTTCTACGAACATGCCACACGTGAGGGAATTAAGCACACATGCGCAACAGGAGTACTAGAGAGTGTTGATAGGCCACGACCGTAATTGAGATCCCCCTCAGGAGCTCGGACATTGTAAGCTCGAACTGATGAATAGGATTTATTCAACTTTGGCATTTATAACAAAAGTTTCGTTCAGTATCAGATAAATATAGGAAACTAGAAGCTGTAAGAAAACAATCACAAAACAAGCAACACATGCCATTATGAGACAAAATATAGCTAAAAGATCAAAAGATAAATTAATCAAATTAATCATATATATATATATATATATATATATATATATATATATATATATATATATATATATATATATATATATATATATATATATATATATATATATATATATATATATATATATATATATATATATATTACGCTTACATCTCATACTGTTATAAGTCCAGATATTTGCATGAAAATAGCATGAATTTGAGTTTTTTTTTAAATACAGTATACAAACGGGGGAGGGGGGGAGGGCCATCTCGAGCACTAGCACCGCCTTGAAAAATCCCTAGGGACGGCTCTTTAGGAGAATGAATCGGAACCAACGGCAGCCTTTGGTTTATAACATAAGAGTGTGTAAAAGGTTACTTTAAAAGTTCATCACAAATATGTTGATTAATTACATTCAAAAGCAATGGTAACAGATTGCACATGAGGTCAACACTTACTGACCACTGTTGGCGTGTACACTTACTGACCACTGTTGGCGTGTACACTTACTGACCATTCATAAAGTACAGCTCGATGCAGAGCACGTTTTAGGCAAGTCGTGATGTGTGTCCTGCACTTAACAATCCTTGTTCTGGAATCCTCGGCGCAAGAGAATCAGATGTAGACGGAAAACTCCATGGAGAAGAGGACTGGAGAAAAACTAAAATGATGAGGGCAGCATGGAAAGGCTTTGAGCTGACAGCCCACGTGAGGGTTTGACCTACTTTTGTTGAGAGCGTATGCTCTGTGTGAAGCTAAAAGGTAATGAATGAACTTGGTACATACAAGAAATGTTAATGATCATTAAGTGACAGAACCTAATGTATGTCCATAGGCATGGACTGTACTCATATAAAACTCTCTAAGTCTGTAACACTGGATTTATGTTTAGTACTGTACACTGATGTGTACAAGAGGCGAAGGTGAATAACCAACTCAGGTGTGATTATCTCTGCCAAAGTGTATGAAATAAGATTGTCATAAGCAGTCACTCATAGGAACATTTATGTATCTGGAATCGTATATACAATTATCTGAAGAATAAATGTATGGTCATTTACTCTATGTTTCAGTAAGATTGCGTTACACTCTTTCTTATTCTTTCCAACACAGAATATGAAAAAAACTTGGATGTTGATAGCGGCCACAAACAAGTCAGCTGATTCAAAATCACAACATGGCCACGAGCTCTCATCGTCTTCAGCACACGTGTAAAAACAGACTGGGTTTCTTCCTTTATAAAATATACTTTTCTCCACTCTTTGATAACGTACTCAAATCGGCTTATTGTTGTATATCTTAAAAACATGACTCAGAACCTACTAACTTCTGTCCACTTTTAAAACTGCGACTGCACTCACTAGACAATTCTGACCTGTCTTCCTTTCTAGCATACACCAGCATTCGATCATGAGATATCACCGGAATTACTCTCCACGAAATTATCGTTTGTTCAAACTAACATCCGACAAATATTTATTGCCTGTGAAGCACTGACGAACACTTAGCCCATATATATGGACTCAACAAACTGTCCCACAAATCCATCCAAAAAACCTTAACAAACTTACATACTCATTCTGTCATATACTGCACATAAATTACATTCCTTTCCTCTCCCTTTCTAATCTAAAACCCATAAGAGATTAAAGAAGTGAGCAATTGAGGGGTGTATCTGAGAATGGATAATTATATATATATATATATATATATATATATATATATATATATATATATATACCAAGTGTCGATGCCATGTGGGGCGCCACGTGTTTGAGCGAAAGGAAGCTCACTCAGCAAGCAGAAGAGAGGAGAAAACGTCGAAAGGAACACCATGAAAATAAGCAGCGGATGGATGTCACTTCAGGGGTGCATTCCCATAGTCAGTCATGACTGAAGGGGCTATTATTATTATTAGTATATATATATATATATATATATATATATATATATATATATATATATATTTATATATATATATATATATATATATATATATATATATATATATATATATATATATATATATATATATATATATATATATATATATATATATATATATATATATATATATATATATATATATATATATATATATATATATATATATATATATATACACGACTACAGGTAGCTAGTTGTCACAAAAGAATAATTTTGATGCCAATTGGCAATCTCACTGCCCCGCCGCTAAAGCCAAGCAGTGAAGAAATAAAAGAAACGAATATGATTGTTATTCATATTTGTCGTGATCTTGTTTTATAGTATAGTATAACTTCTATAAATGTAACACAATTCTCGAAATTACATTAAAACTGTTCTTCAATTTTTAGTAAAAGGTAATCTAAATTGCTGCATAAACAATTAGAAGGAATGTACAGTGACAGATATTTTTAGATATACAATTAACAATAGTTTCAAATATACAATTAACGATAGCCTCACAAATGCAAAAACGAAAACCCCAGTTATACATTTAAAAATTATCTACCAATTATAACTGAAGATAACCTCAAATGTACAATTATCTTCTACTCGCCAAATTGTTGACGCAGTAACAAATCTGAATGAATCGAGAGTTGGTCCGGCCACAGGCGTAGTGAAGGATAACCAGATAAGCAGGGATGATAGAAAAGCCGAGAATTAACGAGTTTCGGTCTGGGAAGCGAATGAGAGACAGATGTAAGGACAGAAGGGTCGGTGTGGTTTGCTCGCTCGCTTCCGAAAGTGTGAGTGACCCAACAGTAGAAATTTGAGGACAGAAATGGAGTCGCGATCAGAGTGTAATCTGTGCTGGGATTTACTGTCTCTCACGTGAGTCAGCTTCATCACGAAGCTAATCTCAAGGTGGGAATGGACATTCACCTGCAAGTTAGCAGTTTCATCACCATCCAGATATAGATTATTATCACTTGAACAACGGTGATCTTTTTATGTTATTTAATTATTGAAAGAACAGAACTAGAGACCTGTATGACTAGAAGAAAAAGAGTTCATTCATCATCCTCCTCCTCATCATCATCATCATCATCATTTTCTGTTACGCACCTACGGAGCACGGGGCCAGCACTACAACTGGTCCTCATTCTTCTTCTCCTTCTTCTTCTTCCTCGTTCGTCCTTAAAAGGACGTTGGTTGCGTTGTGTCCGTTTACAGCGAAGCTGCGATTTTTGCGACTTTCAAACGACACATCCGACTTCAGCACGGTATTTTTTGGGACCGGGTTTGCCTTCCCTCTTCGATCCCTACTCTCTCAGCCAGACTACAGTGATGCAGCCTGTTTCCAGGACCACCACTTGGAGGTGGAGTAGGGTCTTGGTCATCTCTGGTTCGCTGACCCGGACGCAAGCAGTCAAGCTATGGGTCGCTGACTGCATTCATCTCGCTTGCTGCGTCTTCGGTCCCGGTCCCCATTCAAGAAGACTGCACCAAGCAGTCACATGCTCATGCAGCGATGGTTTCTGTGTCAGTTAGTTTGACATGATGAGGTTGCCAGTCCCTTGCACAACTTCATATTAGTCGCCTAGTGCGGCATGCCTGAGTGTACAGTAGTCCTATTCAGTTCTTTGTCTCTTCAGTGACCGCTGGGAATTACACGGGGGAAAGAGTTAAATTAGTAGTAGCATATTCATTCCAACTCTTATCTATCAAAATCAAAATGTTTAAAACGTAAAGGTAGTCCCCACATTGGATACTGTTGTAGGGTAGAGACGTATTAGGGACCCTACCTAAACTGGAGAGCCCCCTTGGATGGCAGAGAATGCACAGTATGCCACGCATTTCTTACTCCATCTTGGGACCAGATGTGACGATTCTTTAAATGCAAGCCAAGCTGGAGAAACTGTAGCTCATGACTTCAACTCAACATGTTTCGGAATGGCAGAAAAGCCACAGGACAAAACCTAGATCTACAGTGTAGATAATACCGAGGAGTCGTCAATTTGGTATTGGCTGCAAAAGAGCGAGAAGCTCAGCAGCCCTAGTTAAACAAACAATAACATCCTAAACTAGGTCTCAGCTTAATGAGGTGAGATGACTGGTTCCCTTCCTTGCTGTCTTCCCCAATTCACAAGCAGACTGAGGTACCCATTTATATCTAGGTAGACTGGAGCGTGAAACTACCAGGTCTCGAACCCGGTAACTTTGTCTGGAGAAACAAGTGTTATTATCACTTTGCCGCTCGACTCTCTACCAGATGTTTCTATAATTTAAAACCTACGACAGGAAGGTCACAATGTGCCAAAACCAGGGCTGTGGAGTCGGAGTCGTTGAGTCGGTCGTTTTTTAGTGGAATCGGTAAAAAATGTCCTGACTCCGACTCTAAATTTTATGCTATAAGTAGAAGAGAGGATCAAACGTTGAAAGGAACACCAGGAAGAAAAAAGCAGCTGAGAAATGTCACCTCAGGCACGCATTCCCATAATCAGTTATGACTGAAGGGGCTATTACTACTACTACTACTACTACTACTACTATTATTATTATTATGACTAATAAAAAAAACTGTAGTCGGACTCGGGTTTCTAAAATTTCAGGAGTCGTGGTCGGAAAATATTTTGGCCGACTCAACACCTCTGGATAAAACAACTACGGCTGCAAACTTATAGAAAGGAGAAACGTCTATGTGAACAACACCTTACAATAACTATGTTGTTGTTGTTGTTGGTGCAGCGACGCTTGGGCTCTCGCCCTTCGACCATATGCCATGTTGTGATTTCTGCATGTTTTCGCGAGTTGTTTTATTTGGCCGTACAATGTGTTCCACTTATCTGGTCTCGGAGGAAGGAGCATTTTCCTAACATCATCATCATTCAAAGAGGTGGTGGTCACTATAACTTTACTCTTTACTTTCCCTGTGGAACAAAGGGCTGCAATTGTAGCAAGCGACCGATTTCTATTGGAGGCTGTCTTCATCAGCTTTGCCCATGAGATCTTAGTCGCCACAGGTGTTCCCTACCCAACGTCGCTTTCTCTAAGATTCATCATTATTGGTTGTTACCAACAAGATACGAGATACAAGACGTGAGAGGTCCATCGCCAGCCGACCTGGAAGATGGCAGATGATGATAAAGATGATGACTGGTTGTTACCTGGTTCAGATCCACGCATTCTTTTTTTTTTTTTTTTCTTGTTGTCTTGTTATTTTCGTTAAGAAGTGGGAAGAGCTCATTATTTGCATCAGATGAGTTTCATTTGTCTCCGCTCACACATCATCTTGGAAGAGTTTCTCAACCTAATCTGCGGTTATAATAAGGTATTCAGTGTTAATTTAGTTTTAATTTTGTGTTTTAATTTTTACATTAGAAAATTACTTATAGGTTGATTGTGGTCGATGATAGCTATCCCCATCTGCGTTACAGGAAACTTTCGGGAAGTGGAATTTTTTTCTAAGTCCGCAATACATTGAGCAACATAGGCAACACGCGGCGTGTATTATTTGAGGTGTCGGGCGCAAGTAGATTTCAGTTGCAAGCGCGCAGTGGCTTCAAGCCTCGTTGGCTTTGCGCAGGTGGATAAGTGTCTGTCCCTAGTCGTGGTGTGCTGTGGCACAATAATTTGTTTTCTACATAAGGGTTACTTTCACAATCGCCTCCGGCTGGCAGAATTGTGGATTTTAAAGCTGCAACCAAGGTGGAGTGGGTTCATTTTCTATATAAGACAACAGGAGGCGGAGACACTTGGGAGTCATGACCCAGGTGGGCCCACCCCCCTTAGAGTGTAAAGGAGAATAAAGGGCCGAAGCACTTGTTCAACGGGGAGACCTCTTCTGATGATCAGATTGCCTCCTGCTGTATCGCTCTATATAGAGTTTCCTATCATCTTATTCACATCATAATTTTTAGTTTGTTCATTTCTCGATAAATGGTGCTAGTAAAAAGTCTGTTTTTTTTGTTTTTTTTTTTGGGGGGGGGGGGGGGGGGGGGGGGGGCAGGTTTGTGTGTAAGTGACAGATATTATTGCTCGTCTAGTTGTTTATATGTCACAGGTGTGTGCGTGTGTGTGACTGTTATCTCTAGTCTTTCAGTTATATTTTGACAGATGTGTGGTGTGTGTGTGTGTGCTTGGTATTGCTGCTCTGTGCTATGTCACATGTTTCACACACAGTTATGTTTAAGTATAGGTGGTTTAATTGTATCTCTACGTAAAAATTTGCATCTAAAGTGCTCTGATTGGTCTACCAGTCAATGAGAAATTGTCACTTGACAGTGAACTTACTGGTCTGGAATGAAGATTCATTTGAGAGTGCACTGGTTTATATACAATTCAAATGACAATAAGAGACACTCAAAAGTGCACTGGTTGGTTTGCAAGTCAAATAACAAGACGGGACACTTGAGAGTGCACTGGTTAGTTTGAAAATGACAAGAAGAGAAACTTTAGAGAACACTAGTCGATATACAAGTCACATGACAAGAAAAGAAACTTTAGAGTGCACTAGTTGATATACAAGTGAAATGACAAGAAAAGAACTTTTAGAGTGCACTAGATATACAAGTCAAATGAAAAGAAGAGAAACTGTAGAGTGCACTAGATATACAAGTTAAATGACAAGAAGAGAAACTTTAGAGTGCACTAGTTGATAAAGAAGTCAAATGACAAGAAAAGAAACTTTTAGAGTGCACTAGTTGATTTACAAGTCAAATGACAAGAAGAAACACATGACATTGCACAGTTAAGCTTGAGAAACGGGGGTAAATCAGATTAAAATAAAACGGACATATTTAATTTCACTGAAAGTCACTAAACTATCACTTAGTTTGATTGTTCTACCTCTCTATCGATGCAGGAAGCGGATCATAAAAGATCAGAGATCTGTCAGAGATAAAAGTTCTATATGGGCTGTTTTTATTCCGGAATCAAAATCTGAAACCCTAAAAATGGGCATGAGTGTATCAAGGAGGATCGTTAGAGATCTCAGTGTTTCTAAAGTAGATCCTCGTAGCTCCTGTGTTGCCTACCGCTGTGTTATGTCATCGAATTGAGCCACAGATGGTTTTGACAGCGACTGAAATCTTCAGGACAAGAGCATATAGTATCGTTTGATATACAAACTGCATCGCTCATCCTTAAAATAACTTTGATAAACAAACTGAGCCATTCATCCTTCAGTTAGGTTTGATAAACAAACTGTGCCATTCATCCTTCAGTTAACTTTGATAAACAAACTGCGCCATTCATCCTTCAGTTAACTTCCATATACAAACTGCATCAGTCATACTTCAGTTAACTATGGTACACAAACTGCATCATTCATCTTTCAGTTAATTTTAATAAACAAACTGCGCATTCATCCTTCAGTAAACTTTGATATACAAACTGTTTTCACTCATCAACGAGGAAATTAGAACAGACAATCTGTGCCACTCATCTTTTATGTAACTTAGACTTTCATGCAGTGCCTTTTCCACGTTGCATAAACATACAAAATAACGACCCATTATTTAGATAACTACATTTAACACACAGCGATATTTAAGTGCTAACTATCGCCCCATATCCAGCTGCTTTAATTATGTTCCAGAGTTCCAGTCGACAACAGCTGTTGTCTTGTTTTGACTTCTGCCAGAGAAGAAGTCCAATGACGTTCTGACATCCAATTGCTGTTACGCAAATTTTAGACCCCAAAAAAATGTCAAAATTGCGGTTTTGATTATCAGACAATTTGTATATTTATTCTCGTTTGTTTTAATAAAAGACACACTTCATGGCATTCTCTTTCACTCAGGCTTGTAATTTGTAGGATAAAAAGATGAAAATATGTCTTACTGTGACACAGGACAACGAAATTGGCCTACATTACGGCCAAAAGGCCTTCGTCAGGGACATAAAAACATAAGCAGAAAAGGAAAGAAAGCAAGAGCTAAGGGACGGCAAAGGCAACAAGTAAGGAAACTGGGCACCCCACCTCATAAAAAAGCTGGGCCTAGTATGATGAAGTCTCTAACACTTTACTCTACTGCGGTAGTATCTGCTATGGAACTACCTGTTTTGAGTGAGAAACATGAAAAATATATTCCAATAATACAACAGTAGTATACAATGCGCAAAACGAGGCGTATTGTGATGGAGGCGCGTGACTTTTATATAAGGAAATGTGGTGGAGGCGCGTGGTGGAGGCGCGTGACTTTTATATAAGGAAATGTGGTGGAGGCGCGTGGTGGAGGCGCGTAACTTTTTATATAAGGAAATGTGGTGGAGGCGCGTGGTGGCGGAGAGGCCTTTTATATAGCAATATATTAGTTCGATAATGGCGGACATGTTGTGTTATGTGTTACAACAGTTAGACAACAGGTAGACGATATTTATATGACAACAGTTAGACTATATTTATATTACAACAGGTAGACATATATTTAGACATATATAGTTATATATAGGTAACAAAGAATTTAGTTAATATATTTTATTTTTCAAATACTGTTTGTCAAATAACAAAACATACAGGAGCATATATTGGTATTGTACAATATTTATATGAGTACGAGTATATATATATTGGCAAGAGTTGTGTACAGTATTATCAATCAGCAGTAACAAAAATATGAGCATATATTGGAAGATGGGTACAGTTTTTATGGTAACAAACATTATATGAGCAGGAGCACATATTGACAAGAGGCGTGTACAATTTTTATGGTAACAAAAAAAAATATGAATAGGATCACATATTGACAAGAGAGAGGTCTGTACAATTTTTGTATTTATTGCGGTATTGTTTTGGTGTGTTGTTTCTTTATACAATACATATAAATTTATATTGGAAGACGGAAAGAGGCGTACAATTTTATTTTCAAACAACAGTAACAAAGGATCTTTAATAAATATATCACAGGGTATCGTAACAGCTGCAGGCCAGACCAATTATATATAGATAGAACTTTAGGTTACTAATGGGGTTTTTGAAGCGAGTGGAGTCTTTTTGTGCTGGCGCGGGTGATGACGCATGGGTGTGTACATTTTGGGGTGTAGCAGGCAAGTGTGCCAGCATTGAGAGGTGGGAGTGAAGTGTTAGAGACGTCACTATACTAGGATCAGCATCGAGAGGTGGGAGTGAAGTGTTAGAGACTTGACCAGGACCAGCGTCGAGAGGTGTGAGTGAAGTGTTAGAGACTATACCAGGGACAGCAGCGAGAGGTGGGAGTGAAGTGTTAGAAACGTCACTATACCAGGTCCAGCATCGAGAGGTGGGAGTGAAGTGTTAGAGACTTGGCTATAACAGGTCCAGCAGCTAGAGGTGGGAGTGAAGTGTTAGAGACCTGACTAAACCAGGTCTAGCATCTAGAAGTGGTAGTGAAGTGTTAGAGACCTGCCTATACTAGATTTAACATCTAGAGGTGCGAGTGAAGTGTTAGAGTTCTAGAGGTGGGAGTGAAAGAGACGTGTCACTATACTAGGGTCAGCGCCTAGAGGTGGGAGTGAAGTGTTAGAGACTTGACTATACCATTTTTTGTGTAGGTATTTTAATTGTTATGTGTTGTTGTATTGTGTGTTGGTGTGTTTGTTTATACATATATATACATACAATATATATAAAAATATAAAAAATAAATAATGGCGGAAAATATAAAAAATCGATAATGGCGGGCTAGTAGGTTACTAAGGGCTTTTTTAAGTGAGAGTTGGGGGGTTATTGATTTTGACTGGCTGGGGTGATGACTCATAGATGTGTTGAGGTGTAGCGCTGGAGTAAGACAATGTAAAAGCGGTGGGGTATAGGTGGTATTGGTTTTGTTCTTGTCTGGCAATTTTGTGTGTAGGTATTGTAATTGTTGTGTGGTGTAGTGAAACTGGTGGGTTTGGGTTTTTGGGTGGTTGTGTTGTGTATGAGTCGGTCTTGAGTTGGCGAGTACAGATAAAAAACTAGCTTATTGGGATGTTTATTGAGACCATTAGTACATTTTTTCCGCCCCGCGTTTGTTCTGTAATGAGAACCTCCAAAAAAAAGTGTGTTTGTCTGGTGTGCAGGTATTGGTGTGAATTACAACTAATTGGTGTTAGCTTTCTTGGTTTGATAGTCCTTTTCACAGTGTAAAATCACTATTGGTTATCTGTAGTGTTTTAAATAGTTTTGTTAAGCCATTATTTCTATAATATTTAGCGGCCAACTCGACGCTGTATAAACGCTAGATGTATATTTATCAGATCACCGAGGGCGTGTGCGCATGCGCGCATAACTTCACACGTCAAAAAAACAACTTTACAGGAGCGATTATATGTTGATTTTTCACTGTCACTTTTAAAGAGGTCATACCGCAGACTTGTGTAGATTGACCAATTATTGTGGAGGTAGTGTATTCTTAAGCAATAACAGGAGATTTTTGTGTATTTCATGAAAGTTTATGTATAGGTACACTGTCCAAAAGTGATCTCATCAGAACGTTGTTATCTATGTGGATGTGCTGTAGTCTTATTACAAACAACAAGCTGATTTAGAAGTAGCTTTAACATTTTTATTGGAAGGAGGTGTGCTTTTACCCTTTTACATGAATATAACAACCAATTTGTTCCAAAACCTTCATGCAACTATGTTGCTACTTGACTTGAGAAGAAGGAATTTTTATAAGCACTCACTAAGTGAATTCCCTTTTTCCTACCCGCTATAGAATAAAGAGGAAAATATAAAATAAAAAGGGATACCTTTTTATAGAGGAAGATGACTAATGATCGGTGTGTGGTGGGGATGATTTTGGTTTTGTGTTGTGTTGTGTGGGTGTGTAGCTCGTGATGAGAATATAAAACGATGAGAGGTGAAGTGGCGTCGGAGGCAACTATGCTTATGATGTAAAAATATGACAGGGAATTCCCGTTGTTGGGTGAATGTAACTACATATTGAGACGGGCGCTGGGTTACGTGGTAGTTTTCTTTATTATTTATATCATGAGTAATAAATCTACTCACTCCAATGTCCAGTTAGTGTTGTGTAAATGACCCGCACACAGCCGTAGTCTCCAACATAAAATATACTGTCAAAGGCCAGGCTGGACAAGGTCAAATAGACAGTTTTATTGAACACAACCGTAGAGATATATGTCACTGGCAGACTAGATTATGGCGGCAACTAGATACTCCCTTAGTGTTGCAGGTTGCAATCGGAACAATATCGAGGCCATTTTCAGCCATTTTAATAAAACTCAATACACACTTTTACCCTCACTAGAAAGAAACGCGATCACGTCTGATGGTCTGCGCTCGCGACGAAATCGTTGAGCGTTTATAAAATTCCGTAGCATATAGGTTTTTCTTGTTGCTTTTTTGTTTGATTTCCTGTCTTTATTTATTTCAGAGGTTACTGTTATTTTTTCCTTGCTGGTTTTTAAGTTTGTAGTTAATTTATGTGGCCTTTAGACCGGGGCTTTTGCTCCTTTCATTTTCTGGTCGTTTTTTATGTTCCTTCCTTAGTATGTTTGTCTGTTGTTTTGCTCCAAATTTTTCCCGCCCCTGACTGCAATCTGGTTAGCATTCTGTTGCACTTATTTGATCTTATTGTGCTACCAATATATGGTTGTATACGAGTTGTCTTTACTCTTGTTAAATATTGTCTAATTCCTCTTATCTTTATTTTATACCTATCACCGATGACTTACAAGTAGTATTTAAGCTCTATCTATGCCTAATGCTAAATTAACACAAGACAAGTTATTAATATATTTTTGTAATATATAAATTTTAAATTATGTTCAGATATCAATAGTTAAAAGCTGACTAGGCCTACTACAAAACTAGCACATTTGAATTAAATTTAAGTTTGTTTACGCGCGTGCTCACGCATGAAAAAGCTCCTATATCGACGCTCGTGACGTCGACATTTTTGAAATGAGCGGGATTTCTGACAGGCAAACGCCAGCTTACCCTCACTAGTTATGAAACCAGATCGATAGACGGTGACGTCAGGGCTAAATATAGCTATCTAGAAAAGCGTAATAAAAAATCTAACAGGCAGAGTTTTGGGTATTGGTAGACGAAAAAAAAGCCTATCTGCAACGGGATTTGCCTTTGTAAGACTAATATTTTACCTTTGTAAGACTAACCCTGCTGCTTATTTCTGTTCACGTCACAAGTTCAAAACACAACCGATCAATAGTAGAAATTTATAAAAGAAACATTCCTTCGTTCGAGTGTTCGAACCCCCGTGACTTAAAGTTTCACTTTTTTCACACGGGCGATATATGTTGATAGGTTTTATATTGGCTCCCAAGCGGTTCAAACAGGAGGCGTCCACGGAAATGTAGTACATTAAATAATTATAACTAAGTATTTGTTCCAGTTATCAAACGGTTATCTCCTTTTTTTTTTGTCCTACAAGTTTCAAACTTTAGTGAAAGCTTTTCTTCCAATCAGCAAAGATGGCCCCAAAATTTTCTCCCAGGCCTGCTCAAAGGTTCCAACCTGTAGGTAAATAGATCAGCTGTCAAATACTTCTTTAAATATGTCTTTAAATATTTCTTGCAGCTTTCCAAACTTTTCATTACATTTTTTCATTAAATATGTTTTCCTGTTGTCAAAAATTTCTTCCACTTGGCAAATATTTCTTACCGTTGTCAAAATATTTCTGCCACTTGGCAAAAAAATGTCTTCCACTTATCAAAATATTTCTTCCAATTGTCAAATATTTTCCTACCGTTGTCAAAATATTTCGTATCGTTGTCAAAATATTTCTTCCACTAGGCAAAAATATTTCTTCCACTTGTCAAATATTTTCTTACCGTTGTCAAAATATTTCTTACCGTTGTCAAAATATATCTTCCACTTGGCAAAAAAATTTCTTCCACTTGTCAAAATATTTCTTCCTATTGTCAAATATTTCTTACCGTTGTCAAAATATTTCTTACCGTTGTCAAAATATTTCTTCCACTTGTCAAATATTTCTTACCGGTGTCAAAATATTTCTTCCACTTGGCAAAAAAATTTCTTCCACTTGTCAAAATATTTCTTCCACTTGGTAAATATTTCTTACCGTTGGCAAAATATTTCTTCCACTTGGCAAAAATTCCTTCCACTTGTCAAAATATTTCTTCGACTTGTCAAATATGTCTTACCGGTGTCAAAATATTTCTTCCACTTGGCAAATATTTCTTCAAGTTGTCAAATATTTCTTCAAATATTTCTTACAGTTGCCAAATATTTATGCAAATGTTTTTGTTAGCTGTCAAATATTTCTTCAAACGGGTCTTCCAGTTGTCAAATATTTCTAACAGTTGTCAAATACTACTAACAGTTGTCAAATATTACTTACTTAGTCGTTCCCCTTCTACCGTGAGGTGTAGAGGTTTGGAAGAGAGAGCGCCAGACTATTCTATCAGCTGTCTTCTTCCTGGCCAGGTTCCATTCTAGTCCTCGGTCCTTCAAAGATTGTCTAATGTTGTCCTCCCAGCGGACTCTGGGTCGTCCTGGAGGTCTGGATCCCTGGCTCTTTGTTTCCCATGCTTGTCGTGGTAGCCGATCTTCTCCCATTCTGCAGACATGGCCAAATCATCTTAGTTGGGACTGTTCTAATTGGGTCTGCAACGGGTGGGATTTTAGGCCTTGACGTATCGTCTGGTTGCGGACCATGTCTGTTGTTGTTACTTCAACCACCTTCATCAGATACCTCATTTCTGAGGTTTGGATCTGGCTTTTGTGGGTTGTAGTCATTGCCCATGACTCGCATCCATATGTCAAGACTGGGACATAGGTGGAGCGGTATACAGCCATCTTCGTTTTCTTACCAACCTCTTTCTTGCTGAGGAATCCTCGATTTATGGCCTGATAAAGTCTCCCAGCCGCTGCTTTTCGAGTGGCCATCTCTTTTTTGATGCCCCCCCTTTCGGTCTATAATAGCTCCGAGATATTTAAAGTGGTCGACTTGCTCCAGGACCTGTTCTCCCAACTTAATCTGATGTTTTCTTTCTTCTCGTGATATCACCATGGATTTTGTTTTAGAGCTGCTCATGACCATCTCTCTCTTCTCCAGCTCTTCCTTCCAGACTTGCAGGTTGGATTGGAGATGTGTCTCTGATTTTTGTCAAATATTTCTTAAAATATTTCTGCTAGTCACCAAATATTTCTTCAAAGGCGACCATCTTTCATGCGGTGGATATGGCCAAGACAACGTACGCTTCCCTGTCTCAGCCGGCTATACAGGCTTTGAAGGCCAGCAGGTGACATCACCTCAACATTTGGCACTTTATCTTTCCACGAAAGGCCGAGGAGGTGGCGCAGACACGGTAGATGGCAGGTATTGAGCCTTCTTTCTTGCTTAGCATAGATTGTCCAGGTCTCACTAACATATAGAAGTGTACTGGTGATGCAGGTGTTATATACCGCAGCTTTGGTCTTCGTTGTGAGTTTGGCGTTTCCCCAAACACGTGATGTGAGGCGGGTAAAGGCAGCTGCAGCTTTGTTAATGAGGCTATCAATTTCGGTGCCCAGAGAGAGTTTATCATTGATAATATACACAAGGTATGTGTGAGCCACGTGGTGTTAAGTCATCCGAAGTGACGCTAACTGTGTTACCGCTAGTTATGAAACCAGATCGAGGGTCGGGGCAGACTTCGCAAGGAAACCATTGAGCGTAGACCGCGTGAAACTCTGTTAGCATAGAGGGTCGAATGGCTTCGGTTAGGGTGGGTGACGTCAGCGCTAAATATAGACTATCGGAAACAAGTTTATGTATAATAAAATAATAATACAAACTCAATTTGAGAGTTCGTGGTCGGCAAGCTGCGCTTATACGGTTAGAACTGGTTGATTGTCATGAAATATGTTTGTTCTTATCTGGTCTTTACTCCTCTCCGGCATTATTGCTTTACCATTCCGTTCAATGTTTTCTTATCAAATCTTGTCACACCTCTCACCCACCCATCTCTCCTGGTTATTTTCTCCTTCGTTATAGGTTACGTTTAGCGAAGGAGCGAACTTGCCACATTGACATTTCGCTTATCGCCAGCTCCAGACGGAGTAGGAGTCTGCAATGAGCGATATTCCTATTGTTAATACAGACTTTCTACCTGGGACGTTACATGAAACCATGATGTCACATGATAATGTGCTATTTTGCTAACATACCGGGCCCAAATGCACGGTCGATCTTACTGGGATGTAGGAGGATAACAATCTTGGTAAATGTTAAGACATGAAGTAGTACTTCCGGCAGATGGACTTTGTTGTGATAAACACTTACAAGAAAATAACATCTTGAAGGAGGTTATAATGTTAGATCTGTGAAGTAGTGAGTTTGTAAACAAGACAAATACCCACGGAATTGGCAAGACCTTATATGGAAATGGTGTTTGAAAATCACACGATATCTTATGTTGTCATGCAGTAATGTTCTACAGGAGAGGAAAGTAGTGTGGGAATATGCCTACCACAGTCAGACACTTATTTGCAATTGGTTTGGCATTTCAGATGCTAAGATAGACTGCTCTAGAGTGGACTTCTCCTCTAAGTAGCAGCCTGGGTGCATAGGCAGACAATTTTGTTTAAATGATACTGAGTTGTAAAACCACTTCACTGACTTCCAAATGTTTTGAGAAGAAGTCATAGACAGCCAGAAACACGGAATATTAGGACCCAAATATAGGACAGACCATAGGACTGGACGTGAATTCTAAAATTAGAATAGAGTATCCTCACAGACGTCACTTTGCGCCTTAAGTTCTAGGATCCAACTTCAAGTACTCTAATTAGACACCTAACTCACATTAAAGAGACGACATCTTTAATCAGTTGCCCGATAATATTCGGGTGTTTCTTGTGCAAAAAGCCGGTGCTCGCCCGAAAGGAAAACTCCTGGTAAGTTGTAATATGTACATATTATTATTTATATTTGCATTTTGACATATGTGAATTACTTGTGGATATACAGTGGCATTTTGGGCTGGCAATCTCATCACTGCAAATAAGTTGACACATGAAACACCACTGCAAGGGCTGAAGACTGCTTCGTGCGGGTTTCCTCACAAAGAAACTAACAGCAGAGGTGGCCCCAGGATTCATAGAGAGCAGGGAGTGGATGATGATACCATTGTGTTCATATTTGTTATACAAGCACTTTAGTAAATTTCATATATACATATACACACACACACACACACATATATATATATATATATATATATATATATATATATATATATATATATATATATATATATATATATATATATATACATATATATATATATATATATATATATATATATATATATATATATATATATATATATATATATATATATATATATATATATATATATATATATATAGTGATAGATTATGTAAATATATTACAAATATCAGCACGTCTTTGCTCCCATCATGTTCCCACCTTGCTTCCTTATTAGTATGCACGTTTTTGTTAAACGCAGAACCCAGGTACTTCTATATCTGTCAAATTCATAATTGTAGCCATGCCTATTTTTTTCTTTTCTCTATTGTCTTACAGGCAATAGGAATGTTTACAAACAGACTTATTAACAAGTCCACGACGGGACAGGTAAACAACTAGCGAGTAAGAGCCGTTAACTGGATTATTACGCGAGCGATTGGGCAATCGTTGAAATAGTGACAGATCAGACTATGATGCACATAGAAAGAAAATCAAAGGGGCGATAACCACAGTTACCGACCTCAGCCGTCTGTTCGTGAGTCCAAGAGAATGTAATTAGCTACGGAACGAGCGGAGATCAAAAGACTGTTTGCTCGTTGCCAAAGTCTCTGCGGTCGGCAGAAGTGAGAAATAAAGATTTCCCCCAAAATACGGGCAAGGCGTGATATCTCGCAAGAACTAGCGAATTAAGACCTATTTCATATATATACCTCATCCTTTAAACTCAATTATCTAGTCGCCTCAGAATTTTCGGAACATCTAGCTTCGAAATCCTAGACCATTGTTAAAGTGGAATTACTTAGTATTTCGTTGGAGATAGTTTTAATTTCTGTGTTGCGGTAAATATATTTACAAGCATTTTTGAGTGATTTAATTGTTAAGTTCGTCATTATATTTCACTATGATTTTTTGGTGTTAATTGACTGGCGAATTAAAATAATTTATAGCTAAATTCTCCGGCTGTAGCGTTGATTTAATTACTCGATACCACCCAGAAAAAGAGATATTTTAATTGACTTGTAAATGCACTAGGCATTGTAGTACGGACGAAATATATATTTATCTCTAATTGTAGCAAGATTTGGTACCACTTGCTTTGTTGTGAAAATGTGTAACGCGACACACACACACACACACACACACACACACACACACACACACACACACACACACACACACACAGCGCAGGGATAACACGCGACGGATCTTGCTTTGAAGTTTGAAGAAGGCGGAAAAATGTGAATTACGTTTAGCCGCAACGGTATTGAAGAAGGTAGGAAATAGCGAATATAGGAATGGCCGACTTAAAATGTTTGCATTAACAGTAAGGAAAATTTAAAGCTACACGAACACGCCTTGTTGAAAGTTATTTAAATAATAATAATTCACCAAAGGAGATAGACTATGAATGATATCCAAAAGGATATTATTCAAATATAAATAGTTTTAAAAATAATTAACATTTTTCATCGTCAACACATCTGCTAAAAGTTAGCTAATAATCTTTAAAAATTTATTATAAATACATGCCGAAACGGATTTCGATAAAACTTGAATAGAATGAAAGCTTCATATGGGTAAAATGAAAGGATACCTAGGAAAGACAGAAGGATATAAGTGTGTAGTGAAAAGATGTGAAAACAAGTACAGAAAAAGCACAGATTGCCTCAAACCAGGAGATAAAACGAAAATCTTATAAAACTTCAAAGGGTGCTTTCTCGTACGGGAGAGATACCCAAATATATAAAGACAGAGCGGCGCGTTGAAAATCACACACACCAAATCCAGAAGCCAGAGTGAGAACCTGGAAGACAGTATCTGCTAGAAAAGTTCTTTTTTCACGCTGCATGCAGGGCAGATTAACTTCAACCAATACAGCCTCACCATGAGCTTATTAATCCTAAGAGGGTATGTAAGTTTATTAAAGATATATGTATGACTAATATCATTTTATTTCAGATTTTATTTACGATTTGATTGTATCAGACATAATAAAAAGGCAATGACGCTAACCAGAGATAACCTCCACCGGCATTGCCAGGAAGCATAACCATTAATTGGTTAGCCAAATATATCATGGCTAGTTCTTGCCTGGAAGCGTACGACATACCAGCAAGTACATAAGTGACTTGGCATTCATCAGTGGAAGGCAAAGGTTATATCGTACCCATGTAACATAACATGTGATTTGTTCATGTATTTCGTTATTTCTGCACAGTAGACATTATCTTATCATGCTATCTCTGTAACATACTACCATGATTCATTCATTTATATACAAACACTGAAGACATTGTCGCCTCATGAACAGCAGGGGTTGGTGAGATTGTTGGAACACCATGGCCACCTTTTACTTTTCGTTCCAGGTTTTTACGATCGAGTTTTATGATCATTCCTGAAAGTTAAACTAAAGACTTGAGGACCGTTGATCCTGCTAACTGAAGACTAGAGGTCAACCAATCTTCAACACCTTAGTCCCCCGTAGTTATAGGGCGGGCTGAAGGACAGTCTATTGATTCAAGTGTGTCTCAGGAACCTCGAGCAGACGTTGCTAATACCAGATGAGTTTTATGTATCACCATCTAAAAAATCCTGTGAGCAGTTTCTAAAGCGAATGTCGATGATGATACAGCTATAGACTAGATAGCACGATATAAAGAAAAAATGCTGTGACAGACTGTTCTAAATTCATTGGAAGATTCATCCAAGATTTTTTACTATTATTTATTTTAATTTGTAAATATAAATAATCATACATTTTACCATCTTCCAACACCCATTTCTCATTACAAGAATATATAGATGTACATAATAAATTATGAAATTGTACTCATTTGACTTGGTAAATTTTTAACTGTTAAATTTTGAGTTACTTTTTCTGATTTAATTATATTATCACATAGGGTTACTATAGCGAAAGTGGCACCGTATACTTCTGAAGGCTAAATCTATTGTCCAGCTCAGAGTATTCACAGCCGTAACTCAATTGTGATACCAGTGTACTTCCCGGGCACTGGAACTTCATACTTTCTGGAGAGAGATTCTACTTCTTCTCTACCACTATCATCACACTAGGAAAACCTTTCGCTACACTAATCCATTATGTGTAATTTTTATAAATGACTAGAATTTATTTCACGGGTTAATAAGAACGATAAGATAAGCTATACACTTGTGTTTTCTAATCAAATCTAATAACTGAGGGGATAATAAATTATACCGTTACTCGGGTTTGGATAGAATACTGTGTTGTGGTTAAATGTTTTGTATTTTCTTCCTAAAATCCAGTACGGGTCACAAACCAAAACCTACCAGCGGCCTGAATCTGAATCTGAGAAAACGGGTTTAAGTCCAACAGTACCAAAAAACATTCTTATATAAATATCGGGTCTTCGAGGTTGACCTGTTTAGCCCTCTTGTTTCACCCAGAAAGAGATAGAGTACCAACAAAAGACTATACGAACTAATTTAACTGGTCATATAGCTACCCAGCTTTCTTTTCCATTTTTTTCATTTACATTCAGCCCGCTGTGGCGAAGTAATCAAATTTAACATAACCCGACTACCGACCACTGTGTTGTGGCGAAGATTTATCCAGAGAGATTTACATACCTGACATTCTCGTTAACTATCGGAGTTACAAGCTACTGTACACTGTGAACATTACATCTCTTAAGTATTTTCCTACCTGGACTAATTGATGTGACATAAACAGAATCCTATTAACAGTAACAAAGTAAGCGTTCCCCAATAAGAGTCTTGGAGGAACTGGGGCTTATTTTGACAAAACCCAACCCTGGATTTGTTGTGTGTGCCAGATGATGTAATCAACGATTAGGTAAGCGAGACTGAAATGTGGCCACAGGGTGTCTGAAGCGAGAGAAAGAAGGAGTGAATAATTCTTCTATTGTATAATCATTGTACTCACTTTTTTTCTCCCTTATGTTTGCTAACACTGTTCATTTCAGGATAGATTAATTAGAAACTCTGTTCTTTACATTATAGTCAAATTCGATACCATAGTGCTAATCTTTTGACCTTTTGGGGGTTAATATCTTCTTCTAACGGGATCTTGTCTCAACAGAGGGAATTCACTTATGGGTCTATTTCTTTATTATTTCTGAAACATACGATTATATATTTTCTATTTGATACTGGATGTTGTGAAGTTTTTTTTCTTTATGATAAATAAACTTAACATAAAACTTAATTACCTGTGTTGGTCAGCTCGGCGCAATATCCCTACTCCATTACTATAGTTTCACGTTTGTGCGTCAAGTTGTCGTCACTTATCTGTGTGTGTGTATGTGAGTGGTTATAGCGTATATGTTAATATATACAGACAGGTAAACTGTCTGATAAACAAATTTCAGTCGTAGCGATAAGCTGGACTAGAGTATCTTCTAAATCCAGGGACAGACTCTACCTTTTCACCATTTCACTCGTGAAATCTATTCCTTTACCTTATCTCTCTGTAGCGGAAGGTTTTATGTGTGTGAGATGATAAGGCTAGAGTAGAAATAGTATTCTCTCCAGAATGTGTGAGGTCCCAGTGACAGAGAAGTACACTGGTATCACTCGATAGTCACGGCTGTGAAAGTATCTGGACTGAAAATATTCAGAGAACAGTCAGACCTTACTGCGCCACCTCCGCTATGTGACCACCTGTGATATAATAAAAATTCAACCAAACCCAGTATCAACTATATTGAATGAATAAAGCTGGTGAATACAATTTATATCCTCTTTATTTACATCTATCTAATTGTGGTGATTGTGTGTGACTGGTGATACAAAAGTTATATTTATACAAAAAAACCAAATTGGCGAAAACCCTTACAGTTTTTACAAGTTACACTAGAATGTCACTTCTTTAGACTTTTCCAATTAGTTAGGTAATAGACTTCTTCACTGTCTTATTCACTTTATAACTTTCACTAGTTTATCACGCAAATTGTCATCACAAAACTCTGCTTGACAATTATTAACTTTCACTAGGTTTTATCTTGGGTGCACGATTGTCACAATTATCACTCATCTGTTTTTATAATCAGTGTTCATATGAGATGTACAGCTTCAGTAGGTCGTGCTTCTACCAATCCAGGCACTGCTGGGGCGATTAGCCTTGATCATCGAGCAATTCTTGATCATTGACCTCTGACTTTTGGTTGACAAATATGAACCTGCAGATAATTGTAGGATATGTGGCTATTTGTGGATAACAATTACCACATTCCTATTGTAGGTGAGATGAATTTGTTTTCAGATGTATGCGTGAAAATGCATGATTATGGATCAGTGACAAGACAGGTGTCTACTGTGGAACATTTTATAAAATCAAATAATACAAAATAATATGTACACACATATATGGTATGAGGTTATAGTATCCCCCTGCCTGACACGTTAGCTCTGTAAAGTGGAGTAACTTGAAAACAGATTGAATAAGCTTTGATAATGATTGTTGGTAGTCCTGAAAAGAATTGTTGTTAGTCCTGAAAAGGATTGTGCTAGCCCTGATACGGACTCAGTCATGGTGGTTATATTTCGGGTTCCAATCTTCAACAATCCTATCAAGTAATCAATTAATATACATGATACTTTCATAACATATAGATTAAACAAATCCTGAAATAAAGTTGTAATTACTGTATTATTTTACATAGTAACTTTACATACCCTCGCAGGATCTAATTAAGATCAGTAAAGACTGGCTTTAGTGGAGTAACAGAACTGCCTGGCTGCAAATAACAAGATATTGGCCGTGACACGTTTCTCTCTCTCCAGCCGTTGTCCTTCTGTCTTGCCTCGCTGTAGAAGTGAATTTGAAATCATTTACGTCCGCCCTTATATATGCAGCTACCGGACGTACAGGAAACAAGGCTCGCAACTCCAGCAAACTTCCCAAAAAAGTTGTAACTTCGGGGGGTTTGTGCTAGAGGTGTTTCAAACCTTGGTCTCGTGCATTTCACCTTTCCCAGTTCAAGCCTTTGGAGTTATATATTTCCGTTCTCCGTGAGTTGACCTTTATATCCATATGTTGTTTTCCCATATCTGTCGTGTTAACGATTTTATATTGAATTATAAATAGGAAAAACACAGGATTTCTCAATGCACGGACACTATTCTTGCGAAATTCTTCACAACTACTTACTCCCTTCTGATTTCCTTGTACCTATACATAAATGAAGATATTCCCGTCAAAAGGAGACCATACTCATCCTTGTCTGTCATTCCGTTCTCCTTCCCGATGTCTAATTCTAACCATGATTTCGGACGATTTATTCTTCCTTATACACTCGCCGAAGTCATTCTATCTGACCGTGGGAAACCCCTTCTCTGATTGGCTGCCCTAGATACACACAGGAAAATACCCCTGCATTCCTTTGTTCAGGTCAGCACACTGGTGTCCCACTTTTCGGTCTTCAAACATTTAACTAGGCAATGCGTAACATGCGACAGAGCCTCCCTCTCTTTTAAGCTGTAGATTTCTACAGCTAACAACTGTAAGCTTTGCCGTAGTTAATGTTCTTCTTACTCTCGTTCTATCTCAGTTGGGTGTCGACTAAGAAAATCTGCTCCTACATTTTGTTTTCATGGATATAGATTTATCCTTCACTATCTCTCTTTTCCCAGTTCGGCTTTTCATCCAGGCCCTTACCGCTGGTGAAATGGGGTCGGTAGGTTTCCCTTGAAGTTTACCGCCCTCTTTTCGTTGATAGTTGGTTGCGGTTTTCCCTCGCAAATTCGTAGGTGTTTGATTTTGGCTACGGGATTTGTTCTTTTCTTCCAGTGCATGGGTTTCAGACTGCAATTCAACCTGTGTGGGATGTTTCCTTTCCCCTCCAGTGCAAATCTCGGGAGTACCCATGATGGCTGGTTTGCTTGTAGACTTTTGAAGACTCTTCCGCCGACTTTCTGAATCTACATGAGTGCACTCTGGACAGGAATTTACATACCGATTGATGTCTTCTGTAATACCTGGCCAGTAGTACTGGGTGGCTATTCTTTGTTTTGTGGCACCATTACCCAGGTGTTCACTCAAAGTTATGTGCCCCCAGCCTATGATCTTATTTCTATAGGTGGATGGTACAACAATTTGACCATGACTGTTCGTCCCTCTGCCAGCTTTCCTGTGCAAGAGTCCATGTTCCATATAGAAATTTCCTTCCTTGGAGTGTTATGTGGTTTTGACAGTTTGCCAAAACAAGGCTTCAATGTGCTGTCAGCTACTTGAGCCCGTTTCATTTCAGTAGAATGAAATTTTAATTTGGTGTCCCTCTCTATGTTCCTGGAGTCAGACCTGGTCTGGATTTCTGCCATAACCATAGGTTTCACCGGGTTTCCCAAGAAAACATATCTACGCCCCAACATCAGGGGGTAAAAGGGATCATCTAACACTGCTGCATTTATCTCCCCTTCCACATAGCGACAACTGACATGAATCTTTGCTATGGGTAAAGTGAGGGGTAATGCTCCTTTTAGTGGCCCTTGAATATCTACTGTTTCTGTGGTGATTTGTTCAGGGCGCACCAGAGATGCACACACGACTGCGTCATAGGACAAACCTGTGTCATACACATTCCTGTGACTTGTTTGCCATTCACAGTCACTATCTCCTGTGTAGGTGGGTGATGGAAGCTATTCTGACTCACTGTCAGTTCCTTCCTATCCGAAGTCCTCACCTGTAGACATGCAGCATGATGAAGAGGTTTTTTCCTTCCACAATTATCAGTGTTGTGGTTGTTCATTTTGCAGAACTTACACCATTTTTCTTCCCTCCGTGAGGGTTTATTGTTATATCCTGGAGGGTTCTTGTCTTTGTAGTTATATCTTTGGTTGTTCTTGGTTGTATTGTCCTTTTGTTCAAACTCGTTTTGGTTTTGTGGTGACTTGAAACTATCTCCCTGCTTCCTCTTATTTCCTTGAGTCAGGGGGTGAGCCAGTTTGTGACTTTCTGCATAGATGATTATTTCATCTAATCTCTCTCTTTTATGTTCTACCATGAATGTCTTCGTCTCAGGAGACATGGACTCCAGGAGTTGTTCTATCAACATCATCTCTTTGATCCCTTCAAAATCCTGATTGAAGTTTCCTAACTGACACCACCTCAGCAAGTAACTTTCCAACCTTGCTGAGAACTGCTGATATGTTTCTCCTGTCTGGAGCATAGCAGTTCTAAATCGCCTTCTATAAGCTTCTGCGTTTTGTTCGTAACGCAACAACAATGCTTGTTTCAAGGCTTCATAGTTTTCCTGATCTTCTTTTTGCATCTTCAAGTAGACATTATAAGATACTCCTCTCAATCCCTGTGACAACTTCAAATTCCACTTTTCTTTTTCTAGGCCATAAGTAGTGGCCAATCGTTCATATCTATCAAGGTAATCCTCTATTCCCTCTTCTTTCTCCACAAATGGGTCCAAGTGGAAGTTCATAGCTCCATTGGAGGTGCTTTGGCTGGCGCTGGTATCCGAATGAGATGACCTACTACCATTAGTAGTAGCCACTGCCTGTATTTCAAGCTCTTTTAATCTCAGTTCATGGTCTCTATCAGCTTGTAGCTTCATTTCCTCAGCTGTTAATCTTCTTTCTTCAGCCTCCAATTTCTTGGCTTGAGCCTCAACTTCCAACAGCAGCCTCTTTTCTTCAGCTTCCATTCTTTTGGCTTCTCTCTCAGCTTCTAGTCTTTTGGCTTCTCTCTCAGCTTCTGCTTGCAGCTTCCTTTCCTCTCTATCCATATGTTTGTCCACTTCAGTTGTGACATACTGGACGAGAGCATCACCTGTCAAGTCCAGCTCTTTTCCCATTTGCATGATCGCAGTTCTGAACTTCACTAAGTCAGCCATTATATTAAGTTAAGTAGGGTATGAAACTTACCTAAACTTACTTAAAATAATTATCAAATGGACAACACAATTAATCGTGCAACCTTGTGATAGTCAATATTTACTAAGTACTCTAAGGTACTGTTACTGAGAAAAAAAAATCTTGTTCTAGAATTTCCCAAAAAAATTTCTTTTTTTCTCTCTATTGGTGGCCCAAGATAGACTAAAGATAGATGTATAGATACATCACTGATTCACTTTATAACATTCATACACTAGATCACGCAAATTGTCATCACTAAACTCTTCATGACAATTATCACTTCTTGGTGCACGATTGTGTCATTTTATAATCAGGATTCCATAGGTCGTCTTGGCGATTAGCCCTTGTTCATCAAATAACATTGACCCCTCTGACGTTGGTTGACAAATAAGAACCTGCAGATGTTATAACAATGTACCACAATCGTATTGTATGTATGTCCCCCAAAGGGTTGTTCCAGACAACGGGGAAAAAAAATCCAGTTTCAAAGTAGAAAAAATTGTCCAGTGGCCACTGTTTGTATGGATAGAATGAGAGCATGAATGAGTGACTCTTTTATTGTAAAACTAAATTCAGGCACCCACATTGGTAAATTCCTTTTCAACAAGTGCAATAAGTTTCAGTTAATAGAACATGGTTACTTTCCATAACATATTGATTATTACCAATTCCTGAAATAAAGTTTAATTACTGTATGTATTTTAATAGTAACATACCCACGTTCTTAAATATTTTTAGAGGAGTAACAGAATCCAATTTAACCGATATTGCGTCTGACAAATCTGTGACCTTCTGTCTTGCCTGGCTATAACTTTTCTTCTAACAGGATCAGTGGGCTCGCAACATCTTCTCAGCAATCTTCAGTTGTTAACTTCGGGGGGTTCTGTGCAGGAAAGGATTTCCACTTTTCCCACAAGCCTAGTTATTTATTTACGTCTCCGTATTGACTTTTATCCATAATATTCATTTAACGATTTTATATTGTATTATAAATATTGTGCTTGATATTCAAAAACTTATTTACTGATGTTGTGAAATTTCCTTACGTTATGATTCGTTTTCTCCTTCACGGATGTGCTAATTCTAACCATTGAATTTACGATTTATTCTTCCGTATTACACTCCCGAAGTCCTTCTATCGGTTTGCTCGTTCTGCCCTAAACATACTATATGCATCCTTTTGTTATAGTTTTCCACTTCTGTTGCGTTTAACCGTAAACGTCACTTATGTGTGTGTGTGTATTGACGTGGAATGTATCTTAATCACCTATCAAAAAATCTACGACACACATACACACACACACACACACATATATATATAATATATATATATAAATATACTATATATATACTATAATATATAATTATATATATATATATATATATATATATATATTTCAATAGACCATTTCCGCTGTCCAAAAGCATTTTCATCCGACTCACTTGTGTTAAAATTAACGCTCAGGGAAAGTAAAAAGTCTGAGGAAGATGAAGTGGTGAATGGAAGCGGTGGTCGCATGATGACTATGTCAGGAGACCCAATATTTAGCAGAGACATTTGTTTCCTTTCAGTTTGTGGTACAAGAGCGTGGTTCAAGTTAAAAGCAGTCAACGCTAGTGTGGCAGAAGATATTATGATTAATAAATTTCAGATATCTTTTCTTTATTCTACACTTGTCTTTTTACCTTTCTTTCGCTCTTTTTCATTTCCTCGCTTACGCTCGATTGGTATTACCTTTCTTTCGCATACGCTCGATTTGTATTACCTTTCTTTCGCATACACTAGATTGTTAGGAATTCTAACGTGTGTCTTTTCTTCTCTAACTTAGCAATGCAGTTTATGGCTGTTTGCTAAGATCATTTGATGAGATCGAATCGTTGTTAATTCGTTCTCGACAGGGATAGAAGGAAGATTATCGTCTACCATTTTTCTCTGAACTGCTCGCCTATAAGTTAATTATTCAAGGTGAAAGACTTGAGATCAAAGACGAGTCGCTCATATTGCGTTTTATGACCTTAGTCTGCTGGCAGTAATAGTGTGAATTCTCGGGCGAAGAACCTCGCACGGTCTGTTAAATCATGTTATGCAAGATCTAAGAGAGAGACGGTCTGCTCGATTTTACCTGAGTCTGTCGGTCTCAGTGTGAAGAATTCGTTAGATCTGTAGAATGGGCACGGAAATATGTAAATCTGGACGGAGGTGCTAACATCTGGTATATTCTGGGGCTGGCAATTGGCATAGACTTCTTTGTCAGTCTCAGATATTTATACCCGAGAATCTTAGACTCAGTATCCAGTATTCATTCAGACTCCACAGTTTCTCTAGACACATACTAGCTGCGTTCTAGAATTCACTTATATCTAGTAGAGTTCTCAGTTTCGTTGGAGTAAAAAGTTCTCAGTAGTCCTGTGTGAGGTAAATAGATTTCACTAGTTTTATCGTCTATTATATTTCACTAGTTTCTTTTGTGCAGAGTGATTAAATAGAAAGTCAGTTATATTTCTCTAGTTATTGTGTTACAGTGGTTAGCAAAATAAATTATAATTTCTAGCGAAAACTCATTCAGCTATAAATAAATTTAATTAAACTGCTAGTAACCAGTCAGAGAGTATTTTAACTAAACTAAGTAAATGCACTGATTCATCATTGAGTATTGACGAAACACGTATGTATTTCTAATTCATGATGATTGATTTCTTTTAATGACTAGATTTATTTCACGAGAGTTTTAAACGGTAAGACAAGCTCTAAGCTTGCAGTTTATAATTTAGCGTTAAATAACCGAAGTGAATATTATATTTTACGCGAGGGTAGGAGGTGTGTATAATATTATGATTAAGAGTTCTGTATGTTTCTTTTTCTTTATACAGCATCTGGGTCAGCCCAAAACTTACCAGCGGTTTCAGTACATAGGAGAATAAATAGAAGAAACATTTTTATGTCTTTAAATACGTGGGTATACAAGTTAAAACCTGTCTGGCATTGTGTCGCATCCAGAAATAGACAGAGTACCCATTTCACGAACTTTAAGACAAAATGAAGTAACTAGGTCTATCGAGCCAGATTATAAATTCTTCCCAAAAATCTCAAGTACATTCTGCCACTGTGGCGAAAAGATATTATAATCAATAACATTTCCGACATTTGACCAATTGTGGTGTGACCAAGAATTATATATTGAGAGAAGTACCAACCTGTTATTTCCTAAATACTGGAAAACCTCGAGATCATGACATTGTGAGCCGATTTTAAATCTCTTACCTAAACTGATTTTTCTAGTGACATAAACAGTAAGCATAATAATAATAACCAAGGGAACGCTCCCCGGAACAGTGGATTTGATTCTGTCATTTTGATGAGCTGGGATTCTCTTGGCGAAAAATAACTGGCGTTGCTGTATGTGTGTATGTCCCAAAGGTTGTTCCAGAAAGGGAAAAATCCAGTTTGCAAGTAGAAAAATTGTCAGTGGCCACTGTTGTATGGATAGAATGAGTCGGTTTGCTCGTTCCCAAACATATCTATATTCCATTGTTATAGTTTTCACTTCTGTGCGTTTAACCGTCGTCACTTATGTGTGTGTGTGTATGTGAGTGGTAGAGATATATATATTAATATATATGCTAATAGACTGTCTGACTCATCTAGATCTGTTGTAGATAATAGGCTGACCGAGAGAAGCTTCACTTGTGTTAAAATTAACGCTCAGGGAAAGTAAAAAGTCTGAGGAAGATGAAGTGGTGAATGGAAGCGGTGGTCGCATGATGACTATGTCAGGAGACCCAATATTTAGCAGAGACATTTGTCTCTGTTCAGTTTGTGGTACAAGAGCGTGGTTCAAGTTACAAGCAGTCAACGCTAGACATCAACATCAGACGGGTCTTGAAGACGCTTGACACCCCTCGTAGTTACTTCAACCTTGATGCATGAGACGTTCTAAAGCCACTAGACTTGACTGTTGTAGAGACTGTAGACTGTAGCGTTACGCTACCATGTATTGAATCCAGAACTCGAGAACAGTTATAACCACTCTGCCAGTCAAACACAAGCATTACGCTTCCCAAAAATTTGAGATGGTCTGATTGTTAGGTGTCGCTCACTACCTGCTTCCAGCTGTAATCCTTACCGTATAACCACCCTAAACCTGAGTCTTGCAACAGTCATTACCTTGCTTCTGTAACACTTTCTATTAAAATACTAAATCCACTGCCACCATAACACCACCAGCACACGTGTTAGTCAATCCATTAAGTCATCCATACAATTCTTTGTTGTTAGTTATTTTTTACTACTCTGTTTAATTTCTCGATCCATTCACAAACTCATGTACCACAGATTGCAATGTTTTCTCACACCCGTAATCAGCGATCGTGTTTCTGGACTGTTTTCTCTGCGCGCCTGATAACCGACCTGGCATCAGGTGCAAGCTGTCAATTCCGACAACAGAGACGGGGAAACATGACCATTACACAAGATATCAGTATATTTGCCTCCATGCGCGTGCCTGTGACCAGAGCAGACATCGTACACTTGGCTCGTGTTATGTTAGATAACTGCTCGATTAGAATGCTTCAGTAGAAAAATTCTGAACCGACAGAAGGCAGAGAGCAAATATGCATGTCACTTCAAAAATCATTTGCTTTTTAGCACTGTCGCATTTCTATGTGTCCTATTAATTTCATAGCTACGAGGTGCTTCATATTGCATTTTAGTTAAGTAGATTTGAATAGGCCCCGTGTAGGCCCCAAGTAGACAAAGAAAGAATAGGACTAATTACCTCAGGCAAGGTCGCAGGAGGCAACTCATATGCGGCTGTGCATTCGGCTGGCAACCTCATAATGTAAAACACATGGCTACAGAAACCATTGCTACAAAAGAGCATGAATGATTTTACGCAAGCTTCCCACAAGGTGACCAGCTGCAGGGGTGTATCCATGAGCCATAAGCAATGATAAAGAAACAGAAGAAGAAGATTTGAATAGAAAAATAGAGAGAAATTATAGAGTTACTTCACACTTCATTTTCGTTAAGTAGAGTTAAATAGGACAATGGGCAGCAAGAACATAAATATAGTCTTGCGTCAAAATGAGATGCATGCTTATTTATGCGTTTATTTTTAATTCGTTTGATGTTACTATAGCAAGATCTCTAAGAGACGAGTACAGAGACAATCCCGTGTCATAGTCCTGGAAAAAAAAACGAGAGCAGAAAAAAATGCTCCTGTAACAAAAAATGAAGAGACGAGAACAGGAAAAAGCTACTATAACAATACCTGAAGAGACGAGTATAGGCACAAGCTCATTTAATAATACCCAAAGTTATGAGTTAATATTGTTAATCAGAATCGACCTCACTACACTCAGGGCAAATTCATATGTGCTCAGTCTCCCTCTGCAAATTTCGGAGAGTATGAATGCTAATTGTACCTGTAGCAGGCTGGTTGTATATACGAGAATGCATCCTCTCTCACGTCCATCTCTGCTAATCCCACGTTTGATGCCAAACTCCAATAGTCTCAGCTGTGTTGATTCATACATTGCAGTGTCATTATCTTGCAGGCGATCATCAATTGCCCTTAGTATCTCTCCCTTATCCATATACAGTGTCCGCACTATCGGTGCTCTCGAGGCCAGCTCTCTTATCCCCACGTACCGCTAAAACATCAATAGAATCCTTAAGTCTTCAAGAACTGGTGTGGGAACTACTGTTCTTGAAGATTTGATGATTCTATTGATGTTTTCCATTCCTACCGCAGCCATCCGTTCTGAACTTGAAGCATGGCCTGAGAGTTTGACAATATAACTGCCCTGGTTGATGGAGTTTCAGACAGTCACCTCAGTGCTATAGTAACTGCCTTAACCTCCATTCTCATGCTGGAGGTTGTTGTCATGTAGTCTCCATTCTGTTCAGCAACGACCCTGCCCTTTATTCTCGCAGAGAAACCCCATCCTGATTTCTCACCACACACTACAGACCCTTCAGTGTACACAGTGGCGTCATCATCCCCAGCATGATCACTTATCAGCTGATTAATCTCCAGCTCTGCTTTTCCATTGCCCCAAGATCTGCACTCTCTGCCACGGCTAATAATGACCTGCTGGTAGTTTATCCAGTTCTACCCTGACTTACTCCACTCTTCCGCTTTGGAAATACTTTTAACCCTGGTCACCTGACCAAATGTATCCTCTGCCTGTGCTATCCATGATGTCCCCCTCTTTACTCTTGCTCCTTTGATGTCAGCTACGTTCTCGTGTAGGGGGTGTCTTTTGTCGGCGGTGGTTACCTGCACATAGGCTTTTGCCTGGGCCATCGTATATCTGGATCTAATCAACAGCAATCAAAGCTTGTATTTCATTGTCACAATAGGGGAATAACGCGTTCAGCCCAAAACTAGTCGCATCCCTTCATTCAATTGCGACAGCCACCGTTTCTCTTTTACCCTGAAATTCCCCGTACACATCGTACGCAAACGTTCCAGCGTTACCTCATGTTGTTTTCATGGGCCTATGTCTACCTAGGGTATCAGGAAGGATGTGTGCATTTTCGAGGTGGCTCATTAATTGTCTTGCAACTATATTTTCAAGTAATTTACCATAGACATTCTGTAGTGTGATAATTTGATAGCTGCTGATCTGTGTGGGGTCTTTGCCAGGTTTAGGAAGTGGCCGAAGGTAACAGTGTAGTCAGTGTTCTGGTACCTCAGCATGCTGAATGCTGGTATTGAAATCGCTCACCTTATTTATAATGGCTGTGTTGTCGAGCTGTTTTATGTGGTGGTACTGTACACCATCAGGACCTGGTTTATGCTGGTTTTCAATGTGTATACCACGTCCTCTTAAGAAATGAGATCGAAGTACTATCTGGTCCCTTATGCCGAGACGAGTGCAGACAACAACCTGTTATAACAACACCTGAATAGACGAGTATAGAGTTATATTCTGACATCGAATACTACTATGCTGCTAACTGAACTTCAGCGCCACGATTCACTGTTGTTGTGATCTCAACGATTAATTTAAACAGGAAGCGGAAACGTTATCGTTCACTTATCATGGCCCAACTAATTCGCGCGGAAGCTGCATAGATCCCTGAGTCTAACGGAAAGGGGTGGGTGTGTCTTGAACTTTGACCCGCACGTGAGGCTGATAAACATCCTTAATCACCCTTTCACTTTTTGTCCCGCTTCTATGGCATCTCAGATCACTGCTTGCATGCTTAATTGCACATAATTTCGGGGTTTCTTTTCAGATGTTTTACACAGCATGTGCATAATATTAGCTACGGGTGATCAATCACCTATACCTTTTCTTATACTACGTGATGCAGGTTTTACTCACTAGCACAGTCTTTAATTTCCTTTGCCGCAAATGAACTACTCCCGAGGTCACAGCACGCGGTCAGCTGTAAAGTTCAATGTTTCCAGTTAACCGTGTGCTTTGATCATAACTCATTTCCTAGTAATCCATTTCAATTAATTTAGATTTTTGTTTGACTTTGTATTTGTTTGTTTTATGTTTGATAAATATTCCGGGGGTAACTGATGAGACCAAGAAAGAATATGCCTATTGCTTGCTACACGGTGACCAATAGGAGATAGTGACGGGGCTCGGGACCTCATCATCTAAGATAAATAGATACAAAAACACCACTGCAGGAGCATGTGAAATGCTTTGTGCAGGCTTCCTGGAAGGAACTAGCTGCAGCTGTGGCTCCATGCTCATAAGGGAGCGAAAACAAAATTATATTTGATATATGAAAAAATCCGAAAGATTGGTGCTGTTGCAAAACTTAGCTCAGAGTAGCATTTTTACATGGGGTTTGCATCAAAGTGGACTTTTTTTAGAACGAGAATTGCCTCAAAGTGGGCTTTCTCTTGTATGAGACTTACTGTGGTAAAGTGGGTTGTTATAAATATTTATAGGGGACTTAGTGTACTGACTGAGATCAGCTGTGAAGGTATCTGTATCTAATAGGTGTAGTGTTTTACAGATAACCTTACTTGCTACCACATTATACCTCAGTCAGAATTATTCTGGAATATTGTGATGACTACGTTAAATGTCTAGGGTATGTATATGATGAAGTGTAAGTCACAACAACAACAGACAGATAAACAATTTAATTTATTCCACCACACTTGACAACACTGTGACACTCACACACATTTAACACTCTATAAGACTATCTTAAATAAGTCACTGGTAAAGTTTCAAATATAAATATGTATTAATTACTTTCACTAATATATATGTCCTGATTCAAATACAAAGTGAACCAGGAATCACAATCAATTTTAATTACAATTTATATGTACAGAATTTATCAATATGAACCTTGTAGTGACATATTTTATTAATATTATTCTAAGTGTGTCAGTTGTGTAGTAGTAATATGAGGTAATACTGGTTTTGTTTTTTCAAGCTATGTTGTTATTTGTCATCATGACTTCAAGTGTTTGTTTATCTTGGAAATAGTATGGGGAAAAGTTCACAGTTCCTATCAATTTAAACACTGTATTTTCCCTCTGTTTTATTATAAAGTCAGATTTTGAGTGGGGGGGGGGGCATAATGTTGAGCTCCTCTGGCCACAGACGCTTATCTTTCGTGATGGCGGCAGGAAAGGACTCCTCTGCTCGATAGCCTCCCTGTGTTCTGGAGACACCTCACTGGTCACTATCTGGACCCAGGAGTATGCTGTCAGCCTCTAGGTTCAGCAAAGCTCAGACCAGGTGCTGCTCAATAACTTTAGGACCACGGTCCCTGAAACCAGAAGGTTGTACCTCCTATTTCAGAACTAATTTATAATAAATTTCCAGACTGAACACAATACATAACAAACACTGAGTTCAGAGCGGTAGGCCAACTGCTATCTTCATCTGAAACAATTTTCACCAGTATACTCCTCCCTAATGGTTACTACGCCTCTGCAATTCCAGCATTATTTCTTTCTAGTCAATAAGATAGGTGTCAGTGTACTGTTTGGCAATTCCATGTAGTTTTACTTTCCTCCGACACCTTCTGTTCAGGTTGGAGCACTATATAGGCTTTACCTCATGTTCGCTACTGAACCACACATATATACAGACATAAATTATCAATTTACATTCAATTTTCATTAAAAAGATATCAAATATTTCAAGCTTACCACAATTCATGGAAATAATACAGAATTACGTTGACTGGCAATGAATAGGCACAAAATCCGATCTGCCGATGTCCCAGGCTTTTATTTAGAAAAATATGCACTGGCGCTCAACGCACTGGTTCTTTAGTAAGTTTATTTGAAAATGTGGTGTTGAACTAACGCTTCAAATTGCCTATATTGGCGGGTCTAACCAATCGAGCCATGTTTACACAAGCGTTTGAAAAAAAGTACTCCTACTCACGTTTCCCTAACAACAAAGAATCAATATTTATAGCCCGACTAATCGTGTTTAGCCTTACATTTACTTTCCGCCAATCAAATAGGAGGTAACATGGGGACCTATTTCCCGTACAATGGTGGTGTGAAAATCTGCCACTGAGCGATTCTGATTTTGGTGTTGTCTGACAGCACCACCATTTTATTTTGGCTATAATTTGGTAATTCCTAGACTATTTGCGTAACCTTTAACATATTCTTTGTCAGCAAGTCCTAAGGAACCCAAATATATAAATTTAATGGGGCTAAGGGGCTGCGTTCAAAATATGCATTTTCTTCTAGGATAGTCGTGCTGTTGCCACCTCCTCACTTCCAAACGTTATGGTGTCTGGTGTACTGTCATGCTTTCAAACGTAAACCAGTATAATGTCATGTTTCCTAATAAGCGTTTTGTAAGTTTTTAAAACCTAACTCTCGTATGGGTTGTGTTTTTTATCACTGTCGATTTGAAAAAAAGTTAGTGCTTGTGGCCTTACACGCGTGTTAGGGGTGGCATTAATTGTGTATCGCGAGACTGTGGTAGTATTGCCTGCGTTCCGGCTTTCAGCCCCTCCCTTTCTTTCTATCCTTAGTCCATCTGTCTTTCGTTTATGGTAATTTAGTGTATAAAATGACATGAATGGAATATTAAATATAGGTCAGCTTGCGTATCTCAAGGTTTTTCTTAGAAAGGCAGTACACGTTTTATCGTAGAAAGCGGGTATTGAAGCAGTAGGCTTTTACTATCAACGTGAAACGTTACAATTTGCAGACGAAGTAGAAAACAAGGGGGATTTCGAGTACAGTCATTGTGACAGCACTGTTCTTTACCATTCTTCTTTCCTTTTAGTGAAGTTATTTGTTAGGCTTTACATTTACTTTTTAATTTATATATGTGGATTAGAATTTCACACGACACTTACCTCAAAGTTGGCTTTTTGTAATATGAGATTTATCTCAGAGTGAGCCTTTTCTAGCATGAGACTCACCTCAAAGTGGGCATTTTTTCTAGTATGAGACTTACCGCAAAGTGGGTTTTTTCTAGTATGAGACTCATCTCAGTGGGCTTTTTCTAGTATAAGACTCACCTCAAAGTAGGCTTTTTGAAGAATGAGATTTACCCCAAAGTGAGCACTTTCTAGTATGACGCCTCAAAGTGCGCTTTTTCTACTATTAGACTTGCCTCAGAGAAGGTTTTTTTCTAGTTTGAGACTTTTCTGGTGAAAGAATGTTTATGACAAAGTTGGATGTTGAATATCATTTTAAGAACACCATTGGCATGTAATTTGACAATGTTGAGAATAATATAATGAATGTACTGAGTATTGACCATTAGTATCATTTCCATTATGTAACTGTTTCTTGCAATTTCGCATGTTCAAAGATTGTAGTCATGACTTTCTATGCGTGTCTGTTTATTCGGTGCCGTAGAATTTCAAATCTACTAGTGTTCCCTTCATTTAAATTGTCCGTAAATTATTATTCTATCTTCTTTCTCTCACCCGTTCTTTATTTCCTTGTTGAGAGATCGGAAAGATTATATTTACAATCTGTCTTTTGTATTGACCACGGCATAATAGACTATATTTCAAGCATCCAATCACCATAATTTAACCTAGTAAATAGATAAATACAAAATAACTAAATTCATCAGCGGAAAACAAGGTGCAAACAATATTACATTAGTAAGAGATAAGTAAGGAAATCTCATCAAGACAGCAGAGGGACAAGAAACAAGATGGGCAGAGCACTTCAGAGAAACTCTGAACAAGGAAATACCAGAGACACAATTGAATGTTCCTGAGGCTGAAAACGATCTAGATGTAAATACAGACATTCCACGAAAAGAAGAAATCATCACAGCAATCAAAGGGTTAAAGAACGGTAAAGCTCCGGGCCATGATAACTTAAATGCAGAGCTATTTAAGACAGACCCTGAGCTAGCAGCAGAACTACTAGAACCACTATTTGCACAAGTGTGGAAAACGGGGACAACACCATCAGAGTGGAACAAAGGAATAATTGTCAAATTGCCCAAGAAGGGAGATCTTGCAGACTGCAATAATTGGAGAGGAATCACTCTTCTCTCAGTTCCCAGCAAAATACTAGGCAGGATAATTATACAGAGAATTTCAAAGGCAGTAGACTACAAACTGAGGAAAGAACAAGCAGGATTTAGAAAGAACAGAAGATGTGTAGACCATATATTCACTCTCAGGAACATAATAGAGCAGTGCTCAGAATGGCAAAGACAGCTTTACATAAATTTTGTTGATTTTGAAAAGGCTTTTGACAGCATACATAGGGACAGTTTATGGAAAATACTGAGGGCTTATGGAATTCCAAGCTGCACAGTGTCAATCATAAAAATCCTCTATGCCAACTTTACGTGTAGTGTTGGGCAGAGCAACCTAACCTTCGAGGTGAAGACAGGAGTACGACAGGGATGCCCCTTATCAACCACTCTATTTTTAACAGTCATAGACTGGGTGATGCGCCAGACAACAGAGGGCAGTCCAAGAGGAATAAGATGGACTACATTTTCTACATTGGAAGATCTGGAATATGCAGATGACATTGCACTGCTGGCACATTCACATCAACACATCCAGGAAAAAATGGATAGACTTAATAAATTTAGCCAGCAGGTGGGCTTGAACATCAATTTAAAGAAGTCTGAGGTCATGACGCTCAATGTGAGCAACCCTGAGCCCATATCAGTAAGGAATCAGCAACTGGTACAGACAGATACCTTCACATACCTAGGAAGCATAGTAACACCAGACGGTGGGGTAGGCAAAGACATCAACATCAGAATGAATAAGGCAAGAACAGCCTTCTTTAGCCTAAATAACATCTGGAAGTCCTCCCAATACAGCACAAGCACAAAATTAAGATTATACCAGAGTTGCGTGCTTTCTGTGCTTCTCTATGGTGCGGAATGCTGGAGAGTCACAGAGAAGGAAATGTCAAAATTGTCCTCTTTTCACACAACATGCCTAAGAAAAATTCACCGCATCTTCTGGCCGAATACCATCACCAACCAAGATCTGCTTACTCGTAGCAAGCAAGAGGACATGCACACCATCATAGCTGGCAGACGCTGGAGCTGGGGTTTGGTCATGTCCTCAGAGGAGGCCCTGATGCCATCACAAGAACAGCTATGCTTTGGACCCCTGAAGGAGAGCGAGAGAGAGGCCGACCGAAAACAACTTGGCGGAGGACTGTGGAGGCTGAGATGCAAAGAATGAACCAAGTTGGGGCACTGTACGAAGGATGGCCGCCGACCGAGCAAAGTGGAATCAATTTGTTGCTGCCCTACAAGACGCCACCAGGCGTGATGGCCGCTGACTGCTTTGACGGTCGGTGGTTAAGGATCGAAGAGAGAAGAAATAGATAAATATAACACACATTAAAGGTATATTTCAGGCAACTCGTGAAAAATAAAGAAGTAGAAAACTAGACAACAGAAAAACAACAACAGAAGTGAGTGGCTTACCGGAGAATCGAACTCAGGACCTTCCGAAAGGGACCACCGCCTATCTACGGAAGCGAATCATACCATCCTCCCTGAACCTACGCTGTTTTAAGAATAAGCGTCCAAGGAACAGTTTTCAGGTTTCGGATCGAACCTTGGATTATGCGTTACGCTCTAGTTTACCCAGGTAATAATGGGGTAAACTGACTCTGTGCGCTTGAGTTAAGAAGGCAAAGGCACGAGGAAGGGAACTGGCCACCCCATGTCATAAAACGCTTGACTTAGCATGTTTGAAAATCTCTAACACTTCACGTACCATTCGGCACAGTGTCTGCTTTGGGACAGCCCTTTAAACCCTTTTTTTTCTTACTTTGTTTTAATCTGACCACGATATCGTGAAACATTCTTCTGTCAAAAAATATTCAAATTATTTGTATTTAAATTTTGCTAGCTGTCAGTTATCTAGCACACACTAAGACTTGCCTAGTATAACTTTCAACTTTATTCTTACAGACAAGAATCTGTGAAAGACCTCACCTTCTGCTCTGGAAACTGGAGCAGACGCCTCCATCTCAATGTGGCGCTACATTAATCTTCTTCGTTCTCCCACTCCTGACGCCAGAGAATCCTTGACCTACAAGTGTAATCATATGGAAAATATGTGAATACAATTCAGTTTTTGATTACTCTAAAGCAAAGAGATAGGCAAACAGTGAGCCCCATACAGATCTACCATATATTATATATATATATATAATATATATATATAATATATATATAATATATATATATATATATATATATATAAATATATATTTACAGTACTTTGCAAAAAAAATGGCAGTCATATTTTCGCAACGCAGCACACTCATAGAAGCAAATAATAATAAAAACTGTATGTCCAGAGGAAGATTGGTATCTCCCCTATCTATTAACAGTGGTTTCAGTACAATATAATGTTGCCTTCTCCAGCAAGGCAAGCCTGGATGCGGCGAGGCATACTTCCCGCAAGTGTTTGTAGGTAATTGTGAGTCAGACTGTCCCAGTATTTTTCAGCTACCTTCTTCAATTGTTCAACGTCTCTGAGTCCACTCTTTTTTTAAATGATTCTTGAGTAGTGCCCAAACGTTTTCAATTGGGTTTAGGTCGGGACTGTTGCTGGGCCACTTCAGCACAATCACATTCTTCTCTTGCAGCCATGCTTTGGTGGTATGAGCTGTATGCTTTGGGTCATTGTCATGTTGAAATGTGCACCCATCGGGGTACATGACCTGCATAAATGGCAGAAGGTGTCACTCTAGTATGTCGATGTACCTTTCTTTCGTGAGAATTCCTGTGAAAACACACAGTGGGGGTGACACCTCTTGCTGCCACCCCTCCCCAAAGATGGAATCCATGGGTTTGCTTCGGGCGCTGGTACACAGGCGTTGCAGAGTCTTTCATCCAAATATTTATTTGAGCAGGATACGACCAAACAGAACATTCATCTGAAAAAATCACATTGTCCCATGACAAATTTTGGTGTTCGTGGCACCAGTTCAAGTGCATCTGTTTGTGAATCTCTGTGAGACCTGGTGACGAACTTACTCGCTTTTTTTTGTGTAATTCATCCTGTGTAGCTCCCGGTTGACAGTAGCATTAGATACCTCTGGGATTCCCAACTCGATCATGCGCTGCCGTATGTTTTCTACACTCTTCATTGGCCCAGCCCGAACGATTTGGGCGAGACGCCGATGGTTCTTTGTGTCCAAAATTCTTGAGCCCCCACTACCTTCTTTTCGCTCGATTCCATTACCTGCTTTTAATTTACTCACAACTCTGTAGACAGTCCGCTCAGGAATGTTCACGGTTTTAGAAATGTTGGAACATGTTTGATTTCCTTCATTCCACAGCTGTGAAATTAACATACACTTTGACTTTGTATCCATTTTCTACCACTAGAATTAGAAATTGTCGTCTGCTCTATTATCAAGGGACTTTACTCTACGCTAATTTTTTACTTTTACTTGACTTTTTTTTGGTAGTGTTTGCTCACTTAAGTGGAGTGTAAATTTGGGGCAGAACATGCAGATTTAATTAGATTTCAGCATATTTAGCTGAGCAATATGACTGCCATTTTTTTTTCGCAAAGTAAACTCTGTTATACTATATATAATATATATATATATATATATATAATATATATATATATCAGCATATAATTGATATATTAATATATATATATATATATATACTCGTATATATATATATATATATATATATATATATATACGTGGTTTTGATCTCTGTGGGTTTTGTTTTTTTTTCGTTTTTTTTTAAAATCCAGAGTCTTATTCGCCAGTACCTTGTCACTTCTGTTCATGTAATATTGTAAACCTGCTTCCTCAAGGCCCAAGAGCTTCTATAATTGAACGCTAAATTGTAAACTTAACTCATGTTTCTAAGACTGAATACACATTTAAGAATATAACTTTCTATAAAAATCTGAAGGCCGTTCATTTGCTTATGAAATAACCCATATTTGACCAAATGGGAATTAATACTTGTTTTATTATAAAACTATTACAGAGTTATGTATGCTGGGTCATATATGGGCCGCTGGGCCTTAAGGGGGGCATCGATTTTTACAAATTTGTCACTGTTGCAGTATTGAAAAAGTTCTCCGCTCCATTCGCATGTAGAAGTTAAACACTGTAAGAATAAGACTCTCTCTCTCTCTCTCTCTCTCGCTCTCTCTCTCTCTCTCTCTATATATATATATATATATTATTATATATATATTTATAATTATATATATGCCATAGATATATATATTTATATAATATATCTCGGTGGGAGCCGCGCTGGTGTAATGGCTTCGGCGTTGTACTGGCGACCAGGTGTTCATGGTTCAAAGCCGGGCGTCGGCGTTTGAAGAAATGTTTACGGCCGGAAATTTGACTGAATAGCCTGAACGGCTCCTGTGATAAACCCTCTGTGGATGGGAAGGAGCGAAGCTCCTGACCGGGTTGGAAGGAAAGTCCTCAGGTTCCCCAGCCTCGCAATGACAATTCCATTGGCCGAAGGGCTCTGAAAGCCCAAGTGCCGCTGGTTTAAATATATAAAAATATTATATACTATATTTAATATATATATATAAATATATATATTTATATTTATATATATATATAATATAGTATATATATCGGTACAACAGGAGGCAATCGTGATCTCAGAAAAGTACCTGTCTGACAAATGGTTATTTCCTTCACACCCTTAAGGGGCGCGGCCCCACCACTTTGGTTATGACTCACAAAGTGTCAGATTCCTGCTGTTTTTGTTTGTTTGTTTGTTGTTTTTTTTTCAAAATGCGATGGACATTGAACCCACTCAACCGTGGTTGTGACTTCAAAACTCGCTCCTTGTTTTATTCCATTTTGCCAATTCATGAAGCGACTGTGAAAGTAATTTTGTTGTATATTCCAAATTCCATTGTCCCCAATGTGTTGTACCACAGCAGCACAATGCTGTTCTTTTTTCCCCGCAGTTTCTCCCAATCCTTCATAATGCCCTTGTTTAATTACTGTCCCTTCAGGTGTCTGAATAGTGGGTTCAGTTGAGATTACCAATCGTACGAATAAAATAATAAAACCGGGGTGGCCACCAGACCTCTTACGTGCTACTTCTTCTGTTATAACTTTTTGCTGTGAACCCCTCATGTGTCATTACTAATTAGAATATCTGGCCATTATGAATGCGTGCTGCTTATCTAATCTGGATTCAAATGACACTGTCAGCTCACTCATTAATAATCTAGATCGGTGACGAGGAGGAAAGCACTATAAACTGATCGTATCTTGTTCGAGAACTTTTCCAATGATTTCGGGGAGGGAATATCCTTCGCCATGAAGGCCTACTGACCATATCCTAATCATCTGCACCATCAAGTATAGTTGATGAGCCCAATTATTGTTAGCGTTAATAGCAGATTCTACCACTCAACAATGCGGTTACGTGCAATGTGAATCCAGTGTTAAAATTCTACATTTTAAAATTTTTAGAACATTCTGAAATTGAAGTATATCTATATACTGTATAGCATCATGACAATCAAGTGCCGAAAAATTCGGATGGAAATGGTAATAAACTTTGTTTATTGATGCGTGCCGTAATATAGATACGGTTCGGAGAAGGTCTTCGTGGCAAAGTACACACTAGGGGTTAGTCAAACAACACTATCAGCATACTTCAGTGAGCTGACATAACACACCTCCTTCACAATTTTACATTATGAGGTTTATAGTACTGGACACAAAGCTTCATGATAATCTAGAATATAAGGTCCCAATGGCAAATGCAGTAATAGGCAGTCGTCCAGTCCGTTTCACTATCAAAAACGCTGGTCAATGGCAATCATACAGTTCTTTATTCTCATCGTACACTTGACATCTTCTTTCTAGATATGATTCCAACTGACTAGAATAGACTAGGGACACCTCACCAAAAGTATCTTGGTGCCCTAGTGGATGGAATAAATGCAGGAAAATCACAGTAGACTGCAGGAGCTCAATACACATACGTCCGCTCGCATTCAAACACAAGCCGCATCTCTTCTAGCAGACGATCACCCACCTCTGCTTCAAATATTCGCGTTTGCTTCTACACCATATCGGTTATGAAGACGTCACTTCCTTTATTAGTAAGTAAGTTACGTATAAAATTATCAGATAAGGAGCCCTGTCGAGCTAAACTATAATACCTACACAATCGCCCACGTTATGATTTTTTAAACATAAACAAACATATATCTTGATAACTCTAAATTTATCTTGTTCATTTCGCGATAACATGTTTTCTACTTACAGAGATAATCTGTAATCTAGAATAATCTGTCTCCAAAATTTGAAGAAAAACAAAATGTATAATTTAAACACTGGAGACAACGTGTATTGTGAATTGTTGAGTGACTGTGTTGTCTGAGTGGTAGAATCTGCCAGCTATACTCACAGCAGATGAATACCACTCTATATCTCTTCAGAACTCCACCATCGACATTTACACAACAGAGTAACGAAAGCTACAAGCTGCAACAAGCTGTTGGTTCCTAGCAGCTACGCGAGCACTGCCTACACCAGTGTTTCCATCACTTTTTTTGGGTCACCGCCCCTTGGCTCCCAGGGCATGTCCCCAGCGCCAGCCCCCCCCCCCCCCCCTGCATTTCCCCACAGTACATTAAAAAATGTAAAGAGTGAAAAATAAGGGCAACTGTTAATACAGTAACAACTAATTGCTCAATTTATCACATTCTAATATAAAGCTACAGATACGCTTATTTATTAACTTAATTTAAAAAGAAAAACTTAATTACTTAATGCAGTAAAACAAACAGCAGTATGCGAAAGTAAATTAGTAACAAACTTACTTCATTTTTAACTTCAGTGAGATGGATATTGTCGTGAGGTGTAGTTTTGAGGAGAAGGACAGCTTGGATGGAATGGAAGAATAAAAGATAATACCTAGAGAAAAATCTACCAGACTGCAGGTTTTATTGCACTGGTTGATGCACTGTCTCTCCTTGGGAAATAGTGTACTAGAATTTTACTTACAAGCGAATTCTGGCAACTAAACAGGATATTTTCATGGACGATAAATTTTCCTCCTCAGGAATCCCTACAAAAAAAAAACTGTGTAAAGCACATAAGGTTGAGAAAGAGATTTGGTGTCCAGCCACATTTAAAATACCCCGCCCCAAAAAAAGTTATTTGAATAAGGGCCCAGCCCCCCCCCCCCCCCCCCCGGTTAGATTTATATTTAAAATAAAATACAGCCCAAATAAAGTTAAGAAGAAAAATACAACAGACGCTGTTAAGTTAAATTGAATAAAAGGGTATAGATTCTCACATATCTGAATATACATATAAATGTGAAAAAAGAGTTTAGCTCTACTGTTTAGAAAAAAACAACTAGTATGTCATCCTATGGACAGTAGATCTCTTCTATTGCTGTACTGCTGGTAGGTGTTATACTCATCTCTCCGAAGGCCTGTAGTAGCTGCGGAGATGATTTTGTTTCGGACTCTCTTGGTTTGGTCTGCCCCAGCACTTTGGTACAGTGTTACAGTTCTATCGTATCAGCGGGCGGCAGAGTTTACTTCCCTGGACTCATTGCGCATCTCAAATAAGGATGGGGTAAGTCAGCCCAGCTGAGTACTTCTGTTTACTGGTTGATAGGGGTAACTGGGTTTTGGAATGGTCACCTGGTTAATAGAGTATGGGTGGTATGGGGTAATCTTTGGTACAGTGGACTCGTACCCTGGTTTGTACCATGGACCCGTAACCTGGTTTAGGTACCTTGTAACCGCAACCTGGGTGGACTGGAAACAATTGAAGTACCGTTAGTGGTTTCAAGAGCAATCATCTCCTAAGTCTGATGGCCGGTAAGCGTCCACCAGAAATAAATTAACACAATGCTAACTACCATTCAGTAACAGTGTGTGTGATTTATTATCTATGAAATACTCCTTCTTAACTGACATTATAACGTATCTTGAGTTCTCAGTCTCTATCTGGCTGTCTGCTTATTTACAGCAGTGGTTTTTCCCCATGTGGGCAATGAGTTTCACAAACTGTGAGGTATGGAGATGGGGTCATCAAATGGCCTACCTTTATATAAATGGGTACTTAACTTTGAGTTAGGGAAGGAAAAGACAGCGAGGAAGGAAACTGGTCTCCCCACGTCTCGATGCTGGACCTAGTATGGTGAAGTCTCTAACACTCCACTACCGCAATAAGTTACCGGGTTTTCGGATTCAAAGCTTGGTAGTGTCACGCATCAGTCTAACCAGCTGTAAAAGGGTACCTGACTCTGATCATGAGTTAGAGAAGGCAACGTCAGCGAGGAAGGGGACAGGTGTCACGCATCAGTCTAACCAGCTGTAAAAGGGTACCTGACTCTGATCTTGAGTTAGAGAAGGCAACGGCAGCGAGGAAGGGGACAGGTGTCACGCATCAGTCTAACCAGCTGTAAAAGGGTACCTGACTCTGATCTTGAGTTAGAGAAAGCAACGGCAGCGAGGAAGGGGACAGGTGTCACGCATCAGTCTAACCAGCTGTAAAAGGGTACCTGACTCTGATCTTGAGTTAGAGAAGGCAACGGCAGCGAGGAAGGGAACAGGCCACCCCACCTCATAAAGCTGGGACCCAGTACATCGAAGTCTATAACACTTCACTCCCCTACGGCAGAATGTGCTACGTGACTACCCTTACGGTTTAAATTAACGGCAGGCGAACAGCAGGAGTGTTTTAAAAAAATTCTAAACAACGGGGGAGGGGGGAGAGCTCACAATGTGAAATGACACTTTTTCAGTCAAGAAAGAGCACGGTGCTCGGTTTGGGTAATAAATTTCCACAATATTAATTTCCCGGTGAATTAACGCACAAGAACCGGAGTCTCAGATTCCCACGTTCAGTAATCTGCAGTCTGTTTCTCTGCTTCGAAAGAAGTTGGACAACCGCGCTGAAACCACGCTCTACTAAATACGATGTTGGAAAGGCAATATAGAACATCTTAACCTTTTCTCACACTGCAGGGTAGCGTTCAGAGATTTCTTTCTGCAACCAAAAGTCTTGATATGATTTTTTTTTAACATTGGCTTAAGCTCAACGCCATTTTGCAGCGATATCAGTTCTTCCACCCTTCCTAGTTCCTCAGTGCACGTGTCCATGAATGGATTTATTATCCAATCTGGAAAAGTAATCAAAAGAAGATCCTGAAATGTCTGAGACACTTTCTGCTGCATATCTAGCTGTGCACAATATACTTGAAGATTATCCTCTGGTATTTTGTCTTTCTCTTCCAACTCTAAGAGGCTGGGAAATTGGATTAACTCGCGACGGCCAAAATTACGTTTGAATAGCGTTAATTTGGCCAGAAACGTGGAGACGACAGATGTGACTTTTATAAGATTAATATCATTTCCTTGCAATTGTAGATTTATTTCGTTAAACCTTGTGAATAAATCTGACAAATATGCAATGTCATTGTTGACTCCGTTTTATCGTTGAGTTCAGTTTATACTGGTGAAGTGGTAGCTTAAAACGCGAATGGTTAAAATGAACGAATGTCAACAATATTCTTCAAACGAACTTCAACAAGTAGTATTGAACTGGGTGAACTGGGCAAGTACTGGCAGCACAGAAGTCGGTGGTGACTGTACATAGATTTTATTCAACACAGCACATACGGAGTGGACAAGACTAACATCGTCACAGGCGCAGAAATCATACGTCAACATGTTGATAATTACTTTCAAAGTTCCTGAAGATTCTCTACTAATAAAGTCCTCTGACTCAAGTGACTGAGGATCACAAAACTGTTACCATATACTATTCCGCTCATTCAAGTCCATTGACCTTCCTTCAAGGACGTACATCATGGTAACGTATTCATACTCCAGGATAAAATTCTTCCATATCATACTTCATAATCCCAGACTTTCTCCATACATCCCGTTAGATATAGTATATAGTTTTCAAACAAAGTCATACATGATAATACGAACAGGTTAGAGATTCCAGTTGACTAACCTCTCCCATTCTATGCCACGCTTCTGGCATTGTAGTAACAGCATATTAAACATGTGAAGCATATAAATTCATTAACTTGATTTCTTGTAGGTATTCTCCCTCTACGAAAAGATTCAAAGGCTATCGACTCCGTGTGTCCAATTCTAGGAATGTCATCTACGATGAATTCCCGCTAGACCATTAATAGGAGCGGCCTGATACTTTAATGTACATAAATAAACATGCCATAAGAAATGGGGCGACACTTACTTTATACTTCCACTATTGACTTCGCCATGAAGACCAATAGATACCAATACAACTAATGGCTATTTCACATTTGCCAAGAATCAAAGGATAACACAGCGGACATAAATATGGTCCGAGCTGCCCCTTACATGACGTCAGAAACTCTCCACTAGGTTACACGTGCGTCCAAAGCAACTCACACTGCCTTGTGCACGTCAGTGCGTGAATCAATCGAACGCCCAAATAATATAACTATATAAAACTGGTGCGTACATTTGGCAGGACCGAAGACTACCCCCGTAGGTAATAAATGTACGTAACAGCTCCCTTATCACCTCCCCTTAAAAAAATTAATTCTATTAATTTTTTTCGAACTAATTACTCGAGAGAGGTGAGTCAAAACTACAACAAGATTTTTGACATGCATAAAATTATATCATATTAAGAAAAGAATATTAAATGAAAACAATATAACTAAATGATAGTATGCATTAAAGCACACATCCACCATCGACCTACTTTGGAACGATGTGGTAATATTCGAAGTAAAAAAGAAGATGAAAATGAAAATGAAATAAACCATAAAAAAAAAGATGATAATAAAATTCAACAAAATTGTTTTAAAAGAAATTTGAAACATATGATTTCAAAAATGAAAATGAACAGCAACACTGATGATGATCAATGATAAAAGAATCAATAAAACAGAAAATTTTAAAATACAACATGCAAAATGAAACAAAGCATAATTAAAACTTTAAGAAGCAACGCACTTACTATTTCCTAACACTAGTAAGTTTGACTAGTTATCTAAAAGTGAGATATCATGTAGTGGGATACGTGAATACACGTATTGCGAAACACTAATAAAAGTTAGTAGATGTGTGATTTATAATCAATCAAATTGATTAAATTGAATTATACTAATTAATAGTACTTAATTTATGAACAAATAACTAATTACTAATTTATTCTAAGTGATTTCAATTTCACTCATTGTTAATATTCTTTTAGAACTAGTTAAATCGACAAGAATATGTTCTCAATGTACCATGCCTGAAATACGCTTACGAACACGATATGTAGTGTAATCTGTTCCATAACAATAGTGAATGTCTATTTGTCACTCTTACCAATGTTTCCATACTAAAAAAAAAATGTTACTTTAATATCACTGTTCCCGTTCTAACAAAACGTTACTTCAGAAGAAATAATGTTATAATCCATACGTAAGTATATTCTGAAAGTTATATATATACGAATACTGCAGAACTACACATAGTCTCCACAGATGTATAATCAGTGACCATGTACAAAGTTATTCATGTTTCTGTGAGGACGTTTCACCATCTGGAAGTGGTTTAATTTCGACATGTTCACTAGGGTATCTTGAAAGACAGTCTGCAAACACATTCTGTACTCCAGGAATAGCTCGTATCTCAAAATGGAACGGTTGAAGCGCAATAGCGTAACGCGCTGACTTTGATGACTTCACGTTCCCTGTGTTCAGTGCTGTAAGAGCTTTCTGGTCGGATTCCACCACAAAGTGTGATCCGAGGAGATAACGATCCAGTTTATTGATTGACCAGACAAGAGCGAGGAGCTCTTTATCTAGAACAAAATACTTCATCTCGCTCGTCGTAAGCTTTCTGGATACGTACATAACCGGAAATAAGGTGCCTCCGTATTCCTGCATCAAAACTGCCGCGATAGCGTAGGAAGAAGCATCACTGCGAAGAACAAAGGTGAGATCTTTGTTAGGCAACCTTAAAAAAGGCTTATTTGAAAAAAATTGTTTTATATAATCTAAAGCCGTTTGATGATCCTGCGACCACTTTATTACATTAGATGTGCCCTTCTTCAGTAACGAAGAAAGAGGTGCAGTTATAGTAGACAAATGAGGGATGAATTTAGAATAGAACTGTATTAGTCCTAAGAGCGACCTCACTTGTTTTTTTGTCTTAGGTGCTGAGATGTTTAAAATTTTAGAGACGTTACTGTCTTCTGTATACATTAAACCGCGACCTATACGGTGACCAAGAAATGAGATGTCATGAAAACCGACAAAAGCCTTTGAAGGTTTCGCTGTTAAGTTATAATCCCGTAAGGTAGAAAGTAAAGATTTTAAACCCTGAATATGTTCATCCCAAGAGTCACTGAAAAGACAGATGTCATCTATATAAGTAATGACATCGGGACGATGAGACAATATGCGGCGCATCATGCGTACAAAGGTAGCTGGCGCATTCATTAGACCGAATGGCATAAAATTCCATTGAAAAAGACCCCGTGGCGTCGAGAAAGCGGTGAATGGCTTTGCTTTAGGGGTTAATGGCACTTGCCAATAACCCTTTGAAAGGTCAAATTTCGAAAAGAATGTGGCATGAGATAATTTCTCTAATAAGTCGTCTAAAAGAGGTAATGGTTCCGCATCGAATTTTGTAACTTTGTTTAATTTCCTGTAATCTACGCAAAGACGTATATTGTTGTCCTTCTTCCTAATGATTACCATAGAAGAAGAATATGGTGATGAAGATGGTTCAATTATATTTAATTGAAGCATCTCATCCAATTCCTTATCAACCTTATCACGAAAGTGTAAAGGAATAGGATATGGGCGAACTCGAATCGGTGTATCGTCAGTCAGAATAATGTCATGTTGGATGACTGACGTATGACCTGGGATGTCAGTGAGGACATCCTCATACGTGTGTAGAATATTAGAGACTTGCTGACGTTGATCATCAGTAAGAGTAGATGAGATAGTAACATCATTCCATTTCTCAGTGGAATGGAGTGGTACAACTGGTATTGGTAGTTGTACATCATCGAAAGAAGATTCCTCTTCTTGGATGACAGACAAACTAGAATAGTGTTGAATAGGCGGTGTAGGATCGTCAGTTGCTTGGAACACTGATTGTAGATAATCAGGACGTGAGTAATATTCCTTCAACATATTAATGTGGAAGGTTTTATGTTTACCATTAACATCAACGATGTAGTCGACATCGGATATTCTTGAGATGATCCTGAAAGGACCTCTCCAGGTAATTAAAAGACGATTATTATGCGCAGGTAGTAAGACAAAAGCTTCGTCACCAGGAATAAGCTGGCGAAGACGTCTATATTTGTTTGCAAATAGAAGAGCTTTTTCTTTGGCTTGTTCGGATGATGCAGTAGCTAATCTACAAGCATCTATGATTCTCTTTCTCAGAGAGATCACATACTCATAAGAGGATTGAGTTTCCTCTTCAATATTCTCGTCAACCAATAAGTCGTGGATTAACGACATCGGACCGCGTGGTTGCATGCCGAAAACAAGTTGAAATGGCGAAAACCCCGTTGCTTGATTTTGTACTTCGCGATACGCAAAGAGACAAGCGGGTAGGACCCGATCCCAGTCTTGGGGATGGTCTTGAGTCATCTTACCCAACAACTGCTTGAGTGTCCTATTGGACGCTCAATTAACCCATTTGACATCGGATGATAAATAGAACTAAGAGATCTGTCTATACCTAATGTCTTCATAACTTGAGACATGGATTCAGAAATGAACTGAACCCCATGATCCGACAAGATTTTCCGTGGAAAACCAATGCGTGAGAAGATTAACATCAATGCCTCTGCTACACTGGCAGATGAAGTGTTCTTGAGAGGGATGGCCTCAGGCCAGCGAGTGCACATATCAATGCACGTAAGGATATGCGTATGCCCTCTAGCAGATGGAAGCATTGGACCAATAATGTCTATAGCCATTTTATCAAATGGTCTAATCGGGATGTCCGCAGCTTGAATAGGAGCCGCATGAAATGGACCCCGTACCTTAACTTCTTGACATATCAAACAAGACCGACAATAGAGAGTGATGTCCTTATCGACGCCTGGCCAGTAGAATGCCGAAAGCACTCTGGATTTGGTGCGCGAAAAACCCATATGGCCCGCACATTGCGAGTCATGCGCATGTCGTAATATACGAGATCTCATACAGGATGGGACTATAATCTGAGAACATAAGGATGAATCCTTTTCTCGTATTACTCTAACCAAAATCCCATTTTTAAGTATAAAGTCATGTCTAGATTTTGCAAGTTTGTTGCTGGTATTATTTTTGTTCACATACTGAAAAATTTTTTTTTAATGAATCATCATTCTTTTGCAATGTTGCAAACAACTCCCGTGAAATAGGAGCATCATCATCACAAGTGGTATGAACTGTAGGTTCCATAGGTGTATCATGCGACATATTAGTAGCTTGCGCTCTAGTCACTACTGCATTTGCAGTTTGAATATGTCGCTCTTCCCATTCAGCAATTTGCTGTGGTGTACACTCTTTAATACCATGTATGCGACCAAGTATTAAATCACAAATTGGATTCGGAAGGAGACAAGCTTAAATCTTTCCTGAAAAAAATGGTGTATTAAGATCAATAATAGCAGTGGCAAATGTTTCAATTGTGCCACCAAACGTTACACACTTGACAACCCGGCCCGTGGCACAACTTGGGTTGATCAGCGAAGTCCGGACGCCGACTGTGCTGCTACCAGAGCCAAATCGGAGAGCGCATGAAATATTGTTGACAAATCCCTTGTTAAACTTAAGAGAGCCCTGTCCCTGGTGTACTGACGCAGCAGTGGCCGTACAGACTGCAGGTAGACTAGGTAAGGTATGTCCGCAACGCAGCGTCGTGATCGCCCTGGGCTGGAAAAGAGTAGAGCATTCTGAACAATCTTTGACTTGGGTACAATCAAGAGAACAACACATAGCATTATGAGTTTCAGCTCCTTTACCCTGTTCAATGTTAGCCTGTGTATCACTAAAAGCGACATTAGAATGTCTATTCGTATTACTCAACGATCTATCTCGTCGACGCGATCGATTTTGATTTTTGTCATTAAAATTGCCATAACTGTAGTTTCTGCTAGAGTTAAAATTTGGATGAGTCCGATAATTTGTATAATGATCGTTATGATGTTGGTAAAATGGTTTATTTCCAAAAAATTGTTTGTTTTGCGGACCCTGAGATCTTGATCTCCAGTTTTGTTTATTATAATGTCCTTGATTATTTTTATAATTATTGTTACCAAAATCTCGCGATCTGTGAGCCTGGTTCCAAGAAACATTAAATGGAGCAGACTGTTAAAATTGCTTCCCTTTGTAAAAATTACCATTGTTAAAATTGTCATTATTTCCCTTATTGACATATCTGTCAGCACTAAAAGAACGATTGCGTGAAAAATTGTTTTGTTGTGCTGCAAAAGCAACAGGCAATTCATTCTTAATCTGTGCATTACTTAGATCCATGTTTGGGTGAGCAGTGCAAAAATTTTTAGCATGCTGTTCTAAGTCTTTCATAGATAAAGGTTTCCGTTCGTGTAAAAATGCGAGAAATGTAGGATTTACAGACGAAAGTACCTTATCGCGCATCAGTAAATCGAAGAGACCTTCATACGACTTTTCAATTTTGGATAATTCGATCCATCTTTCTAATGTTAGTCGTATTTGTGACAGAAAATCACTAAAATTTCTGCTAGATTGAGGTAGTAATGTATGAAATCTTGATCGATATTGGTCTTCTGTCATTTGGAATTTTTGCAGAAGTGCCGCTCTAAGAGCATTATAGTCATTTTTCTCACCAATGCTGGTGGTATGATAAACTGCTAATGCGTCCCCTGTGAGTAATCTGGATAAATATGTACAGTATAGAGCTTTATCCACGTTATAAGACACACAAGTGGCCTCAAACCTATCCAGGAAGAATATCACGTCATCAGACGGGGGATTAAATTTTGGTAATTTAAGGTGAATTTCCTTAAAATTATCATGTCTGGATGAAGTTTGGCTTTCAAAAGTTCTCTGAGAATTAGATTCCTGAGTTAACTTAAGTCTCTCATATTCTGACTCTGCTAATTTCAGTTCATGCTGTCGTTTTCTTTCATTCTCTTCCATCTCAAGCTGAAGTCTTTTGTGTTTTGTTCAGCTATTAATCTTCTTTCTTGCATTTCTTTTTGTTTAACTTCCATTTCTTTTTCAGCTATTAATCTTTTTTCTTCCATTTCCTTTTTAAGTCTATCTTCAGCCTCCCTTTGCTTCTGTTCTGCCTCTCGCTGAAATCGTTTCTCTTCTAATTCAGCGGCTAATCTCATTTTTTTCTCCTCTTCCTCAGCTATAAATTTCCTCTTCTTTTCATCCTCCTCAGCAGTTAATCTCATTTTTTTCTCCTCTTCCTCAGCTATAAATTTCCTCTTCTTTTCATTCTCCTCAGCCTCAATCCTTTTTTGATCTGCCTCAAATTTCAAATTTTCCAAACGTAAAGTTTCTAACCTTCTCTGATCAGCTTCTATTTCTTGAGCTTTCTTATATTCTGCAAGTGCAAATGCTTTTGCTTCCTCAGGAGCCATCTGAAGAGCTTTTGCTTGCTTAATGAAATAGTCTAAGGTAGCCATTATTCAATTTTATTATGTAATAATACTACTTAAAATTGTTACTACAACTAGTGGTTTTCGTTCCTGTTCTAGAACGGTAAAATCAATTTATATAATAGGCAATAATATTAATAATTAATAATGTAATTTATAACATGAAATGGTGTGAAAGCAATAACGTGACAGACAATAGCACAATACTGACACGACACGATAATCAAGACAAATGACTACAGTCGTAGAAATCAAATAAAATAAAATGTGGAACTAAAATAGAATGTCGTAAAAAATTACGATGACATCTACGATCAAATAATGCACAAGACAATTGACAACACAGTGTAAAAACATATGCTTTGTAAAAAAATGAACGACAGTCAGGTAAGATGGACAATAATCACATACAAAATACATCATGAAAATAAGGTACAAGTAAAAATAACTACCAAAAACAACAATTAAAACTTGACGAAACAGCTAAAACAGTCAGGTGTCACAGACTACCAGACACAGTGGACCAAAGATCCTTCTACGCTCACGCGTAGGAACATTCCACTGCGGGAAGTCTGCAAAATAATGTCCTACAGAACGTCTGACGAAGAGCCCGAATTGGCTTCGAGATGGATCTCGTTCGTCAGATCAACCTCCCTACCTCCCACGAAGAATACACAACATATAACACTTAATTTAACACGAAAAATATGAATGTGGACATATCACGGAAGGCACAACTAAGCGTAATAAAGTATACAACGGAAACACGTTATACTCATCTCGCGTGCAGGTAAAAAATCAATGTGCCTCGTCTCCGTGGATGTACGTCTACAGATAAAATACTTCGTTCTGCTTCTCTAGATTACAGCTCGCACGCAATAATGATGAAGAGATGATCTCCAAGTAATCAGTCACTGTGAAACTTGACGTGGAGGTTGATTGAAGACCTTGACCTTGGTAAACGTAAGTTGAATCTGATTTCTCATCCCACTGGGTTCCAAGTTCGAGATGTTGGTGACTTGAAAGTTAAAATCTTCTTTTCACAGAAAAGTATTGAGTACGTTCTTTGGAAGTTAGATATTTCCAGACCACACTGGCATACCAATTATTGTTGACTCCGTTTTATCGTTGAGTTCAGTTAGGTTATACTGGTGAAGTGGTAGCTTAAAACGCGAATGGTTAAAATGAACGAATGTCAACAATATTCTTCAAACGAACTTCAACAAGTAGTATTGAACTGGGTGAACTGGGCAAGTACTGGCAGCACAGAAGTCGGTGGTGACTGTACATAGATTTTATTCAACACAGCACATACGGAGTGGACAAGACTAACATCGTCACAGGCGCAGAAATCATACGTCAACATGTTGATAATTACTTTTAAAGTTCCTGAAGATTCTCTACTAATAAAGTCCTCTGACTCAAGTGACTGAGGATCACAAAACTGTTACCATATACTATTCCGCTCATTCAAGTCCATTGACCTTCCTTCAAGGACGTACATCATGGTAACGTATTCATACTCCAGGATAAAATTCTTCCATATCATACTTCATAATCCCAGACTTTCTCCATACATCCCGTTAGATATAGTATATAGTTTTCAAACAAAGTCATACATGATAATACGAACAGGTTAGAGATTCCAGTTGACTAACCTCTCCCATTCTATGCCACGCTTCTGGCATTGTAGTAACAGCATATTAAACATGTGAAGCATATAAATTCATTAACTTGATTTCTTGTAGGTATTCTCCCTCTACGAAAAGATTCAAAGGCTATCGACTCCGTGTGTCCAATTCTAGGAATGTCATCTACGATGAATTCCCGCTAGACCATTAATAGGAGCGGTCTGATACTTTAATGTACATAAATAAACATGCCATAAGAAATGGGGCGACACTTACTTTATACTTCCACTATTGACTTCGCCATGATGACCAATAGATACGAATACAACTGATGGCTATTTCACATTTGCCAAGAATCAAAGGATAACACAGCGGACATAAATATGGTCCGAGCTGCCCCTTACATGACGTCAGAAACTCTCCACTAGGTTACACGTGCGTCCAAAGCAACTCACACTGCCTTGTGCACGTCAGTGCGTGAATCAATCGAACGCCCAAATAATATAACTATATAAAACTGTTGCGTACATTTGGCAGGACCGAAGACTACCCCCGTAGGTAATAAATGTACGTAACAGTCATGCCTGATATTCTTTAGTTCTGTACTAAGCGAAGCATGCGAGTCTTTGAATAATTCTACTAAAGTTTCAAACAGAGCATAAAAGCGTCTCAGATAATTTCCTTTTGAGAGCCACCTGACTTCTGTGTGCATCAGCAAACGTTCAAACTGTTCATCATTCTCAGTACAAAGCTCTCGAAATAGTCGAGAATTGAGAGCATGGGACTTAATTTTGTTAACCGCTGTGATACCAGTATTTAATGATTTGTGAAGCCGATCACTTAGATTTTTTGTGACAAGATGTTGTCTGTGAATTACACAGTGTATTGTAAATATACCAGGTACAGCTTCTTTTAAGAAAGCGATAAACCCGCGGTAACAACCTATCATTGATGGTGCCCCATCTGTTGCACAAGCAAGAATGTTAGTAAGCGGAATGTCCTTCTCTTTGAAACATTTCTCTACTACACGAAATTTTTACTCCCCTTTTGTATCAGTTACTAGTTGCTTAGATAATAACAACTCTTGAACCAAGCTTTCATCTTTTACGAAGCAAACATGTGCAAGAAGCAAAGATTCTTTGCCCGGCAAAGTTGACTCATCCAACTGCAATGCAAATTCTGTTGTCCTCAGTATGTTGAACAATGTATTTTCAACATTCGCATCCATTTCATCTATTCTTCTTTGAACAGAGGTATTGCTGAGCGGAATTGCTTTAATTATTTGTTCAGGTGACTTATGCATAACTGTACTCACAAACCCTTATAGCTGGCAGAATCACATTTTCTGCGATTGTGTGAGACTTTACAGATTTAGCTATCAGCAATGAAATTTTGTATGAAGCTCGCAAACCATCACAGCTTTGTTCTGAAGTGTTGACAGACATGTCACGGACAGTTTTACGTTTCTGAAAGTTTTCACGAAGTGACTGAAAATATGTCAAACTTTTATCTGTTTTATCAAGGTGAATTTTTTTTCAAATGTCCAAGTAGTCTGGAAGGTTTCATCGCCTCATTTGAAAAGGCCCTCTCACGTAATAGACACATTGGCAGTTGTTGGTTATTTAGTGCTGAAATAAATCCATATTTCAGATATTCCACGCTGTATTGTCTGCACTTCTTTTTGGTTTCTTCTGCTTTTGCCATATTTGTTCTGAATTCTGGAACAAAGAATTGATGGTACAATTTTGCAGATAGAAAAGTGTACGTCGAGTAAACAACAAAAAGTGATTTAAAAGTGGCTTTACAAAAATGTTGACACAGATGTTCTTACCAGTTTACACTTCTCTTTTTTAAGTTTCTTAACCACAGCCATAAATAAATTAGAAAATATACAACAATCAGAAAAAAAAAAACAATTAGCAACAGCCACACCAACACTGAAGAAACCCAATAATCATTTCATAAAGTATAATAATAGTTATTTAATATGAACAAAATATAAAATAACGCACTATATTGATAGGTCTTCAGATTTAAAAATTGGGAGACAGTAGCCTATCTACAAAGTGTAGAGATACCGGTAACAAATTAAAAGGATGTAATATTGTGATTGAACAGCAATATTCAATATACGGCAAATCTGTATCAAAATGTATCTGCTTAATTAATAATTAATGTTAGTCAAACCGATGCTAGCTCTGTGCAAACAAACAAAAAATATAAGTATGAAAACTTACCTTATCGTGGTATTGTATGATGGTGTTATTACTAAATGTAAATTGTATGAGGCCAGCTGTGAAGGCTCCTGAGATAAAATGTAGTGGTGAATTGTCAGAAGGCCTTTCTTGCTACCACTACGACCTCACACTTAATTTTTTTTTTTATGAATGTGGCTACGTAAAGTGTCTAGGGTTATGATATGTAGTGTGGTGTAATGGATTATAAATATACCCACAGATATTAACAAGACTAATAATATTAATAAATGTTAAAATACACTGAACTAACTCACGTGTGTAAAATTTTTTGATATAAGTATATTACATTTATTTTGTTCTGTGTCAATTTTTTAGGTTGACCAGAACTTAAAAGGATTTAGAGATTATGAAAAGAAATGCATAGAATATTATATCATAAATGCAATAGTGTACATATATATGTACTATACTAGTTAGTTTTATTAAAATGTTCTAGTATTCATCTACTTGGGAGGATAGTACTGTTTGTGCTGTTGGGGTGGCCTCATCACACCTGTCTATATTGACTACACAGTGTCCAGAAAATGGTGGGAATCTTTATGGGGTTCTTAGTAACTAAAGGGCGTTGGTGAAAGTCCAGCAGACCAGAGGCTCACTCATCTGGTAGTTGTCGCTCTGGTGCTGAAATCAGGTGGTCCCACCTCTCCGTGCTGGCGGGCAATAATGGTGGTCTCTGTCACAAATACTGCACAGATACACTCGAGTAAAGTCACCAACTGAATAGACCCTGCTTTGTTGACGACAGAAACTCGCAGCTCTGCAATCAAAGTATGGGCCATGTGTCAAAATCTATTCTCTACCCACGTCTGGACACAACAGTGACACAACAACCACATCATACAGACAGGTCAGATCTCTCTGACCAAACAGCACATTACCATGGTGGTTTTACATCAGATAGATCCTCCCAGACTATAGATCCTGAAAAATGTTTATTAGTTTTCGGCCCTAAAAGAGGATAGGTAATATGTATCATTATTCTCAACACTTGATCTGTCTTGCATAATCCTTGCTGGAGTTTATGTACATTGTTGGTCCCTAGACCCTGACTAGGGCGGGGGGTCTAGAGCAAATCCCTACTTGTTTGTAAGGCTAGATTTCGATATGGCAGTATCAAATCACTCAAACATGAAACAATATTCAAAATATATAAGGAAATAATTTCAATCTTACCAGATTATGAATAAATAACACAGAATTGCTAGCAAAACTCAGCTGAGCTGCTGGCTATAGTATGGCGTCCCTAAATTTATTTCACTTGCTTTCATATGGAATCACCACACTTTAAAATCTGTGTCTATCACTGAACAACTATTGAAGAATGGCCCCACTTTCGCGTCTGAGCGCTAATGATATGATTGTCTGTGGCCAATCACTGCCTCGGTTTATTTTAAATTTCAAATTTCCTACCATAAAGTCATTTCAGTCATGCTTCAGTCAAGTATGGATGTTTATCTGTTAGTCTGTCCGTCTCTACTTGTGTTTCTAAAAAAAATGTGCTTGATTTTTGAACCAACCTTTCTCTCCCCTCCAAAATTTTGTCGTTAAAAGTTATATTTAGACACAGCTACCGCTCAAAAACCCTCTCCTCCATACTAAGTAAATTTGAACACCTGCGTCCAAGGTCGTGTTTTTGTGTGCAAATTGCGACACTTTTTTATTCAACACAGTCTGTCGATGATGTGAACTACACTGTCTTTTGTCATTATCTTCAATATTATCTATCCGTTTGTAAAATTAAGACCATCTTAGTTCACTGCTCAGAATAGGCCATCCGGCCAGCTAATTTTTATATTCCTAACATTAATATTAAGAAAAAATTACTTTTTAATTTTTGTAATATTCCTAACATCTGCGTTTTACCGCTCCATTCAAATCAAAAGCTTGGTATCGCAAAAGCGTCCAATAAATGACTGTGGCGTAACATATCTAGGGTCCCTTCTGTGGAGTTGCTTACTTTTTATGTCAACTTGGGAAACGTGACTTTTCTCCGTTTCCCCCCCAATTGCGTCTCCTTAGCCTTTCCAGTCATATTTTTTTTCTTTTTGATCCGCCGTTCCCCTCCTGTCTAGCAAGTCAATTATTATGGAGGATGATGACCCGCGGTCTAGGCGATCATGTACATCAGCAGCCTACGCATTATGTTTTTATCCTTAAATGTTATCTTTGGAGGGATTTTACCGTTGTATCTCTGTCAATTTCACTACACATCTCCCCACTTGAAAACATGCCTATGGCAAGTTCCAAAACCAGCGATACACATAGGTAAAATTACTCCTCACGTCTGCCACTACTCTAATTTTGATCACAGGGGTGCCGACTGAGGAAATCTGCACCGACATTCAATTTGCCTGGGATATATTGGATACTAAACTGATAAGGTTGAAGCAATAAAGACCACCTCAGCAATCTTGCGTTTTCATGCTTAGCCTGAGACAAGAACACGAGAGGCTGATGGTCCGTCTCCACCACAAATGTCCTACCATACAGATAGATTTGAAACTTCTTTATTGCCCAGATTAATGCTAAACATTCCTTTTTCGCTTGTGGAGTATCCTTGTTCCGCCTTATTCAATTTGCGGCTTGCATAAGCGACTGGTTTAAGTTCCCCATCAGGTGAAGATGATCTTTGCAACAAAGCCCCTCCGAGTCCTACATTACTTGCATCGGTTCTTAAGACAAAGTCCTGTGTCAAATCAGGCAGTTTGAGAATAGGCTTGCTAGTGAGTTTTTCCTTTAACTCTTGAAATGCTAGTTCACATTGTGCAGTCCAAATAATTTTATCTGGAAGTCCCTTGCGAGTCAGATCAGTCAGAGGAGCACAAATAGCGTTAAAATTTTTGATGTATTTCTGATAAAATCCGCATAACGACACGAATGATCGCACGTCCTTTTTTGTTTGCGGCCTAGGTGCTCTCTGCAGTTTTTTCCAAATTCTTAGGATCAGGGGTCATATTACCCTGATATACCGTGTGTCCCAAGAATTCCAACTCTTTGCATCCAATACAACATTTTGTTGGCCTAGCAGTTAAGTTCGCCTCCCGAAGTCTATCAAACAACATCTCCAGAGCTTCAATGTGTTCTTCAAATGTCTCGGTGGCGACGAGAATATCATCCATGAAATTTGTGATACATGGGTTATTCAGGGGATCCAACAATTTTCGCATCATCCTTGAAAACACACTCGGAGCATTTTTCAGTCCGAATGGTAGCATATTGAATTCATAATGTCCATCCGAAGTGCTAAAAGCCAAATAAGGTCTCACTTCAGGCTTCACTGGGATCTGGTAATAGCCTTTACTAAGATCCACCTTTGAAAAATATTTTGCCTTGTTCAGTCTGGCAAATAACTGTTTTGTGTCTGGTAATGGATCCACTTGTCCTTCTGTAACAGCATTCAGTTTCCTGTAATCTATGCACAGTCTGTGTTCCCCAGACGGTTTTCTCAACAAAACGACACTAGAACTAAAAGATGATTCACTGTGCGAAATAATCCCCTCCTTCAACAAATACTCTATTTCTTCCTTCAATGCCTTCTCCTTCGCGAACGGAATAGAATAGGCTCTCATACAGATTGGGTTTGAGTCTACCAGTTTCATGTCATACTGTAGCAAATTTGTATGGCCTGGTTTATCTGTTAATACATCTGTATGTTCCTCCAGAACTTGTTGAACTCTCTCCCTCTGGTTTTTAGTCAGGTGCTTACTGACTTTTACCTGTGCTGCTGTTTCACAAGGATGTAATGGGTATTCATGTGAGGTGAGTGGTTCCTTTTGCATCTGGGTTGCAATAGCCAAGGTCAATAAAGGGGTGCTTTCCTGGAGTGGTCTGTCCAGATACTTCTTTAACAGGTTTACATGATAAACTTTTTCCTTCCCCTTTTTGTCAATTTTATAGTTTGTTCTAGACACCTTCTCTAGAACCGTATATGGACCTTGCCAACCAATTTGTAATTTATTCTGGCTTCCGGGTAGTAGAAGCAGCACCTTCTCTCCGACTGCCAGTTCCCTGTCCTTTGCCTTCCTATTAAAATATGCTGCATGTTTCTTCCTGGCTTGTTTCAAATTATCATTTGCCAGTTTCCATCCAGCTTTCAAACGAGTGGTCAGTTCGTTCACATATTGATACGATGAGGTAACAGTCTCTTCCGCCTTCTCATCTGTCCAGGTCCTTAATAAAGTTACATCTGGATCTTTAATTTATCATACGTATTTTTCCTGGAACCCGTCTGGTCCCGTCCCTTAGAAGCTTTATAATGAGGACTTTTCTTCCTAGAATCATCACTCACAAATCGACCACTACCAATTTTTCTCTGGGTTTTGTCTCCCCACTTAAGATTGTTTCTGAGAGATCTTCGCTCTCTTGTCTGTTCTTCCAGTTTTATAAGTCTGACCGAGGGATTGTCATCTTATCCTGGGTAAAATTTCTTCTTTGTACTCTTCGCATAGTGGCCATGTTAATCCATTCAAGTGAAGACTGGGTGTGAAAAGGGGGCTCCCATTCCACTTTGTCTACCCGAGTATAATTAGTTTTCCTTTCAGGCCTAAAGTTGCCCCGTGGCGTTTCTAGGTCCTGCACATATTTTCCCTTTGTGGGTGTTCCCTCATGAAATACGCCACATGCTTCTACAAAGTTTTCAACATCGACAGTTACGTCGGGCCAATAGTATCTTCGAGCAATCTTTTGGCAGATGGTACCGACTTTCTCATGGTCACCATCTGTTCCAACATGTAAGCTCCTTATTAAGTTTGCCCTATATATCTTGGGAAGAACTAACTGTCCGTGACCAGTGGATCTAGTTCCTGTCTTCCTGTATAAGAGTTTGTTCTTCATGAAATATTCCCCCTTGCTCGGAGGTGTGTGGCATTTGGGCAATTTTTTAAAACAGGGCTTGAGTGTCCTATCCTCAGCCTGCGCCTTCCTCATCTCCTCTGGATGAGCATTTATAGGTTCACCTTCTTCCTCCTTCTTCTGTGACCTGGTCTGCACTGTCGCCATGATCACAGGTTTCTCGGGATTCCCCAAGAAGACGTATCTACACCCCAATATCAGAGGGTAGATTGGTTCATCTATCACTGCTGCTCTGATTTCTCCTTCCACATAGCGAGTTTTCACCGTTATCCTTGCGATGGGAAGTGTCATGAGTGGTATGTCCTTAGTCGCCCCTTGTATTTCCACTGTTTCTGTGGTATACTGACTTGGGTCCACTAGGCTAGACTTCACAACTGAATCATAATCCAAACCTGTATCATAAAGGCACCTTATGGTGACCCCATTACAAATAACATCCTCACAAACTGGGGGGTGATAAGGTTCCTGTTGTCCCTTAGGATTAACCTTTAATCTTTGCGTCCCCGACTTCATTGCAGCAATGTTTGAAGGTTTCCTTCTACAAAATTCGGTGTTATGGTTATCCTTCTTGCACCATTTACACCATCTTTTTCCTTGGTTCAACGGTTTTCTTTCATTGAACTTTTGGTCATTGAACTGTGAGTTTCTGTCGCGATAGTCATTTCTTGGCCGCTCAAAGTTTGTCCTACCTTTATTTCCCTGCTCTCTAGTATCAAATTTATTAAATTGCTGTGGAGCTTTAAAATTGTCTATGTGCTTCTTCTTAGCACCACTTACCTCTGCCTGAGCTGCCTGATACCTCTCAGCAACATTTAAAATTTCCCCCAACTTCTCTGCACCTTGTTCCATGAGAAATTTTCTCATGTCTGGAGCCATGGACTCTCTCAATTGCTCAATCATGATCATTTCTTTAAGATCTTGGGTCTTCCCCAGAGCCGTCCATTTCTCCAAATAGGTTTCTAGTCTAGCAGAGAATTGGTGGTATGTCTCCCCAGACAACAGTTTAGCATTTCTAAATTTCTTACGATAAAATTCACCATTCTTCTCGTACCTTAATAACAAAGCCTGCTTTAACATGTCATAATTGTCTTGGTCTTCCCTGTTCATTTTAGCAAATACTTCATAAGAAGTACCCCTCAATCCCTGTGATAGCTTTAAACTCCACCTCTCTCTCTCTAACCCATATGTAGTAGCTAATAACTCAAAACGTCCTAGGTACCCCTCTATGTCATCGTCTTTTTCAACAAAATGGTCTAAATGAAACCCCATAGCTGAGTTTGAGGCTCCCAGACTGGGCGTAGCATCTGAGGCAAAAGGGCTGGCACCATTTTTCAGGGGCCGGGCCTTGTAATTCCAGCTCCCTTAGTCGTAATTCGTGCTCCCTCTGCAACCTTCTATCTTCTGCCTCCCTTTCGGCAGTCAACCTTTTTTCTTCTGCCTCCCTTTGCTGTCGTTTTTCTTCTGCCTCCCTTTGCTGTCGTTTTTCTTCTGCCTCCCTTTCGGCAGTCAACCTTTTTTCTTCTGCCTCAATCTGCAGCCTCTTAATTTCTCTATCAGCCTCAATTTGTAACCTCTTCTCTTCAGCTACCTTTCTATCTTCCCTTCAATATATTTATCACATTCAGTCGTTACGTATTGAATTAAAATTTGACCATCCATTCCCATCTCCTTCGCGGTGAGCACAGCAGCTGATCTAAATTTTGCCAGCTCCGCCATACTTTTTTTTAGACAATATAATAATATACAAGATAAATCTCTAACCAGTAAATACACTAAGTACTTCTTATGACTATAGTCTAACTAATTCTAACTAACCAGTTAACTAATTAATTATTACTGGCTGTGAAGATTCACCAACTTTTATCTGCAGGGACACTTTTAATTTTAAGGGAAATTTTACAATTTATTTCCCTACTTTTATTTCTCCCACCAGGAGATCCTAAAACAATTAACTGTTGGGCTAATTATCCCTGGACAAGACCCCCCAATATTGTAGTGGTGTTTTGATGGTATTGTAAATGGTGCGTTTTGAGGGCTTTACTAAATTAAATTGTATTTTTTGCTCGAGGCCAGCTGTGAAATTTCAATTCTATCGTTTAAGTTGAGAATTTTCAGAAGGCCTTTTTTTCCGCTTCTACACTCCCCCAAGGAGCGCACAAAATTAATTTTTTTTAATTGAATGTGGCTATATAAAGTCTTATTTTTTTTTCTTCTGCCTAATCTGCAGCCATATTTGTAAATTCTCTATCAGACCTTTTTAACAAAACCTCTAATTTTTTCTAACTGAGTTAAAAATACCTTTTTCTACAATTTTGTAAAATTTTTTTATAAGTATTTTTTTTCCCGTTTCAATAATTTTTTATAACTTCAATTTAATTAAAATTGAATTTAAAATTAATGACCAGACGATTGCCCATAAACCTTATTCGCGGTGAGCAATAGCACAGCAATATTGATTAAATTTTTTCTCCAAAGCATACTTTTTTTCAATATAATTTATGGGAACAAAATTTGATAATTTACTGTAAAAATTATTTTTCTTAAAGGTCCAGAAAATACAGTAAGATACTATGCTGGGTTTGACTTTTAACCGAGAGTGAACTAATTTTAACTAACTTCTATATTCCTAATTTTATTACTGGCAGTGTGAAGCTTCACCAACTTTTATTATTGAAGTCCTTAGGAATTTTTTTTAATGTTAATTTATGGGAAAAAAAACAATTTATTTTCCCTAATTTTATTTCTCCCAAAAAGGGAAGATCCTAAATTACTGTTGGGCTAATTATCCCTGGACAAAGACCCCAATATTGTAACAAGTGTTTTGATGGTATTGTATGATGTGTTATTAAAATGTAAATTGTATGAGGCCAGCTGTGAAGGCTCCTGAGATAAAATGTAGTGGTGAATTGTCAGAAGGCCTTTCTTGCTACCACTACGACCTCACACTTAATTTTTTTTTAATGAATGTGGCTACGTAAAGTGTCTAGGGTTATGATATGTAGTGTGGTGTAATGGATTATAAATATACCCACAGATATTAACAAGACTAATAATATTAATAAATGTTAAAATACACTGAACTAACTCACGTGTGTAAAATTTTTTGATATAAGTATATTACATTTATTTTGTTCTGTGTCAATTTTTTAGGTTGACCAGAACTTAAAAGGATTTAGAGATTATGAAAAGAAATGCATAGAATATTATATCATAAATGCAATAGTGTACATATATATGTACTATACTAGTTAGTTTTATTAAAATGTTCTAGTATTCATCTACTTGGGAGGATAGTACTGTTTGTGCTGTTGGGGTGGCCTCATCACACCTGTCTATATTGACTACACAGTGTCCAGAAAATGGTGGGAATCTTTATGGGGTTCTTAGTAACTAAAGGGCGTTGGTGAAAGTCCAGCAGACCAGAGGCTCACTCATCTGGTAGTTGTCGCTCTGGTGCTGAAATCAGGTGGTCCCACCTCTCCGTGCTGGCGGGTAATAATGGTGGTCTCTGTCACAAATACTGCACAGATACACTCGAGTAAAGTCACCAACTGAATAGACCCTGCTTTGTTGACGACAGAAACTCGCAGCTCTGCAATCAAAGTATGGGCCATGTGTCAAAATCTATTCTCTACCCACGTCTGGACACAACAGTGACACAACAACCACATCATACAGACAGGTCAGATCTCTCTGACCAAACAGCACATTTACCATGGTGGTTTTACATCAGATAGATCCTCCCAGACTATAGATCCTGAAAAATGTTTATTAGTTTTCGGCCCTAAAAGAGGATAGGTAATATGTATCATTATTCTCAACACTTGATCTGTCTTGCATAATCCTTGCTGGAGTTTATGTACATTGTTGGTCCCTAGACCCTGACTAGGGCGGGGGGGTCTAGAGCAAATCCCTACTTGTTTGTAAGGCTAGATTTCGATATGGCAGTATCAAATCACTCAAACATGAAACAATATTCAAAATATACAAAGAAATAATTTCAATCTTACCAGATTATGAATAAATAACACAGAATTGCTAGCAAAACTCAGCTGAGCTGCTGGCTATAGTATGGCGTCCCTAAATTTATTTCACTTGCTTTCATATGGAATCACCACACTTTAAAATCTGTGTCTATCACTGAACAACTATTGAAGAATGGCCCCACTTTCGCGTCTGAGCGCTAATGATATGATTGTCTGTGGCCAATCACTGCCTCGGTTTATTTTAAATTTCAAATTTCCTACCATAAAGTCATTTCAGTCATGCTTCAGTCAAGTATGGATGTTTATCTGTTAGTCTGTCCGTCTCTACTTGTGTTTCTAAAAAAAATGTGCTTGATTTTTGAACCAACCTTTCTCTCCCCTCCAAAATTTTGTCGTTAAAAGTTATATTTAGACACAGCTACCGCTCAAAAACCCTCTCCTCCATACTAAGTAAATTTGAACACCTGCGTCCAAGGTCGTGTTTTTGTGTGCAAATTGCGACACTTTTTTATTCAACACAGTCTGTCGATGATGTGAACTACACTGTCTTTTGTCATTATCTTCAATATTATCTATCCGTTTGTAAAATTAAGACCATCTTAGTTCACTGCTCAGAATAGGCCATCCGGCCAGCTAATTTTTATATTCCTAACATTAATATTAAGAAAAAATTACTTTTTAATTTTTGTAATATTCCTAACATCTGCGTTTTACCGCTCCATTCAAATCAAAAGCTTGGTATCGCAAAAGCGTCCAATAAATGACTGTGGCGTAACATATCTAGGGTCCCTTCTGTGGAGTTGCTTACTTTTTATGTCAACTTGGGAAACGTGACTTTTCTCCGTTTCCCCCCCCCCCCCCCCCCAATTGCGTCTCCTTAGCCTTTCCAGTCATATTTTTTTTCTTTTTTATCCTTAAATGTTATCTTTGGAGGGATTTTACCGTTGTATCTCTGTCAATTTCACTACAATAGCAACGTTGAAAATAGACGGGAAACGTACATCGCGCCAGTCGATTTATGAAAGTCTGTCTGAATATAAGGTAGGAAAGCCGGTTCAGAGGTTCAAAGACTGATTTCTACTGCCAAGTGCCGTTAAAAACTTGCTCCTTTGAGCCTTTTCTGTTATTTATTACCAATCTCCGAATATTTAGTTACCACTAGCCCCCGCAAATACTGAGGCAATAAATTCCACAACAAAGCAAAGTTGGTACTTTCTGAATCATCAGCAGGTATCTTATTTCGTCCATCCCATCGGCACGGATCATTTCTCTTTCTTCTGGAGTGATCGAATGGACAATAGGTGTTTGGCTAACCCCCTTTCCTAGCAATTCCCGATTACCGTTTATGGTCAGCGATGGTTACCTGAGCTCAGAATGACACGCATAGACGAAACTATGCCTTGTTTAATGACCCTAATAACACAACCATCCACATCGTCCCCGCTTCACTGATGTTGTCTCTCAAATCCACAATTCCTTTCTCCCCCGCACGTACTGAATTTAGCTTGTCAAATCCTGAACCCCCCTTACTACTAAACGGCCACTATTTACTACTGAACGCCCCCCTCTGGCCCATTTTTTCCGTATCGCCCCCTTGGATCCTTCCAAAGCCCTCAGGGGGGCGGTACCGCCAACTTTGGGAACCACTGGTCTACATCGTCCTTTACGCTCCGTATACCTCGGCAATTAATGTGACAAGTTTGTAAAGTCTTTAAACACCTTTAACGATAAGGTCAAGATAAGATATATGATATTGTGACACTTTGGTGAGGACTCTATATATTAACAGTATAGTGGGGATTGAAATTTTAACAGGTTGATTCTTCTTCTTCTTCCTTCTTCCTCGTTCGCCCTGAAAAGGACGGTGGTTGCGTTGTGTCTGTTTGCGCCTAAGCTGTGATATCTGCACCTTTCGGTCGACACATCCGACTTCTGCACGGCATTTTTAGGGACCGGGTTTGCCTTCCCATTTCGATCCGTACTCGCTCAGCCAGACTGCACTGCTGCAGACTGTTTCCAGGACCACCACGTGGAGGTGGAGTACGGTTTTGATCAGCTCTGGTTCGCTGATCCTGATGCAAGCAGTCAAGCTATGGGTCGCTGACTGCATTCACTATTGCTGCATCTTGGGGTCCCTTAAGCTTATTAGTAATCTGTGCCCTGGGAAAACCGCGCTTTTTATTTCCGGGGAAAAGGGACTCGTCTAACGTTTTTCTAGCTTAAAAATTCTTTCTTTTTCCTCTTCATGAATACTCCCATGAGATCTACGGGTAGATCGAGATCGACCTGTTGCCAACCCCTTTAGCAGAGAAAATAAATAATTAAAATAAACTATTGTGGTATGTCAATGTTACATAGACGAGATATGTGCGCAGACATTAAATATATGCACACATTCACTTGGTTTATAATTCCAGAGTATATGAACTGGATCCAATACCGCTTAATTGACTGGTAGTAAATACTGTTGTCTAACTGTCGATTCTTGGAAGTCTAATCGCTACAGCTGTTTTTAAAATTCTAGGTCAGCTAGTGTAAAAATAAAAAAGCGGGAAAAAAACTAGGTTATAGCCTAATTATATGAGGAAAATCATTGGCTGTCAAAGTGTCGGAAATGCTGACACCGAGTGTCAATAACAATTCACACACGCCTCAACAGGGATTTTAGTCCTCACATCTGGAACAAGAATTTGAGTTACAACATCCTAACTCCATGCATTTTTTTTAAACGTCATATTATAGTAAGTAAATCCACTTAAAGTAATGTCTGCTCTCAATTCTAGCGCTGATTTCTAACGAGGCATCGACTAACAATGTGATTGCTGAAACTGTCTTGACAAAGTAAGCCTTTTACTCATTGAAAGGCGAGTTAACTATATGTTCCTGGAAATTATGGTCAGTAATAAAATGCAGTTCACAAGAAAATAGTGGGTTACTAGGATAAAGGTAAAGGTCAAGGTCAAGGTAAAGGTAAAGGTAGTCTTTTATCAGATACTGTCGTAGGGGAGTGAAGTGTTAGAGGCTTCACCATACTAGGTCCAGCATTGAGAGGTGGGGTGACTAGTTCCCTTCCTCCTTTTCCTTCCCTAACTCAAAAAGCAGAGTCAGGTACCCATTTACAACCGGGTAGACTGGAGCGTGTCGGCAGCGTGAATTGAACCCAGCTCCTTTGCCGAGAGACACTAGCGCTCTAACCACTCTGTCAATCGGACGCTCGTTACTATATAGAATAAATTTGTATTTAAAAAGGTGAACTAATTTTGTACGCATCATAGCATAGAGGATGTTGCTACAGAAATAGCACATGACATCATGGATTATTATTAGAATACGCATGGCGCCCACCCCTGTAATTACAGCGTTGCCACTCCTATGTGTAGGTGGCTGCATTCAAAAATAAAACGAAAGATAACAAATAACTGCAGCGGCCGTGGGCTGTAAAATACACCATCATCATCTATATCATGTTACTTTGTGCTCCTTACGGAGCATGGAACTACCATTACAACTGGTTTCCTTGCAGGAAGTCTGTACCAGTAGTCTCTTGCATTAGTGGTTTCTGTGGCATTTTGTTCTACATGATGAAGTTGTTAGCCCAATGCACGTCCTCACATTAGTGGCCTCGTACGACTTGCCTGACGGTATGGTAGTCCTCTTCTTTATTTTTCGTTTCGGAGACCCCTGGAAAACTATACGGGACTAGAATCAATGGTAAGTTTTTTAAAAATAAAATTTTGCCTCGTTTTGGCAAGGCGCGCACCATTCATCCTAGACACAGAGACCATCGGTTACATTAGGACGCATGTCCAAGTATTAAAGACAGTGTGGTTTGATTATTCTTTGACCAGAAGAATGCAAGCTGTATTTCGTCTAAGCAAAATCATTTTAATAGTTATAAATTGTTAAGTCTTTACGTACGGATGCAAGACATGGGCAAAGACTACAACCCATACAAGCCAGATTCAAACCTCAGAAATGAGGTATTTGAGGAAGGTGGTTGAAGTAACACGAAGTGACATGGTCCGCAACCAGACGATACGTCAAGAGCTAAGAACCCAGCCCCTGCAGTAGAACAGTCCCAACTAAGATGGTTTGGCCATGTCTGCAGAATGGGAGAAGATCGGCTACCACGACAACCATGGGAAACTAAGAGCCAGGGATCCAGACCTCCAGGACGACCCAAAGTCCGCTGGGAGGACAACATTAGACAATCTTTGAAGGAACGAGGACCAGAATGGAACCAGGCCAGGAGGAAGACAGCCGATATGATAGTATTGTGCTCTGTCTTCCAAATCTCTACATCTTACGGTAGAAGAGGAATTACAAAGTAGTAAGTAAATTGTTAAGCAGTCGTACCGAGATGATGAGAAAGAATGTCTTGCTTAACGCCTCAATGAGAAATAACTGGGCCAATCCAGCCGGCATGAATGTGACAGACCTAATGTTACGTTTGTTGGATTTAACTATGGGCCTTCAAAGGTATCTACCTTCGCACCAGATTACTCTTGGCAGAGTTGTAGATAGAAGGATAATGACGCTTCTATCCCAAGGTAGTTTTCATAAGATATTTCCGAAGTCAAGAACAATGCTGCATTGGCAGGGGAACTGTTAACTTTATATCGGTCCGCCACCTTTTATGAAGAATTAAGTAATTATTAATTTTAGCTCGTCAAGCCCCCACCCTGATTTACTCAGTGGGTTTCTTATTATTATTAAGGTATAGCTCTGTTTAGAGTGTATTTTGTAAATTGACTGAGACAAACATGCAGTATATTTAAAATGATTAAATCGAAGTTCAATTTGTATAATTACAAATAACAAATTTAGTAATCATTTAGGTCTAAAAAGGTTTTAGAAAATTTGAATAATGATTAAGCAGAAAATTGTCATCACTGTTGTGATGCGATGAAAATTTATAAAGGAGTTCACGTGACAGCTTTAACGTTTAACATATCTGCCAGTGGTAGGTTCTGCTCCCGCTGATGGTTTGGTTCTTGGTAGACTGATCACGCTCGTCGCTGGTCAAGATTGTTAGGGCGCAGCATGTTCCCAGAAATATCAGTGAGTGTCTACGAAGTTGGTCCCTTGCCTTAAAGCTCATGCCACTGTTCCCTTCTTGCTCCAGAGATAGTACCCTCAACTGATACCACTAACAACTTTGGTAAAAGAATAGAAACGGAACGCTCTCCTGAGTATTGTGTCCCCTTCTCTCTATTCCACCATCCCATCTACCTCATAATTTACCCTCGGTGAGAATTAAACTTAATCTCTCGATAGAAAACTTAATTTACATTTAAATTAAAAAGCTTTATCATTATTTTACATTTAAATGAAAAGATTAATAGTACTGATAGAATATGTTTACATTTACTTCTCCACTGATTGAAAAGTGTTCACAATATAAATTGAATACGTTTCCATTTTATATCTACACTTGTTGAAAAGTTTGAAACTTTCATTAATTTTAAAGTGAACATGTTTACATAGACATTTACACTCGTTTGAATATGTAAATATTATACTTAGAACGTACATCATTTCTTTCATCTTTCCCTCCCTGTTCCATGTGGCATTTGGAACTACCTATGCTTTTAGTTCTCTGTAAGAAACTAGCGATAAAGCAGTCACCAGCCGTAGCAGTGGTGGTTCATGACATCATCATTCTATACGCAGAAGTTGCCAGCCTCAAATGATTTGGACATCCCTTAGCGATTTTCACATGTTAATATTCACATGGTAATATAAACATATTAGGTCACATATTAGTAATGGGAAATATAAAATGTAAAATGTACAACTTACGCCAATCCTGGCTCATAGACTTTTTGCTCAGATGAATGAAGTTAACACTAGCAGATGCATTTTATACACGGTTTGGTACACGAGAATTTACCAACATGACTGCCGTTTCAACATTGCATCACCTGTCTACTATCTCAGCAGGGATGGGCAGGTAAACTGACAAGATGACTTATTACTAAATGGAGTGTAAGAATGAAAGTACAAAATATTTTGCTACATAGCAGAGAAAGAAAAAAGTGCTGACCATGGAAAAGTTTGCAATTTATCAGTACAACAATTTAAAATGAGTACTGCCGGAGTGAAAGAGAGATCGAGAAGGGATCACCCCAAATCCATCTCGTGACAACAAAAAGACTGAGTAAAAGTTGGAAAGACAAAGCTGCTTGTGTGAAAACTTTAAATATTTATTTATTTTTTAAATCTTAGGATCCACAATCGACAACAATAATATACCACAAACAACAATGACATCAAGAATCCTACAGCACACACTGAAGTTACCCCTTCTTCCTTCGATCAATTCCTTTCTTGAACCCACACCTCATGTCTTGATTTTTCCATATTCCTTCCCTTTATCTTAGCTTCTCAATCTCCCTTCTAATGTTCAGGAAGTCCGTACGTTGACCTAAATCATGATATATTGTTAAGCTCGTGTCAGCCTAATGCCAGCCCCAGCTCCTGTAAACTTGGATCTACAAGAACAGATAACTTGCTTTTCGTCTTTGACCCATTTTCAGATAGTTTCCTTACATTAATTTCTAGTGACTTGCTTCTCTGTAGAAAATCTTGAAGAGCGTGCATTGTTCCGTAAGTTTAATGAACTTTGATATTTCCGGAGTTCAGAACTGACCTACTCTATAACGACTGGTATCGCAGTCAATAGCCGATAATTACATAGAGTGAGTAAGCCTTTTAAAATATTAAGAAACCAACCCACCACAAAAATATTTATAGAATGTGATTCCTGTATTACACACATTGGGATTCTCGCCGGTGCTACGGAGTTTGTGCACTGTGCTGAGATCATCCTTGTGTGATCTAAGGGGGGAGATCGGAGCACTTATGGCGGGAGTTGTACGTGTGCAATGAAGATAGTCCTTCAAACTAAACCAAAAAGGGTCAAAGTATCCCCCATAGCAGATACTGCCGTAGGGAAGTCAAGTCTTAGTCTTCACTATACTAGGTCCAGCTTCTAGAAGTGAAGTCGCCAGTTGCTTTCCTCAATGTCTTTGCGTTCCTTAACTCAAGAGCAGAGTCAAATACCCATTTACAGTTGGGTAGACTGTATGGTAACGCCACTGTGTTTCGAACCCGGCAAAATTGCCACGAGAGGCCAGCGCCCTAATCACTCTGCCAATCTGACACTCCAATTATCGATAGCGAGTGCAATTTGCAATCGTAACACATAGGGGCCTAACTACAATGTAACCCCCCCTCCCCCCTCAACAAACACAAATTAGGTAGGGCTTTCCTCATATGATGGGTTCAACAACTAGAATCAATACATCAAATCTGTATCGAAGATGTAACTATTGACATCATCGTCATCTTCATTATCATTACGATTCCGCGTCCCAATGAGCATAGGCCTTCCAGAAAACACATGCCAACTCTTCCAGTACATGCCAACTCTTCCAGTACATGCCAACTCTTCCAGTACATGCCGTCTCTTCCAGTACATGCCATCTCTTCCAGTACATGCCATCTCTTCCAGTACATGCCAACTCTTCCAGTACATGCCAACTCTTCCAGTACATGCCGTCTCTTCCAGTACATGCCATCTCTTCCAGTACATGCCAACTCTTCCAGTACATGCCATCTCTTCCAGTACATGCCAACTCTTCCAGTACATGCCATCTCTTCCAGTACATGCCAACTCTTCCAGTACATGCCAACTCTTCCAGTATATGCCAACTCTTCCAGTACATGCCAACTCTTCCAGTCCATGCCATCTCTTCCAGTATATGCCAACTCTTCCAGTACATGCCAACTCTTCCAGTCCATGCCATCTCTTCCAGTACATGCCAAGTCTTCCAGTACATGCCAACTCTTCCAGTACATGCCAACTCTTCCAGTACATGCCAACTCTTCCAGTACATGCCAACTCTTCCAGTACATGCCAACGCTTCCAGTACATGCCATCTCTTCCAGTACATGCCAACTCTTCCAGTACATGCCATCTCTTCCAGTACATGCCAACTCTTCCAGTACATGCCATCTCTTCCAGTACATGCCAACTCTTCCAGTACATGCCAACTCTTCCAGTACATGCCATCTCTTCCAGTACATGCCAACTCTTCCAGTACATGCCATCAGTTCAAAATGTGTCCATGTCTTCTTTAATCCCTTTTTGTATATCTCCAGTTCTCTTATATCAACTGTAGTTTCTCATGACGATGTTTGGACTTTTCAACCTATAGTATGTCATGTTTATAAGTAGTTAATGTTAATTTGAGTGTGCTATTTTATTTTACTTTACAACGTTGAATTCCTTGAAATTGATATGTAAAATGCATGTGAGAATAAATGAATTCAGTATGAAAGGTGAGAGAAAGGAAGGGCAGAATGTCAGACGGGCCTGCGTGCCCAATTCTCAACCCTTTGAAAATAAAGTTCGTTCGTACGTTCGTTCCCCGGGTGTTCTTTGGTCTCTCTCTCTCTTCGTCTCTTACCCTGTGGATTCCAGAACAAGGACTGCCTATTAATACTATCAACAGGTTTCCTCAATATGCCCTCTCCATCTCCAGCGTCTTCTTCTCATCTCACGTTCCACGGCAATTGTCTGGTACATGTCATCATTTCCATATTAGTGATCGCGTCATACCACTTCACTGTTCTAAGTCTACTATCATTTGCTGGACACAGTATTAAGGTCTTTGTCTTGTGTGAACTGGCCTATACTGTATAATAGGGGAACAACAGAAGTGATTGCGTCATTAATAGGCTGAACTGCCCATGGTAAACTTCCGGTGTTATGTCTTGCGGTTCGCACTAATGACCTGTCATCGAAGCATCATTTTTGATGATGCGTAGATGGCAGGGAGGATAGTGTGATTCGCTTGCATAGCTAGGCGGGGGTTGTCGCACGGAAGGTCCAGGGTTCGAATCCTGGGTAAGCCACTCATGTCTGTTGTTTTTCTGTTGTCTAGTGTTCTACTTCTTTATTTCCTACGAGTGCCTGATAACATACCTTTTATGTTTGTGTCATGTTAATTTACACTTCAATCTTTCCATTCCAGTGTTTCTGAACCTTTTGTGTTCACGGCACATTTTTCAATTTTCTATAAATTTGCGGCACAATTATCTGACTGAATAAAAAATTACAGTGCTATATACTAAATAAAATACACTAATTTGTGGGTACTTAAGAATAAAAAGGTAACTGTCAATTCGATTTTGAAGTATATATCTATTTTTGTTCAATTCAGTTAATAGCTCCAGCTATTATTGACTGAACTCAAGCTGTAAGATCAGTTTTACATTACATGATCACTAAAAATACAAGGTATACGCCATGTAGTAAATTTGCAAAATTATTAGCGGCACACTTAAAACTTTTTTTATTTTTTTTTTTTTTTACTTTTTTTTTTTTTTTTTTTTTATTTTTCTTTTTTTTTTTTTATTTTTTTTTTTTTTTTATTTTTTTTTTTTTTTTTATTTTCTTTTTTTTTATTTTTCTTTTTTTTTTTTCTTTTTTATTTTATTTATTTATATTTTTTTTTTTTTTTTTTTTTATTTAGCTTTTGTTTATTTTTTTATATATTTTTTTTTTTTTATTTTTTTTTTTTTTTTTTATTTTTTATTCTTAACAGCGGCACTTGGGCTTTCAGCCCTTCGGCCCAATGACATAATCAATCATCCCCTCACACAATTGCGAGGCTGAGGGAACCTGAGGACTTTTCCTTTCCTCCACCCGGTCAGGAGCTTCGCTCCTTCCCATCCACAGAGGGTTTTATCATCACACATGAGAGAAGGCCCGTTTCAGGCTATTCAGTCAAAATTTTCCGGCCGTAAACATTTCTTTTTACTGCTTCAAAAAAAAAAAAAAAAAAAAAAAAAAAAAAAAACAACGCCGACGTCCCGCCCCGGTTTTGACCCATGAACACCTGGTCGCCCAGTACAACGCCGAAGCCATTACACACCAGCGCGGGCGCTCCCGGCACACTTTCGAGATAAGCGCGGCGGCACACAACACCGCACTGAAAAACCTATTCTTATGCAAGCACCTAATCTGTAGCTACGACGAAAAACATAGTTGAGAAATGTTGCGTCCTATCTTATGGAAATGCCCATCCCAACGCAAGATCCTTTTTTTTTCAGCAAAGTCCTTCTTTTTTTTTTTCGTCTCCAGAAGACAGATAGATATGCTGTAACGTTTTAAAACATTGGAACAAAGGAAATGAATAGGAGTCACCCAGAGTCGATTTGTCCCTTACGAACTCAACTTACCGCAGCCATACCGAACCCGCGGTTCACTACTATTGACTTCCCCCAGCCACACCTTATGGTAGTTACGACGCCCACTTGTTTTAACAGTACCACAACACATTTTTGCTTTTCACTCACTACTACTCCATACTTAATCATATCTGCTCTATCTCCAACTCCTTATCGTTGTGCTCATTGAAGCGTATGAGTGGTAGAGTTGTATAAATAGCAACGTATTCACTAGCTTTAGCTTGCGCCCTCAAAGACAAATCTGTAATATATCTGATTAAAAAACCGTCTAACGTATTAATGCCAATTTTTTTGCATACTCATGTTATATTGGGTTAGACCCAACAAAGTATATATACTTTATATCTGAGCATCTTGTCCAGTTCCTTCTACCATAAACGGATGAAATCCTTGTGAATCATTTTGTCGGCATCACTAATTATTAGTGTTAAACGAGAAAAGAAATTTTACCACTTCATGCACAGATTCTAGTGCTGAATTGATTAGGCATAGGCGTGTCAATATGTCTACATTACAATAATGTGGGCCATCATCCAGATTTGCAATTTGGAAATACATGTTGCAGATGATTTTCTTAAATGATCTGCAAACACATGGCGAATACTCGTGACATTTTGTTTGTCATTGACAATTTAATGCCTGCTACCTCGAAACTGGACCTATCCTTGATCTAATTATTTCAATGGGTATCATCTCTTTGCGGTTCATAAATATCATAATGGAACGTTGCTCCTCTAATGTGCTTGTAAATAACGGTAAGGTCATCTTTAAAGAAATTAAACTTCATCCGAATCATAATCAGATGTCTCTGAGAATTTTGAAACTCAAATCTCGGCTTGAATGAAGCACAAACCATCATATCTTTCCAAATATTTCCTCCATTTTCCACTAGTCACACATGGGTTCCTCACATTTCATACCAATAATCCCAGGCTATGTTTTTCGAGAATGGAAGCGCTTTTTGTAAGTATCTCTTTCAACATCTTTTTAATTTGTTTACGTCCCTAATTTTTTCTTTCTGTTGTCTCACCTGTTCCTTAATTTTAGCCCCAGAGACTAATTTCTAATTGTGGGTTTAAGTGAGAAATGGTAAGGAGGCAAAATCTTAAACAACTGTGAACCATAGTTTCATTTAGGATTGCCGCATTGTCTAAGTGAAACTATCATTTGTATGCTGAGTATTTTTACAACAATTTCAAGAGAGTAATTCAGCGCCTTCAAAAGGGACATTTTCGTATGAATGGAATGTTTGTTGTTTTAGTCCAGCCAAAAACTCTTTAATAACAATCTTTAGTACTTGATGAATTAGGAAACTTTATCTTCCTGGTGCCACAACGTTGTGATATTTAAAGCATTGTCCCATTATTGCAAACACGACGAACCGGGTCCTATCCAATGAAGGAAGTATACACATGATTCACAATCCAAATTTGAAATATCTTGCCATTCATCTCTGTAATGATAATCCCTATTATCTGGTGGATGGTAAG